>OW964551.2:36030165-36630427 GCA_943138885.2 Tholera decimalis
TAGTCCTTATTGTAAAACTTAATTAAGAATCTAAAGAATGGCTACGGATAAATAGAGACACAAGGCCGATGTCGATGTCGATACCATTTCTTTCGAGATTCTTTGTTTGTCAAATGCCTAGACAAAGTAAAAAAAAAAAAACACAAAATGTATACGACTGAAATTTGTGAGAGATCAAAGTCGATACTAACTTAAAAATGCGATGCGTGTCTCGCATTTCGACAAGCAAACTCATGCGTACAGTTCACACGAGCTAACTTGTGTCCTTGTTCAAAAATCGCTAAAGGCGAGAAACTCTCTCCGTGTAAATAAGACACGACTTTGTTTATTTACGGGCATCAATAAAATATTGAACAAACTTTGTTTATTTCCTAAATATACCGACTTAAAAGAATATGGTAATGGTGTAATTGGTTTTCAAGAGATTTCACTGGTACTCGGCTTTGCATAATTTTGTTGTCAATAGTATTCAGTAGCCTGCGGCTATAATTGTAGAGAGGTGCTTGAGTTTTGTTTGATTAAAGTTAGTTAGTAACTAAGTGTTCTTTAGGGGTCCAAAACTTCAAAGAAAAAACGGAACCCTGCCCGGATCCCTTCGTTGTCTATCGTTTCTCAGAAACGCGTAAAGAAATCTATGTGAATTATTATCACAGTTCGGTATACGATCGCTTCCGGCTATGAAATATCGAATTTATAAATTAACCGGTCGAAATATGACCATTTATATTGCATATTATGCGATTTCACAAGAAAATAAAAATCTATAGGCTATTTCATAGTATTGTGTGTCTTTCAGCATATGTATAGGGAAAATATTAAAATGGTAAACACGTAGTCAGGACGATACTATTGCGTAAGGTAAGTGCCTTATACATATACTTAGATAAATTTATAAGGAGCCTTCGGTACGCGAGTCCAACTCGTACTTGGCCAATTTTTATAAAGGTATCTTAAGACGAGGCAAAGTTTGTCAAACACGAATACAAATATTATTTTGTATATCATTAAATGTAATTTACAAGATATTAAGACAAATATCATTTTATATACACCTTAATGACTCATGTGCCTTAATTATGGAAATGCTGTCTTAGATAGGAAATCCTATGTTTCGTGATGATGATTCAGTGAAGTGTGAAGCAGTTTTAGTGTACTCCTTTTTTTCCGGATGGGAAAATCATCGAATGACTTCTTCCGCTGTGGGTTAAGCGGAAGGGAGTGTCAGATTTCTACTGACTAAAAACCCACCTTGTTACTTCAGCGCTGCCCTTAGGTTCCGGGGCTGCGGTATCTCGTTAGAACGTTCTTGCAACCCCGGCAGGCAATGGCCCTATGGGGCCCCGTCACCAGTGCTGACAGCTTCTTGAGGCGCGCGCGAAACACGACGCGCCGCCGACCCGGGCCTGGTTCTTACCGGACGGCCCGCACCTACGGTGGCCGGAGATCGACTCGCGATCGCCGACACCCGGAACGTCTTCCGCTTTTAGTTTACTACTACGAATATTTATAAAATCAAAATTAAATTCTTTATTTCAGATATATTAATCCATAATTGTGTTAGTAAAGGTGTAGGCTTGGCTTAGTGAAACAAAAGGTTAATAATATAAAATAGATATAACTTTCTTTACGGGAAGGTCAATCAATTTATAGGTAACGTCCGCCTTTTGATCGTCATTCCCACATAGTCATGAAAGGAAAGTTTATTCTCCGTCAAGTCAACAAAATGCTGTTGTTACTCGTCCGCACTCTGCTGACCAACTAAAAGAGCTTTCTGCTCATGATCGCGTGGAAGTCATCTGTATGTGTCTTCACAAACATCTCTGACGTACTACAGCATAGGTACTACAAAATATGAACTCTTCTGAAATAACCCATAAATAAACCTTAAGAGCAACTACTCAAGTTCCTTCGCACTTATCAAAACGACGTACTTCACAGCTTGTCAGTTATTACCTTGGAAATGAAGTTGAATTTTTCATCGTTGTTACTCAATCTAAGTCTCAGAGGTATTTTTTCAGGTGAAATATTTACACAGGAATTTCATAAAGGTTTGAAAAATAGGCTAGACTTTTCTCTCTCAGAATTTATTTTGGAGTTGGCAACTGTTGAAATTATGGGTTTTGTTGTTTTTGTATTTCGTATTAAGTACGACATTAAATACGAAAATCATCACTCCAAGTTTGTATCCCATTGACCCCAATGTGATATAAACTTGAAGGTGATGAGTTCAGGTTTTTAATTTACTAGGTATATCTTAAAGTACTAATATTATACAGCGATAAAGTTTGTTTGTTTGTACGCGTTAATCTTTGAAAGTATCGGGTCCGGGGTTAACCGACTGCAAAAAAGGCTGTGATACTCGTCATTAAATTTTGACCCTATCCCTTGAAATATGTGGTTACCGGTATCTCAGGTTCCGTGTTCAACCATAGATATAGTCAGGTAAGTTAAGGTTCTCAACAATAACTTACCTGACTATGTCGCAAAAAAAATATCTAACCCAAACCTAATTTATATGGATTAGGCAACTGTTCCCTATATGATATTATAATTATGTAGTTGTCTCAAAATATAAGCTCGCAAATATCATTAATACCCTAGAAATATCAAAGACAATGATTTTTACTTTTCACAAACACCCGCAAAGATTTTGTTTTATTAATGATTTCTAGTGAAAAATAGCATAAGACCTTTTTCCAGACTTACTAAATATAACAAAAAATGCAACTTACAAAAATTATAAAAATCGGTCATGCCGTTTCAGAGGAGTTCGACAAAAACACTATGACACGAGATTTTTACCCGACTGCGGCGAAGCAAGGAGGAGGGTTATGTTTTTACCGCATATGTATGTATGTCCGTTCCTTTGTTCCCTCGTAACTATTAAACCAGTGAACGGATTTGGATAAGTGATACGTCGTTAGATTTGTCTTGATAGCGCGAGTGTCTTAGGATAGATTAAAATAAAACCAAATCACCACAACGACAATCAGGCGCTATATTGTCAAAAATATAAATTCAAAAATCGACAATCTATGTCAAATGAGTTATCATAAGACAGATCTTCAAAAATGATATTGAGCTTTGTTTTACTATTTTTCATTTTGAGCAACCGTTTAGGAAATATTACGTTTTAAAACGGAATTAAATACCAAAAAGCTGAAAATAAAAAACTTATTTAAAAATTCTAAAAAAACCCAACTTCTCAACTGAAATGGAAGAAACAAGCAGATTTTTATTTTAAAAAGTGACATGAAGGCGAGATTCGTCAAATTTTTTTAATTAAAATTATATCATGATCAATTGGGTACCGCCTGCTTGTCACTTTTTAAAATAAGAGCAGTCGGGTTTTTCAGATTTTTTAAATAAGTTTTTTATAGTATATTAGATTTGATTATCCGCCGGATTTATACATATATTCTCCTTTCTGTACGTTTCATCATCAAATCATCAAATGACTTCTCCCGCTCTAGGTTAAGCGGAAGGGTGTGTCAGACTTCTACTGACTTAAAAACCCACCCAACCTCCCTTCCTTCAGCTGTCCTAAAGTTCCGGGGCTGCGGTATCACGATAGAACCTTCCCGCAAACCCCGGCAGGTAATGGCCCTATGGGGCCCCGTCACTGGTGTTGACAGCTTTATGAGGTGCGCGTGAAACACGGCACGCACGAGATCGGCTCGCGATCCCCGACGCCCGGAGCGTCTCCTGCGGCGGCTGGGGTGCGAGGAAGAGAGTCGCCTCTCCCTCGCGCGTTCGGCCTCCTCCTTCGCTAGCATGACTGCTTCGCATAAGGAGGCGACTGCATCCCCATCCCTCTCGCTCCGCACCATGGTCTGAACCAGGGCCTGGCGCGAGAGGTCACTACCGCCGATCGGCTCCACGACGACACGGCGGTGCTCCGTCCAAGCAGGGCACACCTCGCCTCAGGTCCACCGTGTCCTCCGGGTATTCCTCACAATGATGAAACCAGGGCGTGTCCTCCCGCTGTATCCGAAACAGGTTCCTCCCGACTCCTTTCTGTACTTGGAGATACAAAATAATTTCAAACTGTGTAGCTAACTATTCCGATTTGACTGTACACGTTAGCGTGTAGTTTCAATTTATTTGATTCCATCGCTACATCTTTAATTTAGTACCGTATTAAATAAAAATATTTATATTAAATGCGCTATATGACAGTAACCATATGTTTGTATTGGCATAACATAACCACGGATATAGCGTTATATGTTTATGGTTTGTGGCGATGTAAATCATAACCAGTGGTATTTTTAGTCTATGGCCGGAAAATTATTTATTTGATTTAGGGGAATCTGGACATTCCTAAAATATTGCTATGTTGATTTTGAAATTAAATAAACAGAAATTTATTTGGTTATTATTCAAATGTTTATTTAAATTAAGTTATGAAATAGCATGTTTATAATTTAATTAGTAGCTCTGGTTGCCTTATCAAAAATGCAATGAATTATCACGAAATTCGCATGTATATCTTTAAACGATATTTATTTTGCAATCTGGTTATAAACAACTGTTTTACACGTCTTCTATTTGTTAATTTAAACTGCTGTCTATCCATCTGTCTAGATGAGGCCGGTATTTCCTAGATGACTGAATGTGCCTGCCTGGTTTAGAACTCACAACCTGCAACTCATAAGTCATATGTGTACCCACTGCTAATCTAAACTAAGATCATAAAGAGAAAACATTTGTTTTTGTATGCATGTATGTTTGTAACGTTTTCACACAAAAACTACAGGAACGATTTCAAAATGTCTGTCACCATTAGAAAGCTGCATTTTGATTGAGTGATATAGGCTATATTAAATTAAAAAAAAATAGGCATTCCTAATAAAAATGCAATAATGTAACCCAAGGTGTGCAAAAATTTGTCATACAAATCTGTCATCACGTGCGCTGTGGAAACTATTGATGTTAGAACAAATACATGTTCTACAGTATTATAGAACGTATCAATATCTACAAAAAAGTCCGCGATACCACATGTCCAACTATTGTAGTTATGCCACTATAACTACTTTTTATATTTTAAAAGTTGATAAAAGTGCCGACAATAATCAAACCATACTGTTCATAACTTTGTATTAATCCTTATCTCATTAAATGAAATGTATATAATATAATAAATATTTTATTAAAGACTGTTTCAATACCTGTCAAATACTTCTTAAATTATTAAAATCGGCCATTCCATTCAAAATATATAACCAATTTAAAAATGTCAATCTAAATAAAATAATGCAATCTTTCTTACACTAATATTATAAATGTAAAAGTTTGTGAGGATGGATGGATGGGTGTATGTTTGTTACTCTTTCACGCTATTTCACGCAAAACTACTGAACGGTTCTGAATCAAATTTGGTAAGTAGATAGTGTACATCCTGGAATAACACATAGTCTGCTTTGTATCCCGGAATTCCCACGGGATCGGGATTTTACGCGGGAATACCCTCCCACGCGAACGAAATCACGGGGCTTCCCTTTCGTGGACCTTATCACTATAAAAACGTAATCCTCTTTCTTTTGCAGTCAGTAAAAAGCTTTAAGCTACTTCCATACCATTCAAATCCATCTAGTACTGTCGAAGATTAGCGCGTTCAAAAAAACAAACAAACAGACTACTGCAATTTATAATATTAGCATAGATTTTTTTATAGCGGCAAAAAAATCTTTTTGGCTTTGAACACATTAAACCACAATAACAAAAGAAAGCAGGCGAATAATAAACTCTCATAAACCGTGTCTACATTCCCGTCACATCTACGTTATTTCAAAAGTTTCTAGCCGAATTAAAATAACTTTCTTCTGGTCTGTACTCTGGGGGCTTATAAACCAGGCTTCTATTTATAGACTTGAAAACCACAAGATTTATTTTGTAGACTTTAAATTTATCACCGCATCGAATTTTGTTACTAACTGTAAAATAGTCGATTTATTCTTGGGATTTCTTTTAAGAATTTAGCTCTAGTAATCAATGCACTCGTACCTATATAAGATAACTCATGCTATGACTATTCTTCTGGGTGTATCCACAATCCTTGTTTCTTCATTGAACATAATGTTATTTTTGTGAGGAGAAATAAAGATAGATTATTCCTCTATTCCTAAATATACACTGTATACTATATTAGATACCGGAGAGTCGCCACAGTAAATACACATGGTAAATAGTCCGTTGTAAATTCTAATGATACTCAGAATGATTTCATCGTTATCATCATTTCGAACAAAAGTATAATGGATATAATTATGCTTCCTCAAGTGCCGCCTATTTAAAGAGCTACACTTGCAGAGCTCAGTTTGACCATTGAACACTGGCAGTGATGGTGACCACTGAACTCCTAAACTAAAACATAATAATTTAATCAGTCATTTAAACTCTGAGCTCTCTTTCAAGCTCTTTGGACACTTTTGAAAGTGAAATCCATGCTAACTATAGTGTTAATGGCTTTTGCCAACAGCTCCATCCGCGAGAATATTCAAAATAATTCCAAAAAGTACGGTATGTTTAATTCTAGAACACTCCACTCACAGTGGAAAGAGTAATTTGATGATCCTCCGACCCAGGAGGCATCACGGCTTGGCCTGGTCATACAGTTTTCCGTCACGTCACCAGCGTCACGTCACGCAAACGAGGTGGTTTTACTGCAAAGGCGCCTAATTCACATCAAAAATCCGTTTCACAATATTATAATATAGATTATTAGTTATATGAAGTACCTAATTATGTCCGTCAAACTTATGATTTATTACGTCTTCCTTTCTTAACACAAAACACAGTCTTAGTTTTGTGAAATAATTACATCTTAGCCGCTACACGTACAGCACAAATGGACTTAGTTATTTATTTATTTGGGAATAAGAAACGGTTACACATTTTGTTTTAATTAATGAAAATACATACATACAAATTACAAATGTATAACCCACGACGTTATCTACAGCATATAATACAAAATATTAAAAAAATCTATTGTGAACTAAGGCGCAAGAGAAGAATATAAAATTACTGTTACTTTATACTTTGATCTCAAATGAGTTATATTATAGTTACATATTTTTATCTTTGATCAGTTGGATCAACGCGTTACGGAATCTATTAGCTGGTACACAATACAAATCCAATTTTAAGAAAAATTCATTATAGTTTTTTACTAATCCGACGTAGAAGTGCGCGAACTCCAGCCTTGGTACGACAGGAGGATACCGCAAAGAGGGGACGTGCGCGCACCTCTCGTATTATAACACTTCTTGGAACAATATAACAAAGTATATATAGTTATAAAAATACTTTTATCTAACCTCGTAGAATGACGAAAATTTTATCAATAATTTTGGTGAAACCACTGCTGTAATCCTTCCTTGAATTTGGAGCTCAAACAAAGTCAGGACTTACGACTTGTGTTCTCACCCACCCTGCCAAAAAATATGTAAAATGCCACCTTGTTCCTTCAGCTGCCTTTGCTTTCCAAGACCGTGGTATCTCGCTAGAACATTTTCGGCTGATAATGGCTTTATGGGACCCGTCACTAGTGCTGATGACCCTTTGAAGCGCGCGTGGAACACGGTGGCGCCCCCGACCCGGGATACATCACGCTAATCACTGAAAATTGAATACCCACACCATTGTATTATCCGAAAGTATATACGAATAGAATAATTGCATTTCATAAAAAAACAGCAACCTTATGTACTCACGTCAATTGCGTATTGTGTAAATACAAGCTCATGACAGAATTCTGAATTCTTTATTGTACACGAAAACTTGGCATGGTACACAGTTAGCGTCTTTACATTTTTTACGTAACATAATTTGTACTCACTTCTTTCCCTGTTTAATGTTTATTTTATTACACAAGAATGAATACACATTTATTTTCGTTTGTATTGTTTTAGCAGTAAACAAATTTGGCTTTAGTTTTAAGTTTTTCTTTATATATGGTTATTATATTAGATTTTGAGCAAACCAGTGGGCTCTTTTTAAAGTAACTCTTTTTTTCCAAAGTCACCTTGTGCATTTTTGTTGATCTTATGTAAGGATAGGTACTCTCGGCCCCCATTGTAAGAAAAAATAGAAAACAGTCTCAACCCTCTCCTCTTAACCGTATTACGTAATATCTGATGGACTTTTATTGGATACTAGCTTCTGCCCACGTCTTCGTTCGTGGGAGGGTATTCCCGCGTGAATCCCGATCCTGTAAGAATTCCGGGATAAAAAATAGCCTATAAGTTATTCCAAGGTGTCAACTATCTAATTACCAAATTTCAGTCGGATCTGTTCAGTAGTTTTTGCGTGAAAGAGTAATTAACATCCATACATCCACCCTCACAAACTTCCAAATTAATAATATTAGTAAGAAAATGTATGAAAAAGGTGAGCTTATCTCAAAGTTAAATTTTCTCAAAAAACATAGAAAGAGAGATAAAGAGATATAGAATGTTTCCGACTGGATTAGAATTCGCAGGCATAAAACACCTTTTACTAACACGGATGACTGAAACACGTTTCAAACATAATATTTGCTGGCTGTTTATGACATTTGTTAAGACTTTACGACTTCCAATTCCGCTATAACCCATAACACGTACGGCTTAGCCAATAAGATATAATTTAAAAAGCCGACCTTTATATTCAATTATGCTACAGTTTGAAACCAATATCGTGTGAGCATTAACCAGAATACCTCATAAACGTCTACAGACTTCCATAAATTTAAGTGCTATACGCATAGAATTTACGATATTATACCTCGTTTTAGAGTTATTAGTAGTTGTTGTTGGTACGGTGTGTTTATGTTGGGATGGATAGATGTGGCATTTATTGCGTTCGTTTTGGAACAATGTTAGTGGGTTACAAAATGTATACAAATTGAAAATATTTCCTCCTATGAAATTACAAAAACGTGTCGTTAAGCGATTTTCGTACCTATTATTGTCTTTTTGCGTTGAGAAAATTATCAAAAGACTTCTCTCGTTCTGGGTAGAGCGGTAGGGAGTGTCAGACTTCTAATGACTAAAATCCTACCCTTTGCCTTCCCTTGGCCTTACATTCCAGGGACACGGTATCTCGCTAGAACATTCCCGCAACCCCGGACCTATTATTGTTTAATGTCACATTTTAGGACCCTTTATTATTGATTAGTGTTGCTTTTTAATCCATGGTGCTTATTGCTTGGTAAGTGAGCTTATCCTAGTTATTAAGTGTGCCTCATTGGTGTGGCTTAGCACTGTTCAGTCTCCTCCTTGATAAAGAGGGAAATAGAAATTATGCTTATTTTACTTACCCCACCGCTATGCTTTTCTAATTTTTATTATTGCAGGATCCAAGACTGTTCATTCATTTTACCGGAATCTTCAAGATTAATTGCTGATTCTAGAACTCAGGACTCAGGATGTTTACTCGGAGGACACGGTGGAGCATTCAGTAAATGTGTGCCCCGCTTAGGCGAAGCACCGCCGTATCCTCGTGGAGGCGATCGGTGGCGGCAACTTCTAGTGTCCAGCCCTGATTCAAACTATGGCATCGGATGAAGTCGCCTCCTTCTACAAAGCAATAATAATATACTAGCGAAGTAGCGAAGAAATTCAAATTTGCTTCGAATCAAAGACAGCACAATCGATGTGCACCATTACGTAAACGTACACAACGTGTCGTGGTATTAGGACAACTTCTTCTAATTTAAGCTGATGTATGTAAGAAAAATCTATTATATTAACAAATGATTTTAAAATAGAATATTGCAGTATTTTGAAACACAGTGAAAAAAACATACCATCGGTACATATCAATAAAATTGAAGTGTCTGACTGTGATTTCAATATAAATGTTTTCTCAAGTGCTTATAGTTATTTACACGATACTAAAACATAAACAGTCTGTTGGTCTAACTGTATTACATACATACTCTTTATTGTACACGATAACAGAAAAAAAAAGTAATTATAAAATTCGACTGCAACCTTATACTAAAACTAACTGAAAAGCTAATAAAAACAAGCCCATTTTAAATTAAATAAAAGTTGGAAGCAGGCGGGGCCCATACCATTATTATAGTTTCAAACTCAAATGGGTCCCGCCTGCTTCCAACTTTTATTTAATTTAAAATGGGCTTGTTTTTATTAGCCTTTCAGTTAGTTTTAGTATAAGGTTGCAGTCGGGTTTTTTAATTTTTTTAATTGCTTTTTATATTTCCAGCTTTTTAGTTTACAGATGTGAAAGATTTCGCAGACGATTTAGTTCTTTATACGTGTTTTTACGATTTGTCACTTTGAATGACTTTAAGCATATAAGTTGTATATATATTTTTGTAATCACCTTTTAAAACCCTTTATTTTGATACCCCACTCGATAGGTTTTGAAAAAAAAAAAACTTTTTTGAAGGCATAATATGGCGCCAAAAATCCGCCATTTTGGTTTTTTTTTTTTATTTTGATATACCCAGTGTCACTCTTACAGTCAATATAAATCTAACGATACCTCTCAAGCTAAAATCCGTCGAGCCGTTCAGGCCACAGAGCGTGCCAAACAATTATACAAACATACATACATACATACTCTCGAAAAACATAACACTCCTGCTGGCGCAGTCGGGTAACAAATAAGGATTAAGGGCAGTCTTATCGCTAAAATCGAACTTTTACAGACAACATTTTGATGGATTTCACACAGAATATGAAACACATACCTACCTTTCATCCTAAAATTTCCACAAGTTCGAGATTTACGTGCCAAAACCTCACCAAAAACTCGTAGGATCAGACAGTCATGAAATAAAAGAAAACACTTTAGCAAAACAACATCATCACGATTTAATTTTTATGAATAAATCAAGCCACCTCTGCATTCGTACATGTTTGTCGGTGTTACGTTTGTTTCTCATGTCAGGGAGCGAGACGAGCTAAGCAGTAATAAATCTCTTATTATTTATGAGTTTTTGTGTTACTCTTCAGCAGGTATCATGTTTTATTACGTATCTAAATGCGTTTTTTTGCCGTACATTCTGTTTATGGCTTAATAACAGTCATACGTATGGGTATGTTTTCGTCTCGGTTTTACAAACACCAGAGTAGTAAACTGTTTCTCTAAATACTGTAAAGCAAGAGAGAAACAAACAGCTATTATGTTTATATTGTGGTAATCATGTTTTATAGATGGTTAATTCAGAATGATAACTCAATATAGTATTGAAATTATGAATGAAAGGTTCATCATCTATTTAGTTACCATTTTCCCAACTATGGATCAGGATCAGATTTTTTTTAGGTCTTTTTAGTGTTTCATATGGATCGACTGCCTATCGTATCTAACCAACACAACCCAGGAGCTTGGAATAGTTTCAAAAACAAGCTTCAACATGAGGCAGTTAGTTACACATTAATATAAAAAATACATTATTCTTACTAGCCGGTATTATCTAAGTTTAAAACATCTTTATTGCTCACATAAGCAGGTTCTCGTTATACACTTATTTATATAAAGAAAAATATTTAAACAACGTCTAACAGAATAAATGCAATTCCTGAAAGTAGTTGGTTCAGAATCAGCTTCTGAATCGATTTCCGTCATAAAAAATAGGTAAATAAAAGTAATAATTTTGATGGAAAAATCTTTCATTTAACTTAAAATGGAAACACAGTATCATGATAAATTAATACAATCCTTAATTCAAGGAAATTGTGTGCATGTCGCGTCGGCCGCTAACATTGCATGAGTGTATGCATAGATAGATATATAGAATATACTTTATTGTACACCAAAATTTAAACACACCTATTTAACAATATTGCTTATTCTATGGTAACAATGGCGGTCTTATCGCTGAAAGCGATATCTTCCAGACAACCTTTGGAAGGACTTTAAAAACTGTAATTAAAGTGGGGAGGGCTAAATTAGTCTACTTACTACATTACTCATAAAACAGAGAAACAAAAATTATTTAAAAATATATATATATATATACAGGGTTAATTGTAAAACACCAAAAACCTCTCAGGACTATGTTACTAACATCATAATCAACAACTTTTGTTCTATGACTTTTAAAAATTCGTCATATTTTAGTTCACCACGTTTTCCTATAAAAATAAAAATATTTAAATTGAACGCCCTAAACGCATTTAGCGTCCATGCAAAGCAAAAGAAAGCGATAGTATAAATTGCTTTCTTTTGCTTCGCATAGAGTTCGTAACATTTAGGGCGTTCAATTTAAATATTTTTATTTTTGTATGAAAATCTGGTGAACTAAAATATGACGAATTCTTAAAAGTCGTAGAACAAAAGTTGTAGATTATGATGTTAGTAACATAGTCCTGAGAGGTTTTCAGTGTTTTACATTTAACCCTGAATATATACAACGTGTCATTTAAAGGGTATATACATACCAAGTGCACGGCTTCTTTGGATGATAATAAACGATATGGCGAGGGCTTTATAATCCTATGGGTACATGTGTGAAGTATAACAGAAATTTCAATACATTGATACCAGAGACCGAATTTTTCAAATTAAGAAGAACGAAGAGAATTATCGTATTATTGGCAAGTGACGTGGAAAGTTCCTCATAGTGCTGTGACACGTTTGTTATTATTGGTATTCAAGAAACATAATATGAAACCAATAATTTGGGATCAATTCTGTGAGTCACTTATTTTGAGCTGAAACTTTGCATAGAGACTCCATACGAGATGTTGTCTTCAGTCCTTTTGGATAGATATGGCGTATAATACATAGATAATTAAATAATACAATACATATAATGTGTTCTTTAAAATTAAAAGTAGCCAGTGACTGAGCTTATACGATACTAGCTTCTGCCCGCGACTTCGTCCGCGTAGAAGTCGAAAACATTCAACGGGATCCCGTCCCCGGGATAAATATTATCCTATGTTTTATTCCAAGACATATTTATCTATTTGTGTGCCAAATTTCTTTCAAATCCGTTCACCCGTTATAGTGTGATTTAATAACAAACATCTATCCAAACTTTCGCATTTATAATATTAGTATAGATATAGATTTACAATCCCATTTTTAAATATGAAAGATTTCGCCTATAACTTCGTACGCGTGCAATTTTTACAGGCGGTGTTTTTTTTTTCGAATTAAATACAATACTAATCTAAGAGCTTTCAGCTCTTTAATGTCCCACGGCTGGACAGGAAACTCAAAGGTAATGTAGGCAAATTATTTCAATATATACCGCTGGCTAGATAGATGTAATAGTGTTTTTATACCGTAACTATACGTATAATAATATGAACGTAGGTAATATTTAATAACATAAAATTTAAGTAAGGGCCCCGTTTAATTTAAAGCTTCTCTGTATACAATATTTGAGGTTGTTTTATTTTTCGGTAACTAAAAAATAATCTGCATTTCAGATGATCCAACTCGTGATAGACCAACATATAATTGCCCACTGGCTTATATTTATTAGTTTTTAACATTACATTTTTAAGACTTTATTAAACACTTAAATAAAATCCTGAAACTACATATATACATCTAAAAATAAACTAAAATATGGTATCCAGAAATTCGTGCGCATCGCTGTCCACTGGTAATGTGCCCAAAAGACTGGCGGGATTTGCCCATGGGAAAAACATTATTTTCGTAAGTCAATGCCAACTAAAGAGAAAGTTTGTCCTTGGGACTTGTTTATAGTCAGGGCAAAAGATGTTTTTATGGGAAACTGGAGTCGCTTAAACGGTATAGGCAGGTCCGTAGGAATCATTGGAATTCTCGGCATGTGCGCTAACTGGCCAGCTCCTGGTCCGATGAGAATAGTCGCCACAATTAAGTTATCTTTTAAATCTTTAATTAGTAGCCTTGTGCCACTACACAGGTTGGGCGGGCTTAAATTCCTTAAAAGCATAATAGGCGTTCCAGTTTTCAAGAGCAGTACGTGAGGTGGCAGGCCAGATGGATTCAAGGAATTTAAAAATTCTTGCGGATAATGGACTTCATCCTCGACATTGCACATTGTATCAATGGACTTGTAAATTTTGAATTGACCGGGGACTTTTTGTAAAATTAGGTTATTGATTTCATTGACTGTATCGTTTCTTGGTGAGACGATAGCCCTTGAACAAAGCCAATGAATGTCTCTATCTAATAAATATTCAACGTCTGGATAAACTGCATCTATGAGTTGCTGCAATTTGTGAACTATTCGGCCTACAGTCTCATTTATAACCATTTCCGCAACGTTAGTGCCCAAGGTTTGAGAAGAAAAAGACCTTTCTCCAACTTTGAGTAGCTGTTGTGGAAAATCGTTATCTGTATTTCCGATTAGGTGCGCTCTCATATTAGTTCGTAAGTTTAAAGTTTGGACCATACTCCATAGAGGGGACGATTTAAGACACGCCTTTATGATGTCCGCACGGGTCCCTTTTGTGGTGACGGGAAGTGTCTGCCGAAAGTCACCAGCAAACACAAAGGTGACACCACCCATAATAGCAACTGAATTTCTCAAGTCCTTTAGCGTTCAATCCACTGCTTCAACATGAGCTCTATGGCTCATTGTGCATTCATCCCACATTATCAGCGACGTATTCTGTAATAACTGTCGAAGAGGCCCATTTTTGCGAATTAAACATACCGACTGCTGCTCCAATGAAACTGAAACGTAAGTATGTTGAAAAAGCTTTTTTTTACATAAATCCTCATATATCTGCTAAAATATAAAATATAATTATTTAAGACGGACCAGATTGCCATACATTGTTTTCAGTTTTATGCAACTGTTTAGGCAGCGCATGCAAATAATAGGTACCATTTTCCGACTTGCTTGACAAAGATTATAATAGCTCGGCTAATATACATGATATACAGATAATTTATAGCCTATAGCACTCAGGGATAATGCAATTACATGTAAGCGAAAGAATTTTCAAAATCGGTTCGGTAGTTTCAGAGATTACCACCTACATACAAACTTACAAATTTTACCTCTTTATAATATTATATTGTATATAGTATAGATTATATCATACTAGCTTATGCCAGCGGCTTTGTCCGCATGGGAAGTTTTTCCCGTGTAAATCCCGATCCTTTCTTAGCGGATGTCTACGTCATAACATCTACCTGCATGCCAAATTTCAGCCCGATCTGTCCAGTGGTTCGGGCTGTGCGTTGATAGATCACTATGTCAGTCAGTCAGTCACCTTTGAGTTATATACACTTCTGGACACATCTATTGGCCCACCTTAGAGTTTAGGTTTCGATGGCCCCTACCGAAATATGATTGCTAGATTGAACAAAAACTGTTGATGCAGTTTTAAACCTGATACATTTTACCATCTTTTTCGATCGTATAGTTTTAAATTTGAATTCAGAATACCATACGACATGGACCTACGCCTAACAAGTCGGATATGCGCCTTGTTAAAGGCAATTAATTTTTGAATAAAAAACATGTTTTATCAAATAAAGGTTTATATAATAACGCGTGTTGCCTCCATGGGCATCTACCACAGCTCTCATACGATTAGGCATAGAGTTTATCAACCCCTCTATGAAATTTTGAGGGATCATCTCCCATTCCTCTTCTATAGCAGTTTTCAACTCCTGCATCGTCTGGGCAACTGGCTGACGAGCCCTAACACGCCTTTTTAGCTCGTCCCACATGTGCTCAATGGGGTTCATGTCTGGACTTCTGGCTGGCCAGTCCATAACTGTGATGTTCACATCCCGAAGATATTCCCTGACGATGCCGGCCGCATGGGCTCTTGCATTATCATGCATAAAAAGGAAATTTGGGCCCACATAGTCCGCGTATGGTATCACGTGAGGTTCTAAGCACTCACGAATGTATCTTTCAGCATTTAATGTTGGCAGCCGTGGTCCTGTAACAACCTCAAGTTGAGTTTTGCCGCTCGCGGATATACCGCCCCAGACAGTCCATGAGCCACCGCCATAAGCAACCCTCTCTTCAAAGCAGCATTGTGCGAAACGCTCTCCCTTACGCCGGTAGACCTTCTTCCTTCCATCATTGCCATGTAACACAATTTTAGACTCATCAGAAAAGAGTACACGGCTCCAATCTTGCTGTGTCCAATTTAAATGACTGCGTGCGAAATGAAGGCGCGCTGTTCGGTGGGCTCGCTTTAGTTTGGGCCCATTAGCTGGCTTGTGTGGTACCATATCGCGTTCTTTTAACCTTCTCCGAACAGTTCGAGCGCTCACAGATACTCCGTGGAAGTCGCGAAGTTGGTTTTGTATCTCAATGGAGGTAAGGTGACGATTTCTCAAGCTGGTCGTCACGATGAATCGATCCTGCCTTTCAGTTGTGACCCGAGATCGTGGCCTTCCTTGGCGACGAACAAAGCCGCCAGTCTCTAGGTACCTCCGATAAATATTTCGGACCGCAGATCGACTTAAATTAAGTTGAGCACTCACGTTTCTTTGGCTGTGTCCGGCCTGAATAAGTGCCACAGCTTGGGCGGCGACTTCAGGTGAAGTATCCATAGATTATTGATAGAACCTCACCTTAATGTTAAGAATAAGTAATGTTTGTTGCAAAAGCAAAGATATCAATCACTTTTTCAAGAATTAAATCCAAGTAAACCAATAAAACCAAGTTTTCTTAGTATTCGATTGTTTGATATCAACAAACAGGCTCCAAATTGTCTTTTGTTTCTTTAAATTCTGTGTTCGAAATTCAAAAAAAAGGCTATTGAATGAAATTGTGAATGTGCCAGGTTCAAAACTGCATAAAAACTTTTTGCTCGACCTAATATAAAATTTTAGCTAGGACCAAACGAAACTGAAAATACAAGGTGGGCCAATAGATGTGTCCAGAAGTGTATATTTAGATTATAGGATATTGTATGACGCACATACGTTTTGCGTTTAGTAAGGATAACTATTTTACAAAAAATGTTTGGTTTCAATTTATTTAGTTACGGATGTTTTTTTAGACTTATAATTTAATATTCTAATTGGACTTAATCTGTTACCACACGTTGTATGAAATAATGAAATTTTAACACTAAAGTATTTGGGGGGGTGTGATACGTGATTTCGAAAATGAAGCACCGAAGAACACGTCCCCGTAAGTTCACGAATACGAAACACTTAACAACGAATGCACGCTACCACGAAATACCTAACGCCGTAGCCATGGGATCTCGAATAACTAAATCTCTAATCTCACCTATTCGAAATACTTAACAACGAATGCACATAACCAAGAAAAACTGAACACCGTAGCCATGCAATATCGAATAACTAAATCTCAAAAAGTCTTCGTAAAATATCTTTATTAATTTAACAGTCTAACATTGCGTTTGCTATTTTAAACGATAAAGGAACTCATATTACCCATATCCCCTCATATTTCCCATAAGGAAATAAATAATTATTTGGTTGATATGACATGATATATTTATTTTTCTCAAAAATTAATGTTTGATTAAAGAATATCGTTTAAAATAGCAAAAGCAATGTTTAATTGTTAAATTAATAAATAAATTTTATGAAGACTTTTCGAGGTTTAGTTATTCAAGATCGCATGCCAACGTTGTTCAGTTTTTCTTGGTTATCTGCATTCGTTGTTAAGTGATTCGAGTATGTGAAATTAGAGATTTAGTTATTCGAGATCCCATGGCTACGGCGTTAGGTATTTCGTGGTAGCGTGCATTCGTTGTTAAGTGTTTCGTATTCGTGAACTTACGGGGACGTGTTCTTCGGTGCTTCATTTTCGAAATCACGTATCACACCCGTATTTGGGCTATGCCACGTTGTAAACTCTTGAAAATAAAAGTGTAAGTAAAAAGGAATAGAAAAGAAAATCAGCATCTGCTTACCCTTTGCCCAACGTCAGGGCTGCCTTCTAGACTAACCGGATGCAGCTAAGTATTAGTATTTTATAAGTAGTGGCTGCCTATCTGACCTCTACGACCTTTTAGTTACGTAACACAATAACCTCTGGTCAGACCCGTAACGACTGTCAAAGTTGTCCAACTGACCGCTGGGATCACGGATGGAGACATGCCAACTTTCAAGAAAATGAAAGAAAATATTATCAAAAAACTGTTGGCATATCTATAGCAGGATTGCACCATGCATTCCATTGGAGTAACTCACAGAACAGATAAAAGAGGTTAGAAAGGAAATAGTTCCTGATTTGTATGAGAACGCGTGTCGCCGCCTGTCTCCCCACTCTTTAGCTCTATTACAAGCAAGAGGCCCGTACGTATGCGAATTACGCACACAAATAAATTACACACACTTAAATCGAGAACTTGCTACTGATTGTAACTCACTGTTGATAAACACACGCCGTGCATCACGGCCAATCAGGGCAAAGGACAAAACGTCAATGGTTGAAGTGTGGCGCATGCAGTACACTGTGAGCGGACTTGGTCATTGCGTTGCTTAAGCGAGTACACAACGGACAATGTATACTTTTTGTAACTTGTTGCAATAATGTTGTTAATGTTCGGAATTTCATAGTGATCAGAATATTGTAATTAAATGTTATTTTCGACTTACCGATGGAAAGATATACCTCCTCGCTCTATACTTGCGGTCTGTTTTTTTGTTTTACAGGTTATAATTGCACAACACGGCATTTTAAAGCAGAGCTCTGTGTTCCGAAGTAATCCAAAGCGCACTAAACGCGATGAATGAATTAATCGGTCGCGCTATGATTGTCGTATCATAAATGTGGCGCGTTCGACCCGCCCACATTGCCATTCCAACCTTATTCATCTATTCCGTGGAGTAACTGGTTCTGATCCACTATAGATAAAAATTAACATTTTCTCATCCCTTTATATCAAACGTGTCCAACCGTGGCTTCGACTTTAGTTTTCAGTACACCAATCTATGTTACGTACCCAGCGTTTTTAAACCTATTTAATAAAAGAAATTACGGGTAGGTGCTTACCTTGAAATGTTTTAAAGACTTTAGGTAACTTATAAAAGTTCTCTTTTGTTAATCAAAAACCCGAGAGTTAAATTCTTAACAAAAGTGTTGTATAACTTTCATAAGTAGTTACTATAGACAATCTTGCTTGTGAATTTAAGTTTAAAACCAGTACAGCAGTCTACACGCAACTTCGCCTAAAACTTTTTAATAAGACTATGTCAATTCATTGCCTGTTTCTCCATTTTGTTCTCCGAAGTCATTGTTTTAATTAGGCAATTAAGGATTCGTAATTTTCCGTGTTCTTTAGGCACGTGTCTTTTGAGTTTTAGAAACAAAAGGCATTTTAGGGAACAATTGGATTACCATTCAGTATAATAATTGACTTACATAAGTTGGAGTCTGTCTTTTAAAGTAACTTCATCTTCAATTCCGTTACTTATGTTGTTACTGATCTTTATAATAAGAGACCATTTAAGTACATAAACAAAAAAAATATGTTAAATAGAAAATAAAGTTTATTTTGATTAAATTTTTCCTACGTTTCAAGCTCATAGCGTTTGTTCCGCAGTATGTATTTCATCCTAATTGGCAAGTCTTAAGAATGGTTATAGAGAAATGTTAAGAGAAACAGAGAGACGAGTTTAGGGTATTTCGTCGTTTCACACCACGAGTGGTTCGGACCGCGGTGTGAAACACCGAAGAGCTCTTACGAATAGGCTGTTTCGGACCGCGGTGTGAATCGACCATAGAAGAATTTGAATGTGTTTATTCGAATCGCGAATGGAACAAAATGTTTTCTCAGTAATAATGCTTAAAGTACAGCTAGGCACAAAATAAAATAGCGAAAATAAAATAAATTAAATTTTGTAATGTTTTCTTTATAAAATAACTAGCTGTGCCCGCGACTTCGTCCACGCGGAATAGTGACTTTATGATTATTTTGAAAATAAATCTCTTACATAATTTGAATGTCGTATTTATTAATATCTAATCAAAAGTCTAAAAAATAATTTTCAAGCTTCTAGCTTTAAAAATGACGTAATTTCCATACAAACTTTCATCCCCTATTTTAACCCTTTTCAGCCTTTTTTTTCGCCTTAAAAAGCAGCCTATGTCCTTTCATAGGCTCTAGACTATGTCCGTACCAAATTTCATTAAAATCGGTTCAGTAGTTTAGGCGTGATTGCGTAACACACAGACAGACAGAGTTACTTTCGCATTTATATTATTAGTAAGATTAGTTAATTAAATTTTTGTAACACCTGCCTTGACTTTTTCCACCTAAGTCGGGGCAGCTTTCACTCTAGTCAGATTCAGCTGATTACCAAAATTATACATGGAGCGACTGACTGTCTAATGTGAATTTAATGTGACTTTTAATTTGGAATTTAATTTGACATTTAATTTGTATTTAATTTGATAATTTGACATAATTTTTTTAATTTTTATATTTATTATTATTAACTTAATTGACTTTTAATGTATCTTTGAATCTTTTTGTATGTAAATTTCTTCCTTTGTATTTTAAATTAAGAAGCCGAGCAATTGTTTGAATTTGTGTATTTTGATTTTATTTTATATGGGTCTTGGACCTGAAATAAATGAATTTTATTTTTTTTTAATCTCCACAACCCAGTTACTGGGTAACACGATATCTCTTGACAGCAGATTTTTTCGTTTCTCACTTCTAGTAACGACTGTCTATGATGTTACAATATGGAGGCATCTCGATACATCAAGATAGTCACTCATCCACGAAATAACCTAGGAAAACTTTACTTAACCTCAAAAATCTACCCGTTTTGTAATAATACTTGAGGCTCGAGCCCATTATTTTCATGGATCCTTTTAATTAAATTTGTAGAACTGGGTATGTATGTTGCATAGTGATTAAGTTATAGAAATAAGAACTTCGCAGTTTGTATAAAAATATCGTGACATGAAAAGCAAATGAAAGCCATTTATCGGAATCTTAATTTTACAGATCAAGATCATTTAGGTAACATACACAATTAGTCAGGTTACCTCAACTGGGACAGTGACTTAAAAAGCCACTAAAACCCAAAGGCCTATGGCGGATTTGGATTCACAAGAGGTAAAGGTATGTCTTCTAATGTCTAATGACTTACTGGTTACTTGAAACGTTTTGAGGACAGTAGGTAGTGATGTCTTAATTTACTTAATACTAGGGTTGCCAACTTTTTAGGGAGAAAAATTGTATTTTGAAAAAAAGAACCTAGATGGTTCTTATATTATTTCATATTTAATATTCTTAAAAGCGAACTAGCAATGTGGGTACAAATTACTAGCAATCTTGTCAACTCGTCAAACTAAGCTAAATATGCTTGTGTCTGGAGTGTGTTCAAGACAATAGTGTAATGGGTGGGGCTCGAACCCGCGAACTTTCAATTACAAGGCTGACACCGTAGCCATTAGGCTATTGTCCTTTAGGTTTTAAAAGTATTTAGCTTTTGCACCCCATGTTAGGTTATATATTTTATCTAGGAAAAGTAGAAAACAATGTACAGACGCCAGCACATCAACCTACCCCAATCTGTCTAATTTTCCTAGTCGAACATGAACCTTCCGCTTTTGTGATAAAGTTGAAAATCTATTACAGAAATTTGACAGATTGGGGTAGGTTGATGCGCTGGCGTCTGTACATTCATTCCTAGAAAATATAATACAACTACCAAAGGTGGTAACCTTATCCTAAACTGTCGTGTGATCCTGTAATTTGACGAGCACTGTATCGTTTAAATACAAATGTCTGAGTAAATTATGCGTAGTGATTTATTTCCAGTATCATCAAACCTAAACGGTAGAAAGGTCCTAAGTCCGAGATGCAAGTTTTGGAAGGCCTCCCATAAAACCCGTTCCAGATAATCTCAGATATATCAAAAAGAAAAACAAACAGAAACTTAAACAAGCTTTGCTTAGCTTTGTGTTTTAGAATATAGACATGTATGTATATTTTATCAACCCTAAGAAGAAACACCGAAACATACTCGCAGGTCAGACAGTCTCTTTTAAAGTCCATACAATTCATACTGGTCCAATCATATGAGAAAAATTTAGGTGCCAGATGTTTTTTTAACCGACTTCTAAAAAAGGAGGAGGTTCTCAATTCGGAAGTTTGTATTTTTTTTTTTTTTTTTTTTTTTTTTTATGTTTGTCCACGCATAACTCCGTCGTTTGCCAACCGATTTGAAAAATTCTGATCTTGTTAGAAAGGGTATACTTCCCAAATGGTCCCATGAAAATTTTATCGAAATCGGACAGGCCGTTTCTGAAAAATCAACAAACTCTCTAAAAAAATGTTTACGTTGATGATCTTTTCGTTTACGCTGCATTGCGTTTTTTGTTCGCGCATAACTCCGTCATTTACGAACCGATTTGGAAAATTCACTGACCCACTAAAAAGCACGAAAATAAAAACTTTTTTGCAAAAAATAAAACCGACTTCCATATCAAAACACTACAAAGCCAAAAATAATTTTAATTTCGGAAGGCGGTGTGAAAAAAAAAAGAAAATACAAAACCAATAACACCGACTACCGAAATTAAAATTATTTTTGGCTTTGTAGTGTTTTGATATGGAAGTCGGTTTTATTTTTTGCAAAAAAGTTTTTTTGAGGAAAGAAACATACAGATTTGCGAGCAACTGACTCAAAGAAATACCTACTAGGTAAATCTTATAAAAAATGTGAGCATATTCTAAACAAAATAATCAAACCAGCCTCAAACTAAAGTTAGTATAACAGAGTCAACGAGGACAATGCCTTTCTTCTACACCATTACATTATCTAAGGGACTAAACATTAACCGAAATTAGGGACGCTACCATTCCTAATGTGTTGATGCACTTATAGTAATTAATAAAGATCAAAGGGACGAGTTGGGTTATACGGGTGATGTTCTGTGATCACGTAATATATGGCTTTATACAGGTTGTAATTTTGTAATGCCATTTGAAGGAAAAGTTTAGTTTCTTAATAATGTAGATATAAAAATTTGCTCAAAGATAACATTGCTTTATTTTTGAATAGAAAGAAAATTGCATTCAAAGATTTTCGAAAATTCCCTTGCCACACCCGGAAATCGAACCGACTAAAATCTGTAAAAAATACACCCTGTATTTTATTGCATTGATGATCGTTTGGATCAATTATAAGAATGAAATTTCTCTAACAAACTTGATAAATTAAATGATAGGAAAAGCATGAAATCTGGACTTATAAATTCAATGAGTCAAGTTAAAGCTCTTTAACTAATAATAATAATAATAATAATATTCCACAACTTTTCACACAACGCCATCTAGTCCCAAACTAAGCAGAACTTGTGGTATGGGTACTAGACAACTGATAAACATACATATATATTTCTAAATACATACATATTATAGATAAATTGCACACCCAGACAAAGAACAAATGACCGTGCTCATAACACAAACATTTGTCCTAGGTGGGAATCGAACCCACGACCTTGCGCATAGCAGTCAGGGCCACTGACCACCATACCAACGGGCCTGTCAACTCAAAGATCCATCTGTTTACTTATGTTAGTAATTATTATTGACGTCATTTATCATTTATATCGTGTTACCCAGCTATGGATTGTGGAGGTCAGATAGGCAATTGCTCCTTGTAAAGCACTAGTACAGTCCGGGACACATAAATTGAACCAAAATGGCGGTCGTCTGCGCAGATACAATTATGAAGTGTTAGAGTGAAAAGTGTTCGAAATGCTCCGCAGTTGTTCGAGAAATTCAAAAAACTAAAGTAATTAATAAACGCAAATTAAAAATAATCTCAGATTTTATTTCAAATTATTGTATTTCTCGTACAGCTGTGGCATCGGAAGTGCTAGTTCGGTATTATTAAACAGAACGGTTAAAGGAATGTACTAATAAAAATTTAATATGACAAAAGTTAATGTGCAGCTACATGTTAATCACTATTTTGTTTTAAAAAGTAATTGTAAACGTCAACTCTCATTCACCTCCCCTCTCTCTTAAAAGTTCATTGTGGTAGACTCATTTTCTTGAAATTAAATTAAATGATCACACATTTGACGGAGACGTAAATTCTAAAACTTCGGGCCTCCTTAGCCGTACGCACATTGAAGCTATTCCCAAAATGTTTTGTGCGTATGGGTGGGATGTCCACTATGTAACGATGACGCGTCGCCGTTTGTCTTGTAGTCCGATGATGGAATGGGCTTGGCGGAATAAGATTGTGTAATTCCATCGCACACTCCCCGAAATGTAAATGATAGAAAAAAGATAGACTAGCAACTCGTCGTCGATGTTCAAGGCTCTGGAGCTTTGACTCGACCAGTGCATCGTTGCCAATGAGCAACATAAACATAACCAGCCTCTATTAGTGAGAAAATACCGTAATCCACAACGTGGGTCCAATGCGGGTTTTTGGATGTCGCATGTCTTCGTATTTTTCGGTCCTGGCACATGGCAGTTTCCTCACGTTTTAATACCAGTGGTGACAATGAAAATTACACAAAGTAATGTGCTCGCCTGGGTTTGAACCCACAACTCGTAAGTCATGCCTGTAACCAGTGGGCCACCACTGCTTACTTGATCGATGCGTATACTCTATATTGTAAATAGAAATACAATAACAGCATATAAAATAAAAATGTTGAACTCTGGGTGGATTCATCGTTAAGAGTCGCACAAGGCCACCGGCCACAACCACAAAACGCCGCCATATTTCCTATAGTTTTCATACATTCGCGAACTATGACGATTTGTAGTGTGTGGTGGTCACCAGCGTCAACCATGTGCGGCGATTCTTTATAAAATGTATGAAAAATATAGGAAAGCCGATGGCGGCATTTTGTGTTTATGCCCGGTAGCCCGTGGATGGCAATCTTAAGTGATATTTTCCTCGCATCGCACCGTTCAGCTACACCACATCGCGTCGCCTCGCTACGTAGCATACATTTGTGCACATACTGTGTTTTCCAATGATTTTTTTTTTGGTCGAAGGACGATGTCACCAAAACCTATTACTACGCGTCGCCTTTCTGCGTTGTACATCTTTGCAAAAGAAGCATACTCAAATAGACTGGCTTTGCATAACTTGGTAGGTAATTATGCGTTTGACATTATAATACTGCACTGGTATCTAATAAATCTACCACTGAATAATCTGCTATTAATTAGAAACCTTGGAACACTTTCACTTCATTGAGACAACACGCCAAAACCGTTACTTACAACTGAAACCTCTTTTAAATTTTTCTTGTAAAATCTTTAATAACAACTACTGATAAACCTTTTTTTTTCTGTGGAGGAAAATCATCAAATAGAAGTCATTTCCCGCTGTGGGTGGAAAGGCGTGTCACACTTCTACTGCCTAAAAACTAACCCTTCAGTTGCCCTTGCGTTCCATGGCCTCGTTCCTCGTTAAGAATATTTCCGCAACCCCGACACCGCTAATAAACCTACCTTCAGCCTGATACACCTATCTTCTAACCGTAATAACTAAAACTTTCTAAAACGTGATTTTAATTAACACTTGCACACATTAATGTTAACTTTGGCTTACCCTTCAGAGACCATTATCTGTATCTTACGTAAACACCAAGATTCTGAGACACTCTTGAAAATTTCGGTTTGTTTGCAAACTTGTGTAAATGTTTCGGCAGTATTAGGTTTGAGTTCTAATTAAAGGTTTTGGAGTTTCGTTTTAATTAAGTGAAAGTGTTGCAAGGTTTTAATTAGTAGCAGATTATTGAGTAGTCGATTTTTCGGAAAACAGTACATTAATATAATGTAAAAATACATGTATACAGGAAAACGAAAGCGCGGTAGGTGCAGAAAGAGATGGCGGGGTAAGCTGACTTTTGTTTTGCTCTACTATCGCATTTGATCGCTAAAGGTGAAAGAACGGAAGGGAAGCCTTTGCCCTGCAGTGGTTGATCACAGGCTGTTAATATACATATATCTTACGGTAAAGATTTTTTTCCTCATCAACAAAGCGTCATGTATTTTTTTTGTATTCGGAACGCTGATATAAAACATAGTATAAGGTTGGGGAAAAAGTCTTTTCGCATTATAGTATGTTTGAACTTGTAATAAAATCTCTTTGGCTATACTACTTGTATCTGGCTGGTTTTGTATAAAGTTTAAATTTTAAAGAATATAATTCCAAATTCAAATTAGGAAAATGTGTGATTTTCATTTGTTTTTCGTACTGTCAAGATGTGTGAATCTAATGAAGAAATTCGATACATTTTAAAATTTTACTACAAAAAAGGTAAAAATGCAACGCAAACCGCGAAAAAAATTTGCGATGTTTATGGACCTAGCACAGTATCTGCGACGGTAGCACAAATTTGGTTTAAGCGTTTTCAATCCGGAAATTTTGATGTCAAAGATGCACGTCGCTCTGGTCACCCTATTACGGATAAAATGGATGCCATTTTTGAAAAAGTGGAGCAAGATCAGTATCAGTAGTTACGACGTAGCTGAAGAACTGGGAATTGACCACAAAACAGTTTTGGCGCATTTGAAAAAACTGGGTCCCCAAAATGCTCGATATTTGGGTACCTCATGAACTCACTGAAAGAAACCTAATGAACCGTGTACTCATTTGTGATTCTTTATTACGACGTAATGAAACCGAACCATTTTTGAAGAAGCTGATAACTGGTGATGAAAAGTGGATCATGTACGACAAGAACGGGTCGTAGTCAAAGGCCGGTCAGGCTTCACAGACTGTGGTGAAACCCGGGTTAACTCGCAACAAGGTGATGCTGTGTGTGTGGCAGTGGCGAAGGCTCCATACAACTCGATTCCTATCGGCTTCCCTTTTGAAATATTGCAAATATTAGTCTTTTATTTTATATATGAATATATAAATATTAATCTATTATTTTCAATTAAACAAATAATTATTTACGAAGTTACAAGATTTCGAAGTCAGCCACAGTTACTGGAATTCACGCATCACACTTGAGCAAGGTAAGCATTTTTTGGTCCGGCTTCCCTTTTCTGAAAATTTACCCTTCGCCACTGGTGTGTGGTGGGATTATTCATTATGAGCTGTTACCACCAGGCAGGACCATCGATTCTGAACTCTACTGCAAACAACTGATAAGATCAAAGCAAGAAGTTGAGAGAAAGCGGCCGTAATTAATCAACAGAAGGGATGTGGTTTTTCATCATGATAACGCTAGACCTCACACATCTTTAGCCACTCAGCAAAATTAAGAGAGTTTGGCTAGGAGGTGTTAATGCATCCGCCGTATAGTCCGGACCTTGCACCTTCAGATTTCCACCTGTTTCGGTCTCTTCAGAATTCTTTAGGCAGTGTCAGGTTAACATCACGAGAGGACTGCCAAAACCACTTGTCGCGGTATTTTGATCAGAAGTCCCAAAATTTCTATAGCAATGGGATCATGTCCCTATTATATTATATTGAACAAAATGATACCTACATACTTTAGTTAAATGTAAATAAACTATATTAAATAATGTTATGAATTTTCTTAAAAAAATGCGAAGAAACTTTTTCCCCAACCTATTATATTGCTTAACTCCGAAATAAATAATAATAAAAATAATATAGGTATAGTTTTTATTTTGCACCATACTACTTACACATAAAATAACTCGCTAGTGGGAGGTTTTCCCAGGAGAAAAAGGAACTTACGTGTTGTTCATCTACATATCAAAAATTCAGATTGGTTCAGCCGTTTTGTCACGATTGAGTGACAAACATGCATCTAAATTTCCGCATTTATTATACAGGGTGGGCCAAAAATTTTTGCAAATAGCAACACTAGATTTTTTGAAAACCGTTCGAGGGAAGGGCGCGCGGTTGGTGGGAAACTATGCATCACTTCATGCTTTTAGTCAAGATGGAGCGCTTCACGGAACAACAGCGTGCTTTTTGTGTAAAACAATTTTACAAAAACAATGATTCCTACGTTACTGTACGACGCCTGTTTAGAATTGAATACGGATTACGCCGTATAAGTGAGTGTCCAAGTGTTAATTTGATCAAAGCTTGTTGTTCATTTTCACATCAATGGGCACGTGAATAAGCACAATTGTCGATATTGGAGCAGGGACAACCCTCGCCTTAAACACCGAAAGCCACTTCATTCACCTAAAACGACAGTATGGGCTGCCATATCAGCAAAGGTCCTTAGCAGTAATTGGTCCGTATTTCTTAGAAAATAATCAAGGAAATAATGTAACTGTGAATTCAACGGAATAAGTCAAGATGTTGCAAGAGTTTTTGACGTCGCAGTTGCATGAATTTCAAGGGTACAACAGCAGAACCTGGATGCAACAAGATGGAGCAACACGCCATACGTCAAATGTGAGTTTACCGGTAGACAAAGAAATGTTTCCGAACAAATTTATTTCTCGCAGAGGTGATATCCCATGGCCTCCGAGAAGCCCGGTCCTTACACCATGCGATTTTTTCTTGTGGGGATAGCTGAAAAGTCGAATGTATTTTAATAAACCGACGACAGTATCCCAATTAAAACAAAAAATCCACGAGGAGATAGCCGCGATTCCCCGCAGCATGTCAGCGAGTTTTCCAAATTTTGCGTAGTCGATTTCAGGAGTGCCAACAACGAGACGGCGCATATTTGGACGATATCATTTTTAATAATAAATTTCATTAAATGATTATAACGATAAATAAATTATGAACAAAATAACATTTGTAGTTTTATTTATATTCATGTTTCAAAAGTGCAAAAATTTTTGGCCCACCCTGTATTAGTAAGATAAGAAGTAACCACATATCGCTCAAAGCGAACTTTCCGCTTTTACATTATACTTGGATAGAATTGACAAAGGCGTATTTTTTCGCCAAATTTGTCAATTCAATCCATGATGTATATTTTACATAATTATGTAAGAGCCATATGTCATATGTAAAAGCTAGATTGTAATGGGAATATTATGAGTAGATAACCGCACTGTCTGGCATTTTGAATATTTTATGCGACCTTCCAAAATCCCCTCGCTTTGGTAATGTTCGTCAAATCGTTCGTGCTGGTTCGTAAGTTCTAAGTTGAACTACACGATAACTGACTGACTGTCCCAATCAAATCTGTTCATTTCTCCTCATGAATACACAGACATACACCTACCTGGTTTTCATATAATTTGAAAATTAAGCTTTATTTTGGGCATATTTATCAAAGACTAGCACTCGGCCGCGACTTCATCCGCGTGGATTTCGAAATCTAATATATAAAATTCTCGTGTCACAATGTTAGTTACCTTACTCCTCCGAAACGGCTTTACTGATTTTTACCAAATTTTGTATGCATATTCAGTAGGTCTGAGAATCGGCTACTATCTATTTTTCATACCACTAAGTGTAGGGGTAGGGTAGGGGTAGTGTAGGGGTAGGGTAGGGGTAGGGTAGGGGTAGGGTAGGGTTAGGGTAGGGTTAGGGTAGGGGTAGGGTATTGGTAGGGTAGGGTAGGGGTAGTGTAGGGTTTAGGTAGGGTAGGGGTAATGTAGGGTTTGGGTAATGTGGCGGGTCAGCTAGTAATTTATAGCCTTCAGCACTCAAAAATAATGCACCTTACTAACCCCGAAAAATTGGAATTGTATCATTACTTCCCGAGATAAGCCCTTACATACAAACAAATGTTTGTGTAGATAAATTGGGCTTAACATTTACAGTCTATCATTTTCACGAAATATTTTTACTATAACCGCAATCGAATAGATTTTCGTTTAAGATCTGTATAATATGATTCCCACAGTATATAAAACAGAGCATCAATACATTGACTGGCCAATGAAGATAGGAAGTAGCTACCGTACAAAATTGGGAATTTTTTGTATTAATAGCCATGGAACCTTTGCCGATATTTCTTCTCATGGAAATGCCAGCTGAAGATAAAGCACGTTCAGTCTAAGACAAACTAATTATTAATGAAAGTTCAGGGCTGTTATCATAATTATGTCTGTATTTTGGTTCGGTCATTGTTGTATTTATTAGTTTTCCTCGCAGATTCAATAATTAATAATCATTGCATATTGTACATAATCATACATTTTTAATGATACCTGTAACTTTTTATCAGAGAAGGAAAGAATGAAATCGAGTTCATTTGCGTCAAACATCACGTATATTATAAAAATACAAGCAAAATACTAATCTGACATGCACACCACTTACAATTGACATTTTTATTTAATTTTTCCTGTGTTCCATAAACAAGAGCCTGTATTATTTGTTTTTATAAATTATAAAAAAGGCCTCAGAGATCCAAACAGATAGCATTTCATGTAATTTTATGAAATTGACGATATCACACTAAGTGAACTAAAGTACTATGCGATTCAAATAAGAATATGAACGGCAATGACCTCTATCTGTCACATGCCACTTGAAAAGTACGGTTAGCAAAAAGAAAACTTGGTTTTATTATAATAACGATCTATTTTACTTTATTTAACCGAGTGTTATTTCAAGTCTCAGATACTTTTTTACTACTTTTCCCTCTCTTGTTTTCATTGTTGACACCAATTCGCCTGAAAGTAAACTGAACGCATGGTGCTAGGGCTGTGAAGCCACGGCAATTTTTTTTTTAACAATTTTGTAACAATTTTTTTGTTGATAAATAGGCTCGCGTTTGACAACCAAAATGAGGAAAGAGGACGAATTTTTTGTCGGTCAATATTCGTACATAAATATTTTAATATATTGATAACTATGACGTTACAATATGGCGCTAAGACGATCCTAATCTTAATTTAATCGTACTGTAAAAGCCATCAACTATATCAGAATGCGTGTAGTATTTTGAATATTAAGACTTTTTTTCGAGTTACGAAGTTTTCTTTATCTATCCACCTTGAAATTAGGTCAACCTTAAGGCTTGTATTCATGCCAATAACCTTGACCATTTGGGTGGAGCTAACGACCCCTCTCCGCGCGCCACTCCGCGCAGCTCCGCCACACGCGCGCGCGCGCGCGGCCCGCTCCCGCACCTCCAGCATGCGTCGTCGCTTCGCCTAGTCTCGGCACAGAGTATCGAAATCACAGAAGGTCAAGTCATCGTGAAAGTTAAATTCATTTTTATTTGTACCGCATGAAAAGCGGTCAAATTTTGTTTTTATTTATTATCTATTGATATGGATGCACTTTTAATATGTACTGTAGAAACTATACCTCTATTATAAATCAGCCTGGCTTGAAAAATGAGGTAAACAACTTGATGTATCTTTTTAACTAAATTATAAATAAAATAAAAATTTATGGCTCAATGTGTTGCTAAGCGCAAAACTCAGGAATGGCTGGATCAATACGGATTTTTTTTTGCGAATATTCGTTGTAGTCTGAGGAAGGTTTCTATGAAGAGAAAAATAGTAGGTAGGTAGGTAGGGTATGTATGTAGGTAGGAACTTAGAGTAAGGTAGATAGGTAGTATAATTATTACTAGTGTATGTCATATTATATGTTATATTTTTTATAAACAAATAGATTATAACTAAAATTCACTGAAATTTAACTTTCTTTCACCAAGTATTTTTATTCTTTTGGTTAGTTGAACTTCTTCATCGTCACTTATTTCTCCATGTTCACATATACACACATCAAAAGTGTCTAGGGATCAACATATATTTTTGCAATAACTTTTCTCCTGATTGATATTAATTAAAATTTTCTTTAAGGATTCATCAAATAAAGTGTTTTCGTTTGTCACAGTAACGATAAACGAAGTCACCTTTGCATTAATAAAGAAATTTGCCATTTTCCTAATAAAGGGATTTTTGACATTTGAACCACTAACATTAAAGTTCGAAAAAAAGACTGAAATAACAGTTTTCTTTAAAATTTTATTAGGTAACTTAAACAATTAATAATCCGTGTTTCTACCGCGAACACTAACAACACAAGAACATCGGTTTGGCATACTCAAAATGAGTTCATCCAAATTACGCTGTGGAATGGCCGCCCATGTTCGTTGCAACAACAAAAAAAGGTCTTCTTGCGACTGGATACCCTCCATATTCGGCAGAGCTCTTCTCTGTAGCATATCCCATGCATGCTCAATCGGGTTCAAGTCTGGCGACTGAGCAGGCCAGAGCAGGACATTGATGTTAGCTGCGGCGAGAGTCTGTCTTACAACTCTTGCGGTGTGCGGTCGTGCATTATCATGCATTAACTGAAATAAGGGACCGATTTGCACTTGTAGAGGAACGATGACGTCAGCTACAATCGTCTCAGCATAAATTTGAGCGTTGAGGTTGCCTCTGATCCAAATCAACTCAGTTCTTCCGCCGATCCAAATACCCGCCCATACCATGATGGTTCCACCACTATAAGGATGGACTTCCTGGCAGGATTTTAATCGCTGTTGGCGTCCAGGGGTTCTCCAGTGTCGTATACGTCTTGTATCCGGTCTCATACCAAAACGGGACTCATCAGAAAAGCACACGAAACGCCATTGTTCTTCTGCCCAATTTCTGTGTTCAAGAGCCCATTGATATCGAATCCTACGATTGTGCATTGCTATAGGTGGTACCCGTAGCGGTCTTCGGGAATGAAGGTTCACTTCATGCAAGCGGTTTCTGACTGTTTGGTCGCTAATTAAGTTCCCTGAAGAGTGATGAAGCCTCACGGCTAACATCATGGCGGTTATTGTTGGAGCTCTTCGAGTTAAGATTTGAATGTATCGGTCTTGTCTCCGTGTGGTGCAGCGATACCGTCCTCCATGGCGCTCAGCCACGGTACCAGTGCTTCGGTAACGTGTCCAAAGTCGACTGATAACACTCTGACTTGTATTCAGAGCTAAAGCCACAGTACGTTGCCGGGAACCAGCTTCTATCATTCCCACGGCTCTGAGCATTTCTTCCCTGCTTAAATGACGTCGCCGCTCCATAATAACGTTGGTTTTAATCAGTAGTAGGGAAACAGTAGCACTAATAATGTCTTCAATGCGTTGTATGTTTTTATAGGGAAAATATTGACAGCTGATTTTCATCTTTTACTCGAATTTGATTAACAGTTCCTGTTTCAAATTATGAAATGCACCAAAAAGGATCCATATAAATTTATAAAATCATAAATTTATTACAAAGCCACATCTCAATCTCAAGAAATCCGCATAAAAATGCTTGATCCCTAGACACTTTTGATGTGTGTATTTATTTTTGGAAATTTTGATAGCCATATAAAATCTTGTTCTATGTTTTCTTTTTGTCCTTCTTCGTTCTCGTTTTCTTCATTTTTCTGTTCAATCTGTTTTGCTTTCCTTAGTTCTATTTCCTTCTCTTTGTCGTTTTCTTCTTTCTCTTGTATATTATCTTAACTCTATTTCTCTATCTCAACTGGTGGCTTCGCCCGTACGAAGAGAAACCGGTTCATATCGGCTCAAGCCAGGCCTCGCTCAGACGAAGTGCACACACGCGCCTAGCTTGTAGTAGTGTACCTATCATAGCGCAGTTGTACGAAGCTTACCCTCTGTCTGTTTACTCTGTGCTATCTACTTTTATGCGAGGTAAGTAAAGCGATAGTTTATAATGAAATCTATACTATATATAATGTAATATATAATCTATACTAATATTATAAAGCGGAAAAGTTTGTTAGTTTGTTTGTTTGTTTGCTTGAACGCGCTAATCTTCGAAAGTACTGGATGGATTTGGATGCAATTTGGTATGGAAGTAGCTTGAAGCTTGAGGAAGGTTATAGGCTACTTATTACGCGACTGCAAAAAAGGAGAGTTATGTTTTTACCGTGATAGAATCCACGGGAGCGAAGCCCCGCGTGAGTACTAGTATAATCTATACTAATATTATAAAGCTGAAGAGTTTGTTTGTTTGTTTGTTTGTTTGTTTGTTTGTTTGCTTGAACGCGCTAATCTCAGGAACTACCGTTCTGATTTAAAAAATTCTTTCAGTGTTAGATAGCCCATTTATCGAGGAAGGCTATAGGCTATATATCATCACGCTAACACCAATAGGAGCGGAGCAGTAATGAAGAATGTTTCAAAATCGGGGGATTTTTTTTTTCCACGGGGACGAAGTCGCGGGCTGAAGCTAGTAATATTATAAAGCGGAAAAGTTTGTTTGTTTGTTTGCTTGAACGCGCTAATCTTCGAAAGTACTGGATGAATTTGGATGCAATTTGGTATGGAAGTAGCTTGAAGCTTGAGGAAGGTTATAGGCTACTTTTACGCGACTGCAAAAAGGAGAGTTATGTTTTTACCGTGATAGAATCCATGGGAGCAAAGCCCCGCGTGAATACTAGTATGTAGATAAAACTTTAAACTTGCCTTGATAATAAATGTATACCCTTTTGTTTTAATATTTTTTAGACTCCTCTTCATTCGTTTCTTCTTATTCCCCATGTTTTACAAACTAAATTTAAACACTAATAAAACTGTAAAATACTATAACTTTATAACATTAACACTACTTATAGATACCTACATAGAATACTCTTAACTTATAAACAAGAATCAGAAATAAAACTTTTTAGCAAAAAATAGAACCGACTTTCATATAAAAACACTACAAAGGCAAAATTAACCTTAATTTTGGAAGTCGGTGTCATTTCTTTGTATTTTCTTTTTTTTTTGACTCCGTCTTCCGAAATTTAAAGTTATTTTTGCCTTTGTAGCGTTTTTATATGAAAGTCGGTTCTATTTTTGGTAAAAAGTTTTATTTCACGCTTTTTAGTGGGTCGGTTTGTAATTTATCTAGTTATAAAAGCCAAAATTTCAACTACTTATCACCTTTTACAAAATATTGCTTTTCCCGGTGAAGAGCCGTTTATTTTTGAGGAGTTCTCCTGGTACATCACCATCAGCTCTACTTCACCATATGCATTGTGATGAGCATAAAGTGCTTAACATCTATATTCAAGTAATCTAATCTCAATCCACGAAATACTTATTATTGAGTAGTTTCGATGGCCATCTGGGGTCTTCGTCATCAGGTCCACTTCCTCAAATGGTGCTTTTTGATAGCAACTGCACAAGGTACTATAAGAAATATCCAAAACGCAATAGGTATGCCTATAATATTTGAAGAGTTTCCTCGATTTCTCCATGATTTTATCATCAGATCCAAACGTGACGACAATGGGACCAACTAGAAAGTATATTCTTTCAAACAAAAAAAGAATTTTCCAAATCGGTCCAGCCATCTGCGAGTAATGAAGTAACATACATAAAAAAAAGTTCAAGACGAATTGAGAACCTCCTCCTTTTTTTAAAGTCGGTTAAAAAGCTATTCCACTATTTACAAAATTAAATTTTTGCAATAATATCTTACGATTTTATTTCGTAGTGCTTGAGCTCTCGCAACGCGGCATACGTCCACCTAGCAACACGATGCGCCCCGCACTGAATTTGTGGACGAGTGCGGGGGTGACGTAAACGCAGTCTTTAATCGGACCCATTTTTAATTTATTGTAATAAAAATAATACATATTTGTAAAAAGTAACAAAACCAAATTATTTTCATCTGTATTACAAAGCAGTAGTATATTTTTTATACTCTTTTGATAAGAAATTAAGGAGTAAAATGGTTTCATCTCAATGATTTGGAGGTGATTTGGCATTTTTTTTTTCTTATTAAGTGATACGGATAGAAAAATTGTGGCTAAACCAAATTACGGTTCATATCATGTAGATTACTAACAATTTTTTTCAGATGTAATTTCTCTGTAATTGCCGATGAAAAGTTGCTTCATCTGAATGCTTTTTTCAAGCTTTTTTCGAGAGAGCAGCCTTAAGGTGGGAGTGTTTGTATGGAATAACCGTTGATAATATGTGAATGTGTACCAAAAATGTAAGATCCAAAATGTGTTTTATCCATTTGTATTTTATAACGTCATGTTTAAATCATACCTACATTTTGCTAATGTGGCCAGATCTCGTTGCTGTCATATATACATACATAGATTATACTTTTATTTATCCTGTAACCTGGCCCAACCTTCCTCCGGTCCGGTCGGTCCGGTTCTTTTAGTTTAGGAATTGTGGTCAATACCAGGACTTTTAATTCGATGCAGTAAGTAAGGTATTTAAAAAAATACCCTAATTTAACCTAATAGTGATGGATTCAACCAATCGAATAACAAATGAGCTATTTTCAATCGTGAGAAATATAAACAATTGATAAAATTTATACTATTATAAAAGATAATTTTTGATAAATTTTTAATTAGTAACTAGATTTCGATATCGATACCATAACCTCGTTGTAATCGGTACAGGTACAGGGGCATGGTGCAAAAAATTAAAAATATTATCATGATCTACTCGTTTTATTTTTCACGTCCCTCCATAACCACATTTTACTTTTTATTAATTTCACACAATATTATTTAAAAAATGCTTTACATCGTTATTTGACTTATTCCTGAATCGATTAATTTAGTTAAATCACAACTTACAACATTAAAACAGTCAATTAATCCTTATAATTTAAAAAAAAACAGCACAATTAAAAATTAGGTACCTATGTATACTTCACCACCTTTCTATGGAATCTATTACACAGCGTGTGTATATGTTTGAACCAACCCATTGATCATCTATGAGCATAGTAAACACTCATGCACTACATTTCAAACTTTTTTTTTCAGGTGTTGTCACAGGCTGTGTATGTAAAACACTTTAATTCATCACTGGGCTGTTATGATTCTATCGTGATAATAAACGAGCAACTAAATTAGTAAAATTTGTAAAGTGAAAATTATTTTGCTGTGGGTTAAAAAGGTATAATTTAAAAAAAAATCTAAATTATGAAAGAAACATTTTAATTTTTTATAGTTTTTCACTAACAGTGCATTCACAGTTAAAGTTTCTTAGGCCAAGAAACTATTTTTAATAAAATTAAAAAATAAGAATATAACAAATTAAGATATACATTTTCGAAATAGCGTGAAATACAAATAGCTTACATTGATAGTGAAATATATTTTTTTCTCTAATTTTATTAGACTTAAAGATTCGTGACTATTTTTATTATTTTCTATAGAAGGCCGTGTTCTTAGGCGTTAATAATAATAATGAATATAAAAAACAATGAAGGTTATGCTTTACGTACTGATGCACAGAAGTATTCTACAAGATTTACATTTTTTAAGGACCGAATATAATGTCACGTTAATATACATATATAATGTATATTAAGCTTATATAACATGTATATGAAGTGAGATACATATGAAGATATATCTAGTTACTTATTTACAAGAATGAATATTCTCTATTAATACGAGCTTTTATGTTGTTTTCTTTTTAAATAAATTATAGATTATCAGTAATCTTTGACTTTTTGTATTTTTCTGGTAATGCCCGAACTGAGGTCAAGTTTCTGAGGCAAATCTTAAGATTTACTAATGGAAATCTAGTTAAAGTTTGAATTAAGCAAACTTCACGGAACAGTCTACCTTTTAACAGTAACGAATTGTAATTCTTAGGTTTCATTGGTAAATCTTAAGATATTAAAGATTTTGAATAGAAATTCTTTTTTAAATTATGTTGCATACAAAGAAAAACATGTCTTAATAATTATGAACTTTCTGCATACATTTTAATGAAATGATTAATGCACCTATTTCTACTGATACCAATTTAATTTTTAAAATGTTTAGTACTGGTATAAGGTTTCTCTCAAGATCTAATATTGCATTAATATGTTAATTTCTAATATAAACTAAATATTTCGGAAGTTTTTATTATTTTCTGTGTGTGTATTTATTACTTTTTATTGTCTATGAAATTAGTTACAAATATTATTACTTTTATATTATTACCTAAATGCTATTTTTATGATGACTAGTCAAAAAAACGGTATTTTTGTACAACTCTGCATATTCAAATATTTTAATAAATTTGTGATTTTTTTCCATCACTAAATTTTCTATTTATGACATTCAATTATCAATAATAGATAATAATTAACAAATAATATAAGTAAATATATTATTTGTTAATTATTTTTCTATTATTACATAATTAGTCTTAAATAAATAATTTTAAATTGCAGAGTTATACGAAATAGGGGAATTCTAAATTACTTAATATTAGTGACTAGATGAGAATGTTAAAAGTACTCTATGCGATATGTGACGCACACGCTTTAAAGCATAGCATAATGAACCTTAGCCTAATAAACATACGGTTTATATTATTAATCTAGTACGCTAAATCACAACACTGCCAAATTTAAAGATGTGTACGAGTGGAATGTATGTTAGACTAAAACAGTTTGATAAAGTAAATGTATTCAGTGAGTTAAAACATCTTGAATAAATGAAAGCCTATGAAATGAAGTTGGCTTAAATATAATTAAGTATAAATTATATCTTTGGCTGGACAAAATACAGAGTGGAAAAAAATGGCATCAAAAGAAGGTACCCAAAAACGCAAGTATTCTGCAAATAAGTTTTTTTTCCAGCTTGTACATGTAGGTGTGGTTTTAGGTTCCTAAATGAGGTAATGTACCCGTAATATGCGAACGCAGTGTCTTAAAATGCACGTCTTGTTAAGAAAAAAATAAACTATATAATATTTTTAATTACAATATCTAATAGTATTCAAGGTATCGCAGTAAGCACATTAACTATTTTAGAACATACGCTTTTTTGTAAGTATGTATATTGTTCAGAAGTTTAACTATATACAACTCTTAAGACTATTAATAATATCATAAATTAAAAAATTGTACAAAAGTTTCTCATTTTGAAAACCTTAGCGTTGAAGTTAGGTACTAAAATTTTGGTTCGTTCGTGAGAAATTTATTAAAATAATAATAGATATATGAAAATGTTCATTTATATAAGAATCCCGCAAAATATAAGGATATTTTAGCGTTTTTAAGACTAAAGAAATAAAAAACAATAATAGGACATAGGAAGAGAAATAATTTTTTTGGTTATAATTTTTTGTTTAGTTTTATTCATTATTTCCATCTCTAAAAGAAGCCGAATTATTATACAAAGCTGAAATTTATGATCTATTAAGAAAGCAAAAACAACTTTTATTTTTACAATTAAATTAATCCGATAAAACTACATTTATATTTGCTCCGACTATTTTATTACGCTATAATGACGTAATGAGTCCAAATATTATTAGTATTAACATTCTAATATAATCTGAATGAATTATTCTAGAAGCAACACATTTGCCTTAATTAGTTTATCTACAGCGTCGCTTTAAATCTATGTAAGTCGTAATTATCCCAGGTTCAACGTTATATACATATTCCTTACGATTATACAGTAAAGCTGCACATAGATCACTATTAGTTTAATCTCTATGAAAATGTGTTGGTACAAACATGATTGGAGAATTACGCGAACTACTATTTATATGACTTTGAAGGTTACAATCCTTTTGGGATAGATATTTTTACCATCATCTTAGCTACAATTGTTAAAGACAAAGAAACATAAATAATCTCAGATATAGGCCGTAATATATGTTAAAAAAATCTATGATTAGTTCAGTCTGAGAGACTGCTTTTTCACAAAAAAATCACAATGACTATAATTTATATGATACTGATATATGATACTCTAAATATGAATAGCTATAGGTAAAAATTCAGCATAATCATTATTAAGCAATAAATGCACGGTACATCAGAATCTCCATTTTCACTATAATTACACCTAATAGAAAAGCATTCAATATCAACCACGACAGCAAAAAAAACCTTAACACTAAAAATGACAACAAAACAGCTTAAATGTAGAGAGTATTAAAACTTCCGAGTGACATTTTTACACAAAACAGTTGATGAACAAAGTTTTTAATTAACGCTTTACAAAGCAATTACAAGATAAGTATTTACAATGACAACAGTTTGCTTCAAAATGATTTCGGTTTTAATTTCAATTCTGAGATTCGGTCGCTCCACTGGATTCGTCATTCTCAATATCATCCGGTTTTGTCTGACCAATGTTGAAATCTTTCAACGCATCCTGTATATGCTTGACCTGTCAAAGAAAATCGTGTTATAGAAACTTATCCCTGTTGAGACGCAACTTGAAATTGGTTGAGGAAAAAACTGATATAGGTGTCTACACTATCAAACATTCATAGAAATATCGTAAACTTTATCCAATATTTCGTGGAAGAGAAAGTGAGAAACTTGTCTAAATCGAAATGGTTGTATATATCTGACGTTGATAGAATTGAAAAGTTGTGTTTGTTTGATATCAAAACCAATACTTAAATCTTACGGATTTATTGTACTTATTTTTTGAAGCGAAATTAAAGTTACATCAAATTAGATTACTAATAGTATTTTTTTTTAAATTATTCTTGGTGGGCCCGTAGAACACCTGCTCCTCTATTTTACATATATTTTTCTTATTAAAAAAGAGCAAAAATGAAACAAAAAGTAATGTAAGACTAATGAATAGTGTAGCCGCTACCTGCAAAACTCATAATGTTAAAACCTCAAATACCCTTTTTAAATCACATTTTGTGTGTTCCCATTGACCACTTAGGTGTATCGGCGTCAATTGCTACAAACGCCATTACCAAAACTTTACATATAGCTTGACGGTTATTTTCACCTTTTATTCAATAAATTAGATGACCCAAACCTTTAGGTGTTTCACTACTAACAAAAATCTACATGAATTCTATATAAATGAATGAAGGTTTCTAAAAAGAATAGGAACGGAATGGTTGATGAAGAAAACAAAAGAGAAAAAAAAATCGGTTGTAAGTGTAGAGAGAATTAAATTTACACTAAAAGTTACAAAAAGGAGTAGATTTTGTTTTGAATTTCTGGCAAACAAAACGCATACTCTAAATAAAAAGAATAACAATGACAAAGTTAAAAAAGGTTACTATATGAGGGGGGAAAATGACCTCAACTTTAAATTCTACCCGTTCTATATGGTTTTATTCTATTCTTTTATGTCTTAACTGTTAACCAAATAAAGAGCGTCACCTTTAAATATGCTCAGCAAGGTATCGAATGAACAATAATGTCATTTCTTGCCCGATGAAGTTTTCCCTTCACTCATTTTGTTCTTTCATTTTGCAGCGAACCCCTTTCTATTCCCCCGACCTTTATTTACATCAAGGTCTTTATGAATTTAGAAATATCAACAAGAATATAAACTAACGTTGGAACAGTAATTAGTTTTAAGTACTTAATGAATATTCAGGGTCTTGCGTAGACCTATATTACGAAATGTGACCTATGTTTTATCCAACCTTGTTTGGTATGCAACGGGAGAACTTCATCAAGTAATTATGTTAACAAAATTCAAGCAAAGCGTGTATATTTTTAATTTCTTTGTATTTATTCTTGAGAAGGTTAAATTTTTCATTAGCAATATTTCAGCAGATAAATGATCAGTATGCAAAAACAACTGCTCCTTTATCTAACTAAATAAAATTTAAAGATTTTATTTTCTCAGCAAAGATTTTATTTTTCATATTTAGATTCAATCGCTTAAACGTTACCAAATCATAAAAATATACTTGTTTTGATTAAGATTCTAGAACATTCTGACAGAATGTATTCTTAAGATGACAGGTAAAAATATTTCACAAAAAATGTCACGTCAATCATAATCAATGGAATGACCCCTGTTCACTTTATAGGAAAAAAACTCACCTGAGACGCAGTAGGGTCGGTACCGGGGTGCAAGTACTTGTGAAGGAAATAACACGTTCCCGGAATGTCATTTGGAAACGAAGACGGGAGGCAGGAACGATCCCGAGGTTCCATCTCGAAACCCGGGAATTTTATTAGCCACCTGTCAAAAAAGGTTATTTTAAGAAACTGTCTATCATTTTCATAGTAAGTGATTCAGTGTTTTTCTACAGTTTACAAAATTTATTGGTTTTGGGCAGAGTTGGTCATTAAAGTCTATCTCAAAGACAGAATTTTTGCGTATAACATAAACGGTTGGCAATTTTTGTTTTATTGGTCCTAAAGAAAATGATTTTTTTATTATACTTAATGAACAACCGAATTAGGTACCGTATGAAATAAAAATACTTCAAATTTTACTGTTCTCAAAAAACTGTACGCTTGATCTATTTATCTATACTAGTATTAAACGGAATAGTTTGTTTAAGCGTGCTAATCTTCCAAATTACTGGGTAAATTTTAATTAAATTTGGAATGGAAGTAATTTGAAGCTTGAGGAAGATTATAGGCAAGGAGGTTTTTATTTTATCGTGCCACATTTCAAAAGAGCGAAATCTCGCACGACTGCTAGTAGATATAGACTAAACGCATTGGTAAAAGAATTTCGTCCTGACAAGGTGGTAGAAGCCTAGTACTTATCAACACATTCGGTAAATGGAAATATAAAAAATCACACCTGACTATTTATAGCAGTACTCTAATCTCTTTTGTTAACTGTACTCTTTATTCAATTATGATCTTCTTTACAGAGTAATCGTAGTGTTCCAGGGTTTCGTTAGAAGCTTTGAATGACGGGCTGTTTTCTTTGATAAAGCGTTGGTAAAGTTGAATAAAGTTTCGAAATAAATTTGAAGAGGCCTCGAGATTAAAACATTTGTGATGGACGATGTCGAACGTATTTTAATAAGAGTACATTTTTTATTCAAAATTATATTTAGTCATATTCAATCGATACTAATATAATAGAGGTAACATTTCTTTGTAAGTTTGTAGGGGTAATCATCGGAACTAATTATCCAATTCTAAAAATGATTTCTTTGTTAGTATCTAAGCTGAATTTTTGGGGAGGAGTCGCGGGCAAAGTGCTAGTCTAATATAAAGAAGAATTGCTGAAACGTTTTGTACGCACGTAAATTTGGAAAACCTTTACCAAATTGGATGATTATTTTTATCTTGTGTTAGTTATTATCAACACAAGATGTGTATAAGCTATTTTTTTCAGAATCTAAGTACGCAAGCAGACGAAGTTGCAGAAGGTAGTTTTTAATATTTTTATGTCGATTAAGAGTACTTTTAGTATTTAGGTGATTAATTAAGCCAAATCAGACAATGATTCCTATCCATTCAGATTTATCTTAAGGCATAGGTTTGCCCTTTACATAATATTGAAGGTTAAGCAGTGTTCGATTTTTCAGTCGTCTTGTTAGTTATAAAAGGTTTACAATAAATATTTATTTACGTAGGTACTCTTCTCACGCTGTTTCCCGTGGGAGTACTTTTATACACCTTTTGTTACTTATTCAGCGAATCCTTAATGCAGTCAACAACACTCTTTTTGAATCTATTTCTAGACTCGAACAGTTTGCTGATGAATGGAAGGCGACACTGTTGGAATTTTTGGCGACGAGCCGCGACTTGGCTCGCGTGAAAAGATTTTTTTCAGCAAAATTAAAGTAGACTATGTAACTTGCTGGTAATACAGCGCTATATTGGTGAAACAATTTTAAAATCAGTCCAGTAGTTTTTGAGTTAAACCATTATAAACAAAGAAAGAATCTCTTAAATTTCCTCTTTGTATATTACTGCATTAAAAAGCTTTATGTACAAAGTTACAACTCTGTTGAACACGTATGTTAATACATTCAGTGTGTATTTGATAACTGTGTCTCAACTCAATTTAATTGTCTTCGTGTTGTTTAGATTACTGTTAATTTAATTAACCTCTCAAGGACCGCCATTATTTACGTCAACTATTAGTTGAGCCCCGCTGGCACACAAATCTTGTGCCAGCGGGCCTCAACTAATACTTGTTTACTAGCACGTTTTTGTGCCGCTGGGGCTCTAGAGGTTAATGGAATTTGCACTCGCAGTAATATAAACCAATACTTTTTCTTTTGCGTTCGGAAAATCATCGGTTGACTCTTCCCACTCTAGATAACTAAAAACCTACCCTATTCCTTCAATTGTTCCGGGGCCGCTGCATCTTGTTAGAGCATTCCCGGAACTCCAGTAAGTTAAACCAACACTTAGCAAATAAATAATTAATGAACCAATCGATCGTAATATTATAATTCGAAAGTGTGTTTGTCATTCTTTCATGTCAAAATCAGATTTTTTTAAGTTTTTTTTTTTCGATTTTAAATGGGTCAGTTTGTAATTTATCTCGTTACAAAAGCCTAAATGTCAACTTCTTATCACTTTTTGCAAAATATTTCTTTTTCCGATGCAGGGCCGTTAAGGTCTCCTAGTACTTCTCCATAAGTTCCACTTCACCATCACCATATGTATTCTGACGAGCATAAAGTGCTTAGCAACCGTAATCAAGTAATCGAATCTCAACCCATGAAATGCCTATTATTGAGTAGTTCCGGTAGCCATCTTTGGTCTTCATCATCAGTTCCACTTCAACAAATGGTGATTTTTGAGAGCAATTGCACAAGTAACTATAAATAAAATTGGCCAAGTGCGAGTCGGACTCGCCCATGAAGGGTTCCGTAGTAACTATAATAAATATAATATACTTAATATATTTATTTGAAAAAAAAAAAATACAAAAACCTTACAAATTTCTTAAAACTAGCTTATTTACATTTTTTACAACTACGCCAAATAACTTTGTTTTTCATAGTATTTGTATGAATTACAAAGTTATATTTGCGGTTTTAGAAAATATACCGTATCTCAAAAACTGCTGACTCGATCTCTTTCAAACTAATTTTGCTTGAAAGTTTACATTAAGATCTACAACATATGGGTTTCTTAGATTTTTCACTTCATTATTATAGAAGTTAGATGGGGGGGACGCACATTTTACCACTTTGGAAGCGTATATCTTTTAAACGATTAACTTTATGAAAAAGTCATTTTAGAAACCTTAATGTAATTTTTAACGACCTGTCTATAAATATCACACACGTATAGGTTTAATGAAAAAAAATATTTTCAGTTTCAGTTCCATATATGGGGAGCCCCCTTTATTTTAAATATTTTTTAATTTTCTCTTAAAATCGGAAAACGGTTCACAGAATACATCTACCTACCAAGTTTTACGTGTATAATCCTAATAGTTTCGGAATAAAATGGCTGTGACATACGGACGGACGGACAGACAGACATACGGACAGACATGTCGAAACTATAAGGGTTCCGTTTTTTGCCATTCGGCTACGGAACCCTAAAAACACAGAAATCGCTGTAGATGTGCCTATAATATTTGAAGAGTTACCTCGATTTCTCTAGGATTCCATCATCAGATCCTAATTTTATGACAATGGAACCAACTAGAAAGGCATTTCAAACAAAAAAGACATTTTCAAATCGGTCCAGCCGTCTTCGAGTAATCAGGTAACATACATAAAAATAAAAATCAAACATTTTGACGAACTGAGAACCTCCTCCTTTTTTGAAGTCGTTTAAAAACAGAGTAACGGATCGATGTGATTTTTGATATGCAGATATTTGAAGGGCTAGAGAGTGATAAAGGCTACTTTTAGCTAAAAAAACTTTTCACAATTATTATGTTAGTTACTTGCAGATGCGCGAGACATCGCTCCCGTGTACTTATCACGATAAAAACAAAACCCCCTTCTTTTGCAGCCGAGTATACTCAGGTCAATATAACCTTCAAGCTTCAATCTACTTTCACACCAAATTTAATCGAAATCTACTCAGAACCTTCGAAGATACCATCATTTTTTATAATATTAGCATAGATTAGAAAATAAAACAATGAATGCCATCAGCAAACCAATAATAAAACTTCACCCCATTTATCTTTTAGCCTCCTATAGCGCGTTGAAGTTTCAATCGAACAGTGAAATACGCCCCAACATAAATCCTAGTAATTTACATATGCACGTCATATCATAAATTTTTCATACGCTCATATAAAGCCTTTAAAAATGTATGCCTTTGAGACTATAAAGTACACACCCCTTTCACGTAAAAACTAATGGATCATAACAGAAAAAAGGTGCACAGAATTTATGTACAGACGCCAGCACATAAAGCTACCCGAAACTGACAAATTTTCCCAATCAATCTTGAACCTAATTTCTTTAAGAATTAAGTTGAAAATCTATTAAAGAAATTTGACAGCTTGTTGTAGCTTGATGTGCTGGCGTCTGTACATGGAGCCCGTTTTGACACTACGGACTTTACTTTTATGTACTTTTTTTACGGTCGGAAAATCATCAATTAATGACTCCTCCCATTCTGGGTGGAACGGAGTGGACTGTCAGACTTCTACTGACTAAAAACCCACCCTGTTCCTTCAGTGGCCCTTGTGATCCGGAGCTGCGGTGTCTCGTTAGAACATTCCTGCAACCCCAGCTACTTTTATACAGTATGTTAACTAACACGCGTACTTGAAGGACGGCAAGGTCGCAATTTATTTATGAATGCGTACGCGTGTACAGTGCTTCTTTTACGTATCAATTTAACATTTTTAGTGAATATTTTAATATTAAAAAAAATTAAAAACCTTTTGTTTTCGAATGGTAATATATTTTTTAGCATGTATGGATGTTATACTATGGCGGGTTAACGGGAACGCCCTCTGTTAGTTAACATACTGTATACTTAGCTTTTACTTAAATAATGTTTAATTAAAGTAGTTACCATTCTTTTATAAAAATTGTCTAATTAGCTACAGAGATGAGGCAATGCTAGTTTTTATATCTTAGCTTAAATAATTTTTATTATTAAAAAAAAAAATCTAAAAAACATAATCCTTATTAATTATTAACAATTTAATCATTTACTTTCCACAGTTATGATTACGTTAAAAAGATTATGTGTACCAAAATTGCAACTGAACCGGTTCAGTAAATTCGAACTCTTATAAGGGTAGTTTTCTCAATCGGACTTTCAACGAAACCCAAAGAGTAAAGAAAGCGAGATCTACCTTCAAATGACAGACTATCCGGTACTGCATAATCAGTATTCTCCCATTTACTATTGACTAGTTTCGATGCATTATATTCTCAGTGATCAAAGGCATTGCAATCAGTCCAGCTCAGTGACTGATAAACGGGAATTATTCTAGCGCATTGAAGGAGCACTCTAAGAGATAAGCAGATGCTTGCCTTTGGGACTACTGCAGCGAATAGCTTCAGAGAACATTCATGGAAACGGTGCTTCAGTAAACGTGAACGCACACAAACAAGTTATACTTTGATTGATTGAAGCGAAATAATGAAAGAAGTAGTGGAATTCCCTGCCTAAGTCTGTGATCCTGATAGCTATAACATGGGGATCGTAAGTCGAGAGGCTACTTTTAGGTAAGCGTGCTTCATTTTCGACCACTCTTCATTATCATCTGCTTAGTTTAAACAAATAAAGATCTCTCTCTCTCTCTTTCTGTCTCTCTCTCTCTCTATCTCTCTCTCTCTCTTTTTCTGTCTCTCTCTCTCTATCTCTCTCTCTCTCTTTCTGTCTCTCTCTATCTCTCTCTCTCTCTCTCTCTTAGCATTTTACCAACTATGTCGACGTCGGCCTCCAGACTTATAGGATGCAGCTAAGTACATGTGTTTTACGTGGAGCGAATGTCTATTTGACCTGCACAATCCTGTAGATGAGTAACACGAGTGCCTTTACAATTTCCTCAAAAGAACACCACAGACATGAACCTACATGCTTCTCATTCTTACTAATATTATAAATGCGAAAGTAACTCTGTCTGTCTGTGTGTTACACAATCACGCCTAAACTACTGAACCGATTTTAATTAAATTTGGTACGGACATAGTCTAGAGGCTGAGAAAGGACATGGGCTGCCTTTTAATGCGGAATGCGAAAAAAGGGCTGTAAGGGGTTGAAATAGGGGATGAAAGTTTGTATGGAGATTACATCATTTTTAAAGCTAGAAGCTTGAAACTTATTTTTTAGACTATTGATTAGATATTAATGAATACGATATTCAAATTATGTATGAGTTTTATTTTCAAAATAAATAGCCTAAAAAATTAAAAATGCTGCCGTTATTCACTATTCCGCGCGGACGAAGTCGTGGGCACAGCTAGTATACAAATACAAATTGTATAGACTTTAAAAGAGACTATGACCTCTGAGTTTGTTTCGGTTATTCTTCTCAGAGTAGTCAGTTAGGAAATACCGGCCTCACTAAACTAAACACGCAAAAAAACATGACGTGTAAAAGTGTTTTTTATAACCAATTTACAAAATAAATATTTTTTTCATTTCATTTCATTTCAATACTGGTGACAGATTTTTTGGCTTCTGAGAACCCTTAAGGACTGAAAAAGATCTATAAATGACAGCCGGGGTGAATGGCTTAAGGTAATATTGATATGTTTAGATGGATACCCATCCCGACTCCCGAGTCATACTTCGGCAAGCGTTGCCTAACTATAATTATTTAGCCTGGAGCTCCAAAAAATTACTTACTGAACTAATTTTAATATACAGTAGGTGCTTGAGTAAAAATCATTTGCATCAGTCAAAGTAAGAAGTATTGTGCTACTTAGTTTTTGGCTCATTGAGGTCAGATAGGCAGACACTCATCATCAGTCATGTATATATCAGCGAATCGTCATTATCGTAGTGCTTTCGATGAGTAAAGCTTTGGTTTCCTAGGAAAGCGGTGCTGTCATATAGCAGCCGTAATATTACGGACGCAAAAAGGCGGCCGTCTTTACGGTGACGACATGTGGAAAGTTCCACGGCCGTTTTAACACACCGTCTGCTTCATCGCTATCAATGAAATGTTCACGAAACCATCTGACACCGACAAGACGACCGTCATGCAAATGGCGGCACCGCTTTTTCTCGTTACGGTGTCAGTTATCGCTCTCTAGGAAACCGCGCCATTTTGTTTACATAGACAACGTTCTAGTGACGTCATTCACCGCTGTATTACGGCCGCTATATAACGGCACCGCTATCCTAGGAAACCAAAGCTTTACGCTAGATGGCGTTGTATGTTCCTTAAAAATGTAATTTAGTATTTAAATTAAATACTTGATCATATGATAGCGTTCTTATAATTTATAGGGATTTAGTTTAACTACTGTATGTTTTTAGTATTACAATATCCTGTTGAATGTAATATTTCACTTGGCAACTTTCTTTGTTATTTTATGAATATTGTAACATCCGATTGACTTTAAAGATGACAATTAGTTTCTTTTTATTTAAATAGAAATTGACTTAACCACTTCAGTCTAATTATTTACTTAAGAATATTTATCTACTGTCTAAGTTCATATTGTATTAATTTATTTGTTTTAATCTTTGCTGCCTTATTTGTTTAAAACTAACTTCCGCTATCAACTTAAGACCAGGCAATCTGCCTCTTTCTTTGACTACTGTGGAATAAACATCTTGGATTCAAGTTAAGTATCTTTATTTTGTGAAACCTTTGTGTAAACCCTGCTACTTACAAATTTGTTGTCAAATTGTATTTTAATGTTACTTTATTTTGTGTGATTTCAACGCCAACGGCGATGATGCGCCGACATATATAACAAACATAGTTGCGACAACGCTAAGCCGAGTTATTAATTTTGCTTTAAGAAAATCAAGTTCTCTTTGTAAACACACCATTACGTAGTGTTAGGCCAATTTCTATTACACAGGCCAAGGAACTACATACACTACATTAAGTCAATCTGTTCTGCTAAGATCCATTACAGCGATTTGAGCCATCAATAGAACTCGATCTGACTTAGGTAGTGGACGAACATTGTGAATTCTAGACACATTTATGGCCAGCATTGTGACCGATTGGCCAATCAATTTTAGCGTATTGAAACGTACCTATTATGAGAATTGCCCGATCTCCAATAAGGCATAGGATTTGTTTTAGAAGTCTTGTATTAGATCTCTGTCTGTGCAACAAAAAACATAAATTTATTATATTAACGGCCAGGAGGAATTAATATTTTATCGTCCGTGTAATTATTTTCGCCACTGTGTGGAATTAAATTCAAAAGTCCATTCAAAGTGAAAACCACTGAGTGGCAATTTAATAAATTATTTTCATACAGATTTATTTAATTTTAAAAGTAATATATTTTGATTAAATACGGAAAATACCATGGATTCGTTTGAAATAAATTTGGTTCTATATGACGCCAAAGACATTTGTTTAACAAAACCGCGATCTCAGAACGCAAGGGCAGCTGATGGAACAGAGTGGGTTTTTAGTCAGTAGAAGTCTGACACTCTCTTCCGCTCCATCCCGAGCGAGAAAAGTCATTCGATGAAATTTCCTCTAAATAAATGGTGTATATAATATCAATACTCGCACTCGCACTGACTTTATTAATATTTTTTAAGGTTTTAAATGACATATGAGAAGTAGGTCACCAAAAATTGGACTTTCGATATTTTATAGCGTGGTTAGTGTATTTTTTTTTAAATTAAAATAAGCTATGAGGATTGAATTCACATTACTAGCATTCTTATTAACCACCGTCAACTAAGCTAACTATCCCTGTGTCTGGAGTGAGTTCACGGCAAGTGAAATGGTTGGGATTCGAACTCGCAATCTCACGATCAAAGGTCCGACACCTTAACCATTCGGCTATTGACACTCAATTTTTGAATCATTTTCGGTTAACAACTTACCTGCAACTATAATAATTATGTATATATGTGTGTATGTAATATTTCCCAGAATTTCTAAGTAATTATGAACTTACTCGTAAGTGGTAGGACTGACGTTGATCTTCAGAGGCTCGGAACCGGACTCGAACTTATTGGCGAGCGTCACGTTGTGTCCGAACAGGCAATACTTCAACATCGTCTTGCCGACGACGCCTGCTAAGACTGTACCGGTGTGCAAGCCTATGCGCATCTAGGGGAAAAAGAAGATTCATGAATTAAGTAATATTCATTAACAGTTTTTCGGTATATTCTGGCCAGAAAAGACAACCAACGAAAACCTACTGGAAGTCTGCCATGAGATACCAATCGGACAGCAGACCGCTCGCCGCAAGCGGTCTAGGATTAGCCACCCTCTTCGAAGGGATTATAAATACACAATAATTAAAATAATTTTATGTCACCAATTTTATTTTATTTTAAAATAATTTTGTCCAGTGAGTATTAGTGGATTGTGAACTTAACATCTGAAATGAGCATTCATAAGGAATGACTATAAAGTACATGGAAAACGCTACAGTTAGCGCAGTGAATGATTGATTGGGTGCTCACATCACTTAAAGCTTTTATTTGAAATAAACTATTCACAGGCATTTTTGAATTGCATTAATTGCAGTGACTGATTGACCAGTCAGTCAATGAAATTAAGCTAGCTACACGCTTTAAAACATGCCTTGGAAAGCACGTCAAGTTTAGGGCCGACCACAATAGGGTAGTTTCCTGTGTTACAAAATAATTATGTTTAGTCCATTAGGTAGTTCTTCAAAAAACATTGGTCACGTTTTTTTTTGTTTATTAAAGTTACAATATCCCCGCTTTCAACCCATCACTTCTAGGTATGGCACATACTTTTGTAAATGTAAATACAAAATTATGCAGGTGACGTTTATGTTTTTTGTGTATATTTAAAATAACGCTCATATTATATTATATTATATTATATTATCAAAATAGTGCACAAAAATTATTTCATGAAAAAATTCTAACTTAGTCAATTTTTCTTAATCAACCCTGTTTTCAACTAAAAGTAATTTTCTGTTATGCCAGCGCAACCTTCGACGGTAAAATTTAGGCATCGTTAAAATTGAATCTTAAACACTATCAGAAATATAAAACTTTATGTCCCTAAATTAAAATAGCCTGAAATGAAACTAAAATAAAAATGCATAATAAACATTTTATAGCAGGAATAAAAATACGTAATAATCCATAAATCTGTCAATAAACTATTTTAATACTCAGTTATGGTGAAATCAACGGTCTAGACTACCCTGGAATATAAAACTCAAAAATCAAAGTTATCATCTAAATTTATAAATATTAATCAATGTTTATATGTTTGTCCCATAGGCTCTATTAAAACATCGATCAGATTCCGATGAAATTTTTTGAGGACTCGCGAATAAAGCTGGGCATAAAGTTAGTTAGTAGTTTTAAATAACTTAAAATAAACCATACACAGGCAATTTTTAATAGTCAAGGAAACTTGTGAGGGAACAATATTTAACGGTGTAGTTTTATTGTTGTTTCAGCAGTAGGTATCTATAATTCTTTGTTAAGATATACCTAATAATCTTCAACAAACATAATTATGCATTACGCATCCTTTTTGCCAAAACGTCAAATTCTATAAGATATTCTCATACAACTAGAGCATAATTTAACAAATTTTAGGCCACAGGGTGTATTTACAGCCTTATAACCAAATATATATTTAACTTTTAAAGTATGTTAGAATTTACAAGGTTACTTTTAAAGTTTCGAGAAAAGTGTATAAAACGTTGAATAAACATGTCGTTAACGTTGAAGTGTGTAGGAAAACATGTCATGTTTACATTCTCAACAAACAGTTGTTTCTTTACAAGTTCAACACCGGGTTTTCATTAGTTTAAAATGAAGTGTAAAATGTTTTGGTTGGGCGACATGTATGTATATTATTACTACATGACTTTTACTTATGCTATGCTACTTTAGTGTGTACAAGTACTTCATTGTTATAACTATAATACTTATAGATTGACTTGTCAATCGCACTAAACAATATAATTTATTATGTATTACTTGTGAGATAATTATATTATGTTTTCATGCGATGGCCGAAACAATCTATTTATTTAAAACGTTAAAGATTTTTAATATTGATATGGTCACTGTAAGATGTTGTTAGGTTAGATAATTACGTAACAACTTAAGACAGAGGGTCCCTTAAGTAGGGACTGAATAAATTAATAACCGACTTCGTATTACATGGATCTCACAACTTTTTCGGTAGAAGAATTGAGTTGCGAGACTTGGTTTTTTATGGGTTATCTTTTCTCGATCACAGTCATCTCTATACTAAGGCTGTTTATACAAGATCGCTTATAGCAATAATACCAATTTATAATAGGTACACTCTATTTGGAGCTGTTCATGTGATTATAATTTTTTCTCTATTATTAAAACAGGATCATAAAAATGAGCCAATGCACTACAAAAGAAAAATAAAATTTACACATGATATTATATACACTTACATATCACCACACTTACACACGTAAGTGGTTATAGTGCACACTGTACAATAAAGAGTATACAAATACGTACCTTAATAGGATTCCCCTCGTGCGTCAAATGTTGTGCACACGTCTCGACCATGCGCAGAGCCATCCATGCAATCTGCGGCGCGTGAGTGTCAATCTTACGGTGAAGACCGCTCGCCACGCAGTATGCATCGCCGATTGTTTCCACCTGGACAAACGTTAAATCAATCAAGCTTGAGCGCTTGCAAAACTTATGTATTCGCTTTGTTTTTTCATCGTTTTTCATTCACTCGTCCTACTGATGCCCTTTGTAGATACCACCTTAAACTCCATCTCAATTTCCCATCCCATAAAACCTGTTTCTATTCCCACTCCTTCTCCTTTCATGCAGTACGACTGTGGAACTCACTTTCCGCTTAAATCCGCGAAGCTAAATCCATTAGTATTTTCAAAAAGCAGGTCAAATATACCTATCTAACATCCCGTAATTTTATATATTTATTACAGGTATATATTTTTATAACATTAATATAAATATGTATATTAATTCTATGTATGTATATATTTATTAAATATATCATTTTAGTTTAATTTTATTGCTAAGTATGTTTTATATCGTAATTAGTATTTATACACACTGTGTCTATCATCTCCTCTTCAACTCTCCTGTCGCAGGTCTGCTGGAAGAAATTTCTTAGGAAATAAGCAGCACCTTTGTGCTCTTTTGTCTGTATTTATTTTTTTCCTTTATAAGTGTAATGTGTGTACATAAATAAATAAATAAGAAGAAATGCAACAAATTTACTAGTTGTATTAAAAGAATAGGGTACTATTTATAAATTTAATTGGTCCGTTGTTAATTAAAATTTTCAAATATCAAAGCTTCAAAGTGCAGGAGTGGGGGCTGCTGACACTGACTCACAGAGTGCTAAAAGGTATACCACAGCATGTCGTCACGTACCGTCTTCATTTGTCAATTACGTGAAAAATAAATAAATAAGTTTCCAATATTTTTGTTTAACCTAAGTGACGGACTAAATAAAATATTTTAGAATATTGGCATAAAATGACAATAAATAATAATAAAGTCAATCTTATTTATTTCAAAGGGTATTTGTCAATGCGAGGCTACGGCGCGTCGTGTTCCACCCGCGCCTCAAAGAGCAGTGAGCAACAATAATTTTCCTGCCGGGAATGTGGGAATGTTCAAACGAAATACCCCGGAACGCGAATGCAAAGGTTTTTAGTCTCTGACACTCCTTTCAACTCCACCCAGCGCGGTAAGAGTAATTTGATGCTTTTCCAACCGAAACTGATATGTGTATTTGTTGTAAAGAGGATTACATGTATATTTCTAGGATGCGATAGTCTTTTTTTTAATACATTATTATATCCTCACTGAGTTTATTTTCTTTTCAAACAAGAATCATCTTGACTAGAACGCATTATAATTTTAATCATAATCACGATTTCTGTGTTATATTGTAACCAGTCAATTTCAATAATAACACATTTTCATTAAACAAAGCGTCTATATTATTCGACATCTTTGAAACAAATTAATAACAATAGCAAGTAAACAACTATTAATTACGAAGAACAGTGATTATAATTAAGTATGTCTAAATAATTATTAGATTTTCCCATGCCGTTGTTTGCTTAAATCTTAAATGATAGATAGATAAACCTTTTCTAATGATGATAAAATATATTTATTTTGAAAATTGGTTAAAGCTAAACTCATTTTAACATCTTATTCTTTCGTTTAAAGTTTGGCCGTTGTTTCCTTACTACCTTGAGAAGAAACACCGAAATAAACTCAAAGGTCAAAACGCCTCTTTTCAAGATCATACAATTCGTACTGGTCATAATATAAGAGAACTATGTAGGTTTATTTCTGTGGTGCTCATTTGAAGAAAAAGCACACAGTTTTGAGCGGAAAGTTTCAGAACTCAACGATTTCACGAACAATACCAAAGTAAGGACACTTGCAGATGCTTCTGATCGCCTGAATTTTTCAAGTACCTTACTATATTTTGTGCCCTAGCTATTTGTATTCATTCTTGGTTGCCTGTACAGGATTGCATAATGCGATGAAGCCTAAAGTTTACCTTTGTTTTTAATCTTGGTGTACAATACAGTTTGTATAAATAATACCCTACTACGCCAGATAAGAGTTTACCCGTGTACCAAGTTTTATCCACATAAGCAATTGACGCGATTGATGAACAAACATCCAAAGTAACAGGCTCTCACATTGATAAAATAGTACGATTATATATTGAATTGTAGCACTAACAGCAATTTCGTTTTCGATCTACAAAGCTTTTTTGTGCCGTCGTTTGATTAAAGGTTTTTGATATTTTAATTTAAAAAAAAAAGATAACGCAACAGATGGCCAGACACTTGAAGCTTTATCGTTATTTTAAATTGAATAAAAGATCAAATTTAGAACGATAAGTTTGAAACGAACAAAGAATTTAAGAACACGATTTATGGTTAGTCTTTCAGTTTCAAGATACCTTAATTACAATCACAGTATAATTAATTAATGTCAGAAAGAAGTATTTGATAAAATTATGTTTTACCAAAGTTCTCTGGAAGTGAAGAGGCATTGTTGCCATCGCGTATAGAAAGAACCTTTTTACAAAAGAGAGGCATTTACCCAGCAATGGTCAGGATATAAATGATAATGAAGATAATAAATAATTACAATCACATTTATTATGGGCACAGTCGAAGTGTGGAACTCTCCGTCGGCTTTCTGTGCTCTCTATACCTAAGTTGTGACCCGGCAGCCTTTAAGTCAAGAGTAAACATCTTCTGGGCGCGCTCATTTCATCACAGAAATCATCTAGCGTTTATGTTTTATTAGGCGTAATATAAGATTCCCGTTTAAAAATAGTCAATAATTCAATATAATATAGGAAAATACATAATTATTAGCTTTTTGCACTTTTCATAATAATAATGGTTATTTTTTACATTTACTAAGTTTATAGGCAAAAATCTAACAGACCAATAAATTTGTAACAATAACCTTTTTTCAGTTTGACCACAGACAGAAAATCAACGAAATAATATGATGATATTTGTACCTATATTATTAGTGGTGCGTGTCAAATACATTGTAGTGTGTGAAATGTTTGTTTCTATTTTTTATTTTAATGTATTTCTTAGCATTCTCCACTCCTTCTCAATATAAAATTTAAATGTGCCAAATTTCATACTCCGTCCGCGTAATTGTAAGACTGTGTGTAAAGTGTTTCATCAACGTAAATAAGAGTTAATATGTCAGTTCTTAGTTATATTGTTATTCAGGAAGTTGTTATAAAATTAACTAAATTATGTTTATTTTGCAATCTTATTTACCTACCTCGCATTTTTTGTAAAAATAAAGCATGTATAGGCCGGTTTTCCAAGCTTATTATTCTGAGAAGAAACACCGAAACAAAGTCAGACGTCAAATATAAAATAGATTCACGTAGTTTAATGTCTAAGGTGCTCTTTTGAGGTTACGTTTCTTATATTTTAGTAGAACCGTCTAAACAGCAAGCATTTGCTAGTTATCGCGAAGCTCAACATAAAACTTTAAGTCATTCGAGTGATGTGACGAACAATACCAAAGTAAGGACATTTCGGTAGGCCGCATAAAGTACTCAAACTGCCAGACAGTGACTTAATCTACTAATAATTTAATTCCTTGTTTTATAGACTTCCGTTTTTCGGGAGGAATATCATGAAATAATTATTATTAATTATAAATTAATAATTAGACTGCTACTGACTAAAAACCCAGCCTATTCCATCAGTTGCTATTGTGTGTCGGGGCCGCGGTATCTCGTTAGAACATTCTAGCAAATCCGGCAGATGGACTGACACCTGGGGTGTTATTTCAGGCGTCAGTCCATCTGCCGGCTTTCACTTTATGCAAAAAGATGACAATCACGTAATCAAAAAGGCGGTGAGTCTTTCAAAAAGCAAAGAGTGCAAGGGCTACCTCCCTTGACCTGGTGGACCATTACGACCTAAAGAATATCTAGATCAAAATGAAATACCTGAATCGTCCACCCAAACAGAACTTTGTATAACATAGTTAACCCTAAGTAAAGGAAAGAGCAAAGAAGAAAAAATGCTTTGTAATACATCAGAAAAAATATCTACGAAGATGCTTTGTGCCACTACACATATTTCATGGTTTGAGAATGCTAAATATTTTTTTTTAAAGAATGTATCTCGATGCTAGGAATTCCTTATGTATCGTAACTGCATATACAAACATTGAAATTCAATTGCACAAACACCCAGACCCGAAATTCCGGTGCTTTTTTGAAGTATTCGTTTTGTATTTTGTTAGTATGCTAGGCAGTAACAGCCTGTTGATGCCTGGGAACAAAGGGCAGTCTCGAGATGGCGAGATGATCTTTGTTTTCGTGATGGATTTGAGGCAGGCTATTGCTAGTTGGATAAAGGCCGAATAAAAACGTTAAAATAGTTATTACTAGTTTTGTCTGTCGAATGTCTTCGATATCGGCAAACGCATAAAGAAACCCGCTTGAGTTTCCTCATGCGATTTCAGATATCGAACCGTTGAGTAGGACACATGTCCTGCCTAACTCCGTTTTCCGTTGCTAGATAGCAAGTCGCTGTGATGGCAGGTGAAGCTAAAGCTGTAATCTAGTTGCGTTGAAGGACTGGAAATAATGTTGGTCGTCCGGCAGCGAGATGAGCAGAGAATAGCGTTGACTGGCACAGGAATGTGTAGTTTAGCACAAGCAAAGAGTATAAGAGCAATACTCAGCAGTGGGTGAAGTGGGGATGTGGATCATAATGATGATATTCTTTTCGTTAGTATGTCGATGATGGTGACTAATATCATAAAGCGCAAAAGTTTGTTTGTTTGAACCCGCTAATCTTCGAAAGTATTGAGTGGATTTGGATGAAATTTATTATACAAGTAGCTTGAAGCTTGAAGAAGACTTTAGGCTTTTCACCCGACTGAAACCAAGAGGATCATGTTTTATCGTGATACAGTTCAAGGGAGCGGAGCCCATCGCGACTGATTGTTTTAAATAAATTAAGCACAAAATTCAACTACGTCAAAGATAACAACATCAGTTGACAGGACATGCGAAGTAAGGTATTGTCTGTGGAGACACGCCGCATATACATTTAGAGAATGGCAAACATCATGATTATGATGGCCTTGTCTAGTAAAACATGAAACGCCAATTGAGAAATAATTATTGAGTAAAATTAAAAAAACTCATATCAGTGTACTTTATTAGGGTTCCATAGCCAAATAGCAAAAAACGGAACCCTTGTAGTTTCGACATGACTGTCTGTCTGTCCGTCCGTCCGTCCGTATGTCACAGCCATTTTATTCCGAAACTATAAAGACTAGACATCTGAAACTTGGTAGGTAGATGTATTCGGTGAACCACTTACCGATTTTAGGAAAAAATAATAAAATATGTAAAATATGTAAAACTCAGGGGGGCTCTCCATACATAGAACTAAAACTAAAATTATTTTTTTCTTCAAACCTATACATGTGTGGTATTTATAGACAGGTCTTTAAAAATGATACTGTAGTTTATAGAACCACTTTTTCTTAAAGTCAATCATTAAAAAGATATACGCTTCCAAAGTGGTAAAATGTGTGTCCTCCCCCTCTAACTTCTATAATAAAAGAGTTAAAAATCTTTAAAAAATATATGATATAGACCGTAATGAAAACTTTCAACGAAAATTAATTTGAGCGAGATCATTTTCCAAAACCGCAAATATAACCATATATTTCATACAAATACTATGAAAAACAAAGTCATTTTGCATAGTTACTACGGAACCTTTCACGGGCGAGTCTGACTCGCACTTGGCCAATTTTTCTGAATCAAAATGAAACTAAATCATTGCTACATTTCCACGAAACGACCTATACGAACCTTCTTCAAAACGGACTGAACGTCGGCCATTGAAGTATTTTGTTTTCAAAAGGTAGAATTTCATTCCAATTACTGACGGTAATTATATGCTCCTTGTTTCAAATTACCGAGCTGTTTAGGTTAATTTGAATTTCAAAAGAGAGAAATTTTCCAACGGACTTCAGTGTGTAATGTGAGGTGGTGGGGTTTCTGACAACTAAAAGGTGAAGTTGTTTAAGTTGTTGGAATAATAGCGGAATACTTTCCTCTTGTTATATTAGGTTACTTGAGTGGAAAGGATGAGCACCTGTTTTGTATATATCTTTACTAATATTATAAGAGACAAAATTTGTTTGTAATTTTGTATGTAGACGGTAATCTCAGGAACTAATGATCTAATTAAAATTTTGTTTCATTGATAGTAAGGTGTATTATTAGTGAGTGCTATAATAGGCTAAAATTATTTCGAAATTAACGTGGACGAAGTCGCGGGCGAAGTACTAGTACAAGATGTAACATAACTAAAACACATCCCAAAAATATTTATTATTGTAAAATAATAATAAATAAATAAATATTTCTCATCAGAAAAATGTGTATATTTAGGAATATGTATATCGATGGCCATTTTTTTTATTTTTCTCTGGGTGGGAAAATCATCGAATAACTTCTCCCGCTCTGGGTTAAGCGGAAGGGAGTGTCAGACTTTTACTGACTAAAAACCCACCCTGTCCCTTCAGCTGCCCGTAAGTTCCGGGGCCGCGGTATCTTGTTACTACATTTCCGCAACCCCGGCAGGCTATTGCTTTATGAGGCCCCGTCACTAATGCTGACAGCTCCTTGAGGCGCGCGTGGAACACGACGCGCCGCCGACCCGGGCCTGGTCCTTGCCGGACGGTGAGCTACCCCGACTCGCCGTCCGCAAAAGCACGCGAATCGATGGCCTAGAAGACAAATATGTGAGTTACAAACTTTTGATAATGTTACATTTTAATGCCAAAAGTATTAAAATGCTCAATGAATACTTTTGGCATTAAAATGTTACATTATCAAAATTTTGTAATTAGCACATTTGTCTTCTAGGTCATCGATATGTCAAATGTCGTTTAATAGTTTTTTTTTTTATTTTTTATTCATGATAGGCTTGCGTCTGACGACCATCTCAACTGATGTTAAGCGATGATGTGGTCGAAGATGAAGCACGCTTGCCTAGAAGCAACCTATTCACTCTTGACTTAAAGACTCCCCCGTTTAAGCTATCAGGAAACATAGACTCCGGCAGAGAATTCCACTCCTTAGCCGTACGCACAAGGAAACTATTCCCAAAACGTTTTGTGCGTATGGGTGGGATGTCCACCATGTAACAATGGCGCAACGCCGTTTGTCTTGTAGTCCAATGATGGAAAGGGCTTGGTGGAATTAGACTGTGCAATGCCATCGCACACTCCACGAAATGTAATCGATAGAACACTGATAGGCTTGCAACACGGCGCCGATGTTCAAGGCTCTTGACCAGTTTTTCGTTGCTAATGAGCCTTTTGGCTCGTTTCTCGATAGTCTCAAGTGCATCAAGCTGGTATTTGGCAGATCCGTCCCAAAGATGAGAGCAGTACTCCATATGTGACCGAACTTGTGCTTGATAAAGGTTGAGCAGCTGTTCCGGTGTGAACTACCGTCTCACCTTTGCTAGGATTCCCAATTTTTTGGCAGCCAATGCATCCTTAGCCTTGATAAATGGACCAAAATTAAGGTTGGATGTCAACGTAACCCCAAGAAGCTCGATGGTTATCGGCACGGTTACGCCACGGAAAGAAGAAGCCGGTTGAAATTGGCTCCTTTTTGCGGAGAATAGACACGCCTGAGTCTTAGCAGCATTAAGCCTGACCAAGTTGGCGTCGCCTCATTCAGAGACAGCCTTCAAAGTCAAGTTCAAGCGACCAACCATGGCCTCTCGTAGAGACTGGATATGTGACCCCACTAGCACGCGCGCTGGATATATATCTTTAAGCAACAGTGCTGTCGTCTGCATACCCAAAGGTACCGGGAATTAGCAGATCGTTAATGTGCAGCAAGAATAAAGTTACTGAAAGAACTGAGCCCTGAGGGACCCCGACATTAATAGCCAATTGGCCAGACGAGCAGCCATCATTAACCACTCGAATGGACCAATCTCTCAGAAAGCCTGCTATCCAAACGCAAAGTTCAGTGGGTAAACCGAAAGAAGGAAGCTTAACAATAAGGATATCGTGCCACACCCTATCGAAAGCCTTGGAGACATCAAACGAAACAGCAAGTCCTTCCCCGTCCTTCTTAATGGTCTCACTCCAGATATGAATGGCATACGCTAAAAAATCCCCAGTTGACTGGTTCCTGCGGAAGCCGTATTGTCGCTCACTGAGGATGTCGTAGGCTTCTAGGTATGCCAAGAGCCTACTACTGAGTACACGCTCCATACTCTTAGTATAGACCTATAACCTCATAATAATGAAGAATATGAGGTTTTCAAATCCTAATGTTCTATATTCAAATTAAATTTTCATAGGTTTTGTATTTTGTTTAACAAGTAATTTTTACCCTGTATAGAGTATGAAGGAAATTGATAAAACAACACACGTACCTAAATGAAAAAAAAATCATTCCTCTTGGATTGCATTTTGCAGCTGGCTAAGCGTTTCTGGGGCAGGATTTCTTGCACGAATCCTTCTCTTTAATTCATCCCATAGATGTTCAATCGGATTCATGTCCGGGCTTCTTGCTGGCCATTCCATAATGGAGATACCGACATCGGTAACATAATCTCGTACGACGCTCGCAGTGTGGGCCCTAGCATTGTCGTGCATGAATATGAAACCGTTGCCAATAAAATGTGCATAGGGCATCACGTAGGGCTCAAGACATTGTTCGATGTGCCGATGGCTGCAGACGTGGCCCAGACACAAAGACAAGCTTTGTCTTACCGTTGGCGCCGATTCCTACCCAAACTGTCCACGAACCGTCTCCATAGCTGACCTTTTCTTCAATGCAGCATTGTGCAAAGCGTTCCCCATCTCTTCTGTAGACCTTGTTCCTTCCGTCGTTACCATACAGCATGATTTTACACTCATCAGAAAAGAGGACTTTGTTCCACTGGAGGTATGACATATTTGCTGGCTTGTGCGGTACCAGTCCACGTTCCTTCAAACGTTTTCTAATTGTAGTCACTTACAGCCATCCTACGTACAACATGAAGCTGCTACTGCAGTTGAAAAGCTTTAAGGCGTCGCTTTCGTAAAGAAGTTGTTACAATAAATCGATCATCTCGCTCAGAAGTGACCCGATTCCTGCCAGATCCTGAACGGCGCGTAAACAAACCAGTCTCCTGACAGCGTTTGTAGACTGTATGAACAGACGACAGGCTTAGATGCAATCTTTCAGCCACAACACGCTAAGGCCAGAATCCAGCAATGCCACCACTTGGGCGGCTTCTGCAGGCGAAGTATCCATACGTTTTAGAAAAAACCTCTTTAAGACGTCCCAAAGTCACAGTAAACAAATAAAGAACAAAAAGTTTTAAGATCAGTGCTAATTTTTAGTTTTCAAAGGTAAAATGTACTCCAACCCTAAACACAAATGAAATTATAACTTTTAATTTCGTATTTTCTCTTATCACTGTAATGGCCAAACTGCCAGCTATACAATCATGTGATTTTTTTCATGGAAACCTTAAAAACAGGAGTCTCGATTTTTCTGATGAGAAGTGTATTACAAAATGTTTTGCCATAGGTAAACGAAAGCCCCTTAGGGTTTATCTATGTGCTGGCGAGTTATACTTTCTTCTTTATTCGATTAGAAAAGAAAAAAACAGCTTTGCTAAATTATATTTGTCACTATCATTTTTAATACAGGTAATTTTTTATTCAATACAAAATTTTATCATTCAATACAAATTAAAGAAATATTAAACCTGTTTTAACGACTTGAAAGTCTTTAAAAAACCGTTCATACAAGTAAAACTAATAATTTGTAATTATAATATTAATTATATTGTTTAATAATTCTAACTTAATTATCTAATTAGAGTATTTCAGATTATGTGTTAATAACGATACATGTGGTTAATTAAAACATCCTGAAATTAGATTGATCAGAATCTTTTACTAAATTTAAACCAAAATGGACCGTAAATTCAAACTACCTAATACCTTTTTAAATTCAGTTTTATTCAAATATAATTCAATTCAAAAAGCCAAGTGCGAGTCGGACTCGCGCACTTAGGGATCCGTACTATTATCCATAAAAACGAAAATAAAAACAATCACGTTTGTTGTATGGGAGCCCCCTTAAATATTTATTTTGTTCTGTTGTCCGTATTTACTATTATGGCAGTTGTCCGACTGCCAGCAAGTAAACGACTAACTATCGGCGATTTACTCGCTCAAAAAACGCACAATGAAATACATATACATTCTGTGTAAACGAGCATATATTAATAGTTGCTCTCGACTGTTCACACTGTCGGTGACTACTCGCTTCACTAGTTTGGTCGCTGAGCGACAAGAGCTGTCAAAGATTAACCACTTTGTCTGTGATTAATATGCATATTTATGCCAAATTTCAGCGATCTGGTACAAATATTTTCTGAGCTAAGCTGCGGATAGATGAATGGACAGACGGACATTAGGGAAAAAAATAAATAAAAAAGTAAGTTCCTTACCTTGTAAACATCCAGCTCTTCACAAAATATATCGAACACGCTGTAAAGGTCCTCAAGCATGGCGATGACCATCATCGGCGTGGCCGTAGCGCATATCGACGTGAAGCCGACTATATCGCTGAACAGCATGGTAACGTCATCGTGGCTTTTGGCTTCAATCTTCTCACCTTTTAATAAACAATTTCTTTGTTAGACATTCAGAAGTAAGAAGTATAATTTAGTATGTCAAGCCAATAAGATACCCACACGCACACACAACAAAAAGGTAGAGTCAAACACTGATTAATTTAAAATAACACTAAGTATACTGTAAAAATTGTACTTAAAAGGCCAACTTCATTTATTAATTAGGGGGTTGGGCACTGATAGTCAAAATATCTGTATTTCCTAACTTAACTAGGCATTGCTTTAATCTCTATCATTACTCATTATATAAATCTGGTAGGACACAAATCATGAGCATAGCTTAGGCACCAGTCTCCCACAATATGTTTGTATATTAGTAATGTATAAAATGTGTATTGTGGCGATAAATAAACCATGAACTTACTTTAAATGCGAAAGTAACAAAGTCTGTCGGTCTGTCACGCTGTCACGTCTAACTGATTTCAATGAAATTCGGTACAGACATAGATTACACCTTCACAGAAGCTAATTTGTTATAAATTGCACAAGAGTCCTTCTTGAGACCTGAACCTCTTATGCTATTATACAAAACGTACACATAATACAAAGTGATACATCACGATTCATCTACCTTAATTATTTATCCAGCCTGTTATAAGCTTAATAACATTATAAAAGTTGGACGCACCTGTCTTACTAAGTGCACACTCAAAGCACGGTTAAAGTTAGTAATTAATGGCCTTGTGCGTGACAGCTAACAATGGTTTATAATCCCTTAGTGGTGGTGAAATGTTGATAGAGGAGGATAATATTGTAAGCATATAGGTATGAATAATAAAGTATATTAGGCGTTATGATATGGCGATGACTGGGTTTATTGTGATATTGTGACGTCATCATCTGCAGCTTACTACTATTTCACGGTATTTTACAAGTATGTTGTTAGACGTACATACAGTATGTTAACTAACAGAAGGCGTTCCCGTTAACCCGCAATAGTATAGCATCCATACATGCTAAAAAAATATTACCATTCGAAAACAAAATGTTTTTATTTTTTTTAATATTAAAATATTCACTAAAATGTTAAATTAATACGTAAAAGAATCACTCTGTACCCGCGTACTTACAGGATGGCAACGTCGCAATTTATTTATGAATGCGTACGCGTGTACAGAATGTTTCTTTTACGTATCAATTTAAAATTTTTAGGGAATATGAAAATCCAATTGACGTTTGGCGTGTTTAAAAATAATTCTAATATCAGTTATCATCAAAGGTTTTTTTTAACATGTTTGAGATAAATCACATCACTCTGAAATAAAACTACATATTTCTGATCTGCAGAAGCGTGGATATAAATCTTACACTACAAAAACGGCAAATATAAAAATTTGTAACGGCTTTTAAGAAAAATATCAGATTATACTTTTTAATGTTGTTTACTACATTTTTCCACAACATAACAAAAGTTAAACTACCATTGATATTATTAAGTCTGAGTATTTTATTACACAAAGTCACCGCTAAGCAATAAAGTCATAATTCCAACAAAACTTTCAGTTATTGAGCATCATAATAAAACGCTTAAAGTCGAGCCCACCGCCACCCAGACAAGTTGAGACAAATTATTTCAGAGTAAAATTCTCAACAGAAAATATTTCTCGAAACATGCTTTTGTAAGCATTTGACACGAACATCAGTCAGTTTACATCACAAAATTGCGTGACTCCTGTGCGTTACGCAATTCTTCGTGTCAAAACAAATGTCTTTGGGTGAATGGGACGCCTCAGCTTTGGTTTATGACTGTAATAAAAAGTTCGTGTAGCTAAGGGCTCCAATCTTAAGTGCTTACGTGTGATTGGAGATTGAGATCTGCATGCAGATGTTGAAATAATGTTATGAAGGTCACCTTTTTCATTGTAGCTGGTGACCCAGCCCGGACTTACAAATCGGAAAAATATTGATATGGAAGATTATTATTATTGATTAAATTATTTTATACATAATTATGTGACTTAAAAGTTACTATGATTTTTATTTTATTTTTTATCTACTTTAATTCGATTTTGTGTAGGTATGTTACATACTTGAAGTAGTAGGTACACTGACTTTCCCCTACCCTCTTTGTTTTATACTCATAAAGTCCAACCAAAGGTTGTCTGGAAGACATTGCTATCAGCGGTAATACCGCCATTGTAACTATAAGTTAAGCAATATTGTGAATCAGGTGTGTTTAAATTATTGGTGTGCGAAAAATAATATTATATCTATCTACATCTACTAAATCTAACTGTGACTAGAAGGCTGGCTCGTTCTTTGCCCAAAGAATTAGCATTGCCCTTCAACAGGGCAATGTGTTTTCTGGGTGCGTTTCCAGACGTCATACGACAGTGATATGTATTTTTTATGTACATAGTTAGGTTTACTTTAGTTATAATACTGTTGTTATAAATACATATATTGGATAAAAAGCAAGGTATACATAAAGTTAGAGATTAAAACTCTGAAATGTTAAAAACACTACAGTACCAAAATGAGCCTAACGGGTAAGTTGTCAGACTTGTGATGGAGAGGTCACGGGTTCGAACCCCACCCATTACACTATTGCTGGGAACCCACTACAGACACAGGCATATTTAGCTTAGTTGGAGGGGTTATCGGAATCGCTAGTAATGTGAATTCTTCCCACAATGCTCCTTCTCTTTTTTGAAAAAAAAAAAACTAAATAACCTTCAAAACACCGCCACTAGACATTCAAAACAAGGTTGACTCGCTAAATTCCCACTAACGCCTAACTCACTTCAATTCCCAGGAAGGCAACTCTAATCAAACATAGTGCGTACTTAAATTAAACCATACATAAATCAATTTCAAACTATACCAACAGATAATTGACTTGCAAACTTACCTAACCACAGTCTCTTCGCTATGTGTGGAGGAAATATTAAATGTAGAAGGCTGACGTTCTTTTGTCTTTCTTTATCAACGGCTTTGCTTGCTTCTTCTATCGAGTTCTTTAATTTGTCCATGCGTCTTCGGAGTCCATCCTGAGAAAAAAGTAATTTTTATTTTTTATTATAGTTAGCTATACTAATGCTAATCCGGAGTCTGGTTCCCGATAGCTATAACCTAGGGGTCTTCAAGTCAAGAGTGAATAGGTTAGGTACTTCTAGGTAAGCGTGCTCCATATTCGACCACATCATCACTTACCATCAGGTGAGTTAGTGGTCAAACGCGAACCTATTATTGGTAAAAAATAAAAATATTAAAAGATGATCGGGGTAAAGAGCGAGCTCATTCATAATTAAAACAATAAAAAATAAATAAAAAGTGGAAAAGTTTGTTAAAATGCTCTAATCTTCAAAAGTCCTAGGTGGATTTGCATGAAATGTATGTAACATAGTAGCTTGAAGCTGGAGGAAGATTAAATGTTACTTTTTACCCGACTGTAAAAGAAGGAAGGTTATGTTTTTTATTGTAATAAAGTCCACGGAACGACCCCGTACTAGTGATTGTTATACAATGTGTAACGGAAACCCCATATCTATCCAAAAGGTCTGCAGACAAAATCTGGTATGGAGTCTCTATGCACAGATTCAGCACAAAATAACTGACTCAAAGAATTGATACTAAATTATCGGTTTCATATATTTCTTGAATACCAATCATAACAAACGTGTTACAGTATTACGAGGGTCAATAACTTTCCACGTCACTTGACAATAACACGAAAACTCTCTTAGTTCTTCTTAATTTGAAAAATTCGGTCTCTGGTATTGAAAATTGTAATAAGTTCCACACATGTAGACTTAGGATTATAAAACCCTTGCCATATCGTTTTTTATCATCCAAAGAAGCCATGCACTTTAAATTACACGTTGTATATCTACTTGATTCGAGAAGCTCTCGTGGCTACAACAGCTGCACGGGTCGGGAAAAGACCTACTTAAACTTAAAGATTAAAGGTTAAGCATCTCTTTTCGTGGTTGTTCCATGTATGGTGGTCATCTTTACACATCAAAATTATGTTAAGCCATAGGTCCCGGCTGTCATTAGCACATCTTGGGCAGTCATTACGGTTAATTTAAAGGCAGAAAATCTGACACCAATATTGCTAAACAGGATACTGTTTTGAAACACGATAGTGTTTCCTAGCTAATGGGTTGTGGAAGTCAGTTATGTCGTCGCTCCATGTAAAATACTAGTACTCAGCTGTATCCGGATATTAGAAACCGACCCTAACATTGTTGGGAAAAGGCTAAGCTGGTGAATGGGCTACGGTACAATACAACTATATCCACGGAATAGATGAATAAAGTTGGAATGGTAATGTGGGCGTGGCGAGTGCACCACATTTATTATACGACAATCATAGCGCGACCGATTAATTCTGAATGAATTAGTGTTTAGTGCGCTTCGGATTACTTCGGAACAAAGAGCTCTGCTTTAAAATGCCGTGTTGTGCAATTATAACCTGTAAAACAAAAAGTCAGACCGCAAGTATAGAGCGAGGAGGTATATATATCTTTCCATCGGTAAGTCGAAAATAACATTTAATTACAAGTTAATTCGTAAAAAACATAAAAATATTCTGATCACTATGAAATTCCGAACATAAACAAACATTATTTCAACTAGTTACAAAAAGTATACATTGCCCGTAGTGTACTCGCTTAATCAACGCAATGACCAAGTCCGCTTACAATGTACTACATGCGCCACACTTCAACCATTGACGTTTTGTCCTTTGCCCTGATTGGCCGTGATGCACGGCGCAAAGTGAGTTACAATCAGTAGCAAGCTCTCGATTTAAGTGTGTGTAATTTATTTGTGTGCGTAATTCGCATACGTAACGGGCCTCTTGCTTGTAGTAGAACTAAAGAGTGGGGAGACAAGCGGCGACACGCGTTCTCATACTAATCAGGAATTATTTCCTTTCTAACCTCTTTTATCTGTTCTGTGACTATATCCTTTACTAAAAACATACATACATTATTATAAGTACGCTGTTACGTTCAAATATAGACACAGTCACAGAAATAAATCTAAAGTTGGAAAACTGCCAAGTGCATTGATAGCAAAGAATAATTTCAGTTGCACTATCGCCAACGTCCGTACCATGTTGAGAACACCGGTTCTCGTTCCGACCACCGAAGTTAAGCAACATCGGGCGTGGTTAGTACTTGGATGGGTGACTGCCTGGGAATACCACGTGACGTTGGCTTTTTGATTTAATATTCTTTTATTTAATTTATTGGTGACATAAGAGAATGTGTTAATGGTTCTGTTGCCCATTTTTGATATTCCTGAAGGGTTTTGTAGAGTATTTAATTTATATAATTATAATATGTGAAGCAAACACGTACCCTTTTTACTTAGGTACACGAGAGAGTATGACATTTTTTGTCGTTATTTGCAAGTTGGTGTTTTTGTAATTGTTTGTTTTTGTTGGCAGTTTATATTGAGAGGGAGTGCAAAAAGCTATTATTTAACATGAGATGAATTTTAATCCACTGGACAGGCCTCTAATCAGTTAATTTTAAAAAACTCATAAAATTTTAGTATTTTCACCGTCTTAAATTTTCTCTATCTCACAATCTAAATTTATTTAATTTAACGAATTTCGTTAACTTGAGGAAAACTTGAGTTCGAGAGCCTGTTTCCACAAAGGAAGTTTGAAGCACTCTACCGTAGACATTGGACTTGAAGACGATCAACAAGTGCGAAACTTCAAACGAGTATTTTAAAACTATTTCTATATTGATTGTTCTGAAGCGTTTTATACTTCTTTGGTAAGTCTTCAATATCTATATCGACAAAGCATATTGTTGTACCAATAAGTTGGAGATTCTTTTTTAAACCTTTTACTTAACTTGGCTAGTTATTTTGTTTGTAAGTATGTCCCGGTCAATGCCTGTAACTAATTTTTGAGCCAACTCTAACCAATTAAGATACAATTTTGCATACACGTTTAGTAAGGATAAATAATGAGTATGCATGGTTAGCTAAGTTACGTCATTTTAAATCCAATATGGCAACTCAAGATGGTGGGCTACTAATTTTTTGTGCATTGTCATGAAATGAAATATTTAATGAAAGATCATCCAAGTGCTAGTCAGACTCGCCCATGAAGGGTTCCGTAGGAACAATGTAAAATAACTTTATACTACACCTGCTTGGAAAGTACCTTGATACTTTATCAAATTTACGGTAGAAAGTACGTCATTGCATATCGAACAAATATGCGGGGAGAAAACGCATCTGAGTGGGAGAGAAAAGTGTATGAAAATCCATTTCTTACGTGGTTTTTCTTTTTTAATTTTGGGTAAGACTATGCGCCGGTAACCTAAATATCAAAAGCCAAAAAGTTTTACAGTGAGTTTTTATCTCCAAGTTCGCAAAATGACACTGGCCACTAGCTGCGTGTTGGATGGTGTCGGGCTGGCAGTGCGACCCTGCGGCGGCAGGATAAACAATTTGAAAAAAGAACATGTGAAAATTGCAGACGCTATTGGCGCCATTTTCAATTTGTGTGTTGTTTGAGGATTCAGTTTTCGTAGAAAGTAAAATAAAACTATCAAAATGATAAGTAGTGATAGTGAAGATTTTTTAACTCCGCCGCAGTTGAAGGAAACAGCAAAAATACTGATTGATAATCTTTTACCACAGAAATCAATTAAAAAATATAATAAAACTTATGACGATTTCTTGCAATGGAAAAGTGAAAAAAATGCGGCATTTTTTTCTGAAACTGTTTTGCTAGCTTATTTCAGTGAAAAAGCGCAAAAATACAAACCAAGTACGTTATGGTCTATGTACTCAATGTTGAAAAGAATAAATAAATAACCAAATATCGGGATCGATTAATGTGCATCAAGACTCATCTCTTCAACCATCAACGAGCGCGGCGATGCGAAATACCCCTCAGCAGCCAGTTGTCCCTTTGGCACCACAGCCTTCCACGAGCGCAGTGCACATAGCACAGCCAGTTATTCCTCCTACATTATCGCAAACATCTCAAACAAACATTAATGGAAAAAGTGTTACATTAAGCTTCACTAACTGCAACAATTTCAATATAAATTTCAATTAGTAAAGATTTAGTTTTTTATTTTCCTCGTAGGTGTAGTATAAAGCACTATGTATCACTCGAGAGAAAGTGCGATTCCCGATCTCGGGTGTTTTAAAGCCCTCGCCTACGGCTCGGGCTTCAAACGACACCCTCGACGGTAATCGGTCACTTTCTCCTCTCGGTGAACAATGTACTATTGTTTTTCATAGTGTTTGTATACAATATAAAGTTATATTTACGGTTTTAGAAAATGTGCTTTATCTCAAAAACTGCTGACTCGATCTCATTCAAACTAATTTTCGTTGAAAGTTTTTATTAAGATCTACAGCATATATTTTTTTAGATTTTTCACTCCATTACTAAAGAAGTTAGAAGGGGGAGGGGCACATTTTGTGCAGCATGTAGGTTTATGACTGCTGATGGTGCTTTTGAAAAAGAAGCGCACAGATTTGAGTAGACCTGTCCAGACAGTGCAAGCATTTGTCCATCATCGTGTAACTCAACTTAGAACTTAGGAGCTAAACGATAGATGTCAAATGAAAGGGTGTGGTGAGAAGAATGATAAATAATTGTTTACAAAGTATTTTTCACGATTAAAACCTATTTAGAGTATGAGGTAAGATTTATAAAAGTTATTTTTAATAACTTTTTCGCCATAGATCGGTTTATAAAATAAATATATAAGCCCCTATGAGTAGGTAGTCACTAGCTAGTAACAGCTGTGCGGATCGAGCAACGTTTTCCGCAATCTGTCTGAGGATGTCTGACCATTAATTACAGTGACACCGAGAATGTTCCTTGCATTGGAAAGTACGATTGTCCTGGTAAATTTGACAAGTCTTGCCCGAAAAGGTAAAACATAGGGAGTTGCTCTATGTGCAAAAATAATGCCAAGCTGCATCTGGTTAGTCTGGGTCAAAACACGATTCACGGTTCGGAAAAGGTTAGATTGATCCCTTACATAAAATAAAAGCTTGAAATAATAATAATACAAACCAATACTTCAGAAAAATATCTAGTGTTATTTCTGCCAGGAACTAGAGCCAAGAGTTAAATCTTCGTGGAATATACACTAGATATTTTTCTCCTTCTGTGTCAAATCCATCCAAAAGTTGTCTGTAAAAGATCGTTTTTAGCGATATGACCGCCCATTGTATCACCCTTTTTAGTTGTTTAGTCCATAATTTTATTTTACTGTTTTGGTGTACAATAAAGAATATATCTATCTATCTAAGTACGTAATAGTTTGGTATGATTTTCCGTAAAGTAACGCCCGATTCCATTCTGTATAAAAATAATACAATAATTCGTACCTGAGCTCTCGCTTGTTCTCCAACTAAGATGACATCTCTCGTAGCATCGTGCAGAGGTATATCAGAAATGAACAGTCCTCTGCCAGTGAGTCCCTCAAGTCCATCGAGGAATGGAGAGCCCACGAAGAGAAGAGAATCGGACTCGGAACAGAACACCATCTGGCCTTTGATCTCCAGACCCTGTTGACAACAAGAAATACACACAATTAAGTAAGCATATTAATAACATTACAGAATGGTTACTACTACTACTGTTAGCCTGTATCATCCCACAGCTGGGCAAAGGCGTGACCCCTCCAAAATACTTCCAAATTGTTCTATCCAGGGACATTGTGGACCAGGGTTGCGGGCATATTTTAACGAGATACCGCGGCCCTGGAACACAAAGGCAACTGAAGGAGCAGGGTAGGTTTTTAGTCAGTAGAAGTTTGACAATCCCTTCCCCTCCATCATAGCGGGAGGAGTCATTTGATGATTTTCCCACCAAGAACAAAAAAGGGTCACTGTGGACCATTAGTCTTAAGTTTAGTTCAGCTTGTCCTGTCATCTTCTCCGAAGTCTGCCGTGATGCCTTCTAGCTGTGTGTTAAGCTCCAGAAAATGATTACGAGAAAAGGATGGTACGGCCGTGCCGCGTTTTTGCTCGACTTGGCGGGGGCACTGCCGTGCCCCCACATTATAGCGCACAACTAATTGGTTTTTGTTATTATATTTTATATTCATGCTAACCATTAGTAAAATATATTTTAGTAATTTCAAACGAGGCTATAATAGTAATTGCTAGAGGAGATAACGCCGATAATTTGAGAATATTTCGAATATAATAGGAATAAATATTTCAACAGTATATATTTAAGTGTTTAAAATAATTTGAGAGATCTGTTAATTCAAACAACAAAAGCGAGGTTCAGTAACAACGAACAGATCTATAGATATACATAAACGAACTATTCAGCCTTATCTTAGACTTTGTGTTGTTCCATGCTGGAAGCTAAAACTTAGTACGGCATTAACTAATTCAGGATTATTATTGACTCACATTTTTACATTTATATAATTGAATACTGAAGAATACTGTAATTTTAATCGGATTTTTTGTTTAATGTCTGTGTGGGTAAGATCAACAATTATCCTTTTATATTATTATGTAAATGATCTAGTGGTGCTTTTTTGTTGTTTTATTCTGTGACAAATCTCTCCCATTATTGACGTGATTATTATTGAAACTTAGGATTAACTGATTACTTTTTCATTATTATATTGCCATTTATTTAATTCAATAATACGTTTATAACTGGATTATTTGTTTATGTATTTTTATATTTGCACGCCGAAATTAAAGGCAGAATAAGAGAACAATATTGTACACTTTACCAACATTCTGTACCTTATTTATGCAAATAAATGAATTTGAATTAACGAATGAGATTTTGTTTGAGAAGAGATATGGAGCGGTGCCAGATAATGTTCCGTTACGAAAAGTACACTTTACATGTTCATCAGCTCACCCTTGCTCCAGAACTCTCCTTCACAATCCAGAGGCTGTGTAATACGATTCCCATTGGCATGACTAGTGCCAAATTTTCAATTTTCTGGCTTCTAACTTCCCGAAACGATTGTTAAAGATGTACAAATGACAGCCGGGATCGACAGCTTGATTTGCTTTTCGAGGCACAGAGGAATCTTAATATCTTACGATGGTCACCCATCCACGGACCGACCTCTGAAAGTGTTGCTTAACTTTTATATTTAATTAATAATTATATATATATACTAGTATTTGCGTGTTGCGCGAGGTGCAAGCACCTCGCGTGCTTGTGAAAAAAACTAAAGCATTGCCCCTCTAAATCAAGTATTTGCGTATTGCGCGAGGTGCAAGCACCTCGCGTTCTTGTGAAAAAAAAAAAAAGGGGGGGTGATGGGGGGGGGGGTTGCAGAAGTATTTTGACTAAAGCATTACCCCTCTAAATGAATCTGAAAAAAAAAAATGTTCCAAGTCTAAGAGACTTGGAACATTTTTTTTTTCCGAGATCCGCCTAAAGGGGGGGAGAAGGGGGGCGGGGGGGAGACTTTGAAAAATGGTTTTTACTTTACCGAGCCTCCTCTATACGAATCCGTAAAAAGAAAAAAATACGGGTCTCGTAGTTTCCGAGATACGATAGGGGGAGGGGGGGAGAAGGGGGGGAAAAGGGGAGGTTTGGCACTTTTCCCGTAGGTTTGAGAGTTACTTGTTTACGAATGTGTCAAAATATACCCACCTCCCCATCCACCATCTGGGAGAACAATTATGTCAATGAGTCAGTCAGTCAGTCAGTGAGTGAGTGAGTGGTAATTTAGCTTTATATAATAGAACTAGTATTTGCGTGTTGCGCGAGGTGCAAGCACCTCGCGTGCTTGTGAAAAAAAAAAAGTGGGGGGGGGGGGTGATGGGGGAGATGGGGGGGGGGTTCAGTATTTGCGTGTTGCGCGAGGTGCAAGCACCCCGCGTGCTTGTGAAAAAAACTATAGCATTGCCCCTCTAAATCAAGTATTTGCGTGTTGCGCGCGGTGCAAGCACCTCGCGTGCTTGTGAAAAAAAAAAAAAAAAAAAATGGGGGGGGGGTTGCAGAAGTATTTCGACTAAAACATTGCCCTTTTAAATGAATCTGAAAAAAAAAATGTTCCAAGTCTCTTAGATTCCGAGATCCGCCTAAAGGGGGGGAGAAGGGGGGCGGGGGGGGGACTTTGAAAAATGGTTTTTACTTTACCGAGCCTCCTTTATACGAAACCGTAAAAAGAAAAAAATACGGGTCTCGTAGTTTCCGAGATACGATAGGGGGGGGGGGAGAAGTGGGGGGAAAAGGGGAGGTTTGGCACTTTTCCCGTAGGTTTGAGAGTTACTTGTTTACGAATCTGTCAAAATATACCCACCTCCCCATCCACCATCTGGGAGAACAATTATGTCAATGAGTGAGTGGTAATCTAGCTTTATATAATATAATATATATATATATAACTCAAAGGTGACTGACTGACTGACTGACATAGTGATCTATCAACGCACAGCCCAAACCACTGGACGGATCGGGCTGAAATTTGGCATGCAGGTACATGTTATGACGTAGGCATCTGCTAAGAAAGGATTTTGCGAAATTCCCACGGGATCGGGATTTACACGGGAAAAACTTCCCACGCGGGCGAAGCCGCTGGCACAAGCTAGTATACTATATATTGCATAGTTTCGTCTCTCTCCCACAGTGGGATCATATTGTCGCCATGTCGTAGGCACATTAGTAAGGGCAGACCTTTCTCTTCTAAAACCAATATTTATCGGAGGTGACGAATGCAAAGTAGTCAAAAATAGGTAATATAAGATTTTAAAAGTACACAAGTGTTCTTAGTAGAGATAGTTCTTGCAAAACCTATCTTATGATATATCTATTTTACCGAGTCGATGGAACGACGTGTTCCACGCGCGCCTCAAAGAGCAGTCTGTAGTCAATGACTGGGCCCAATAGGGCCATGATCTACCTGGGTAGCGGGCCACGAAACACAAGGGCAACTGAACAAGCAGAGTAGGTCTATCGGCATTAGAAATCTGACAATCACTTCCACTCACCCCAGAGCGGAAAGAAAACTTTGATGATTTTCCCCCGAAAAAACCCCTACATATTTTAGAGAGAGGCACTTCTTACCTTGAACACATTTAAGCCAAACTTCAGGCTGTTCATTCAAGTTTCCCAACGATGCTGTAGTAGCAGGCAATTTAGCGCGTTGTATATAACGCGGTTAGTGCAACACTTTGGCTTTTGTTTTGTAAGTAAAAGTTAAAGTTTGTCCGTAACGCCTCCGTGGAAAATTAAAAAGCGTATATAAAACTGGAACGTGGACAGTATGATTTTAAAGGTTTTTAAACTGACATGGCCACAGGATCTAAGAACTTAAAACGGGATATTTATTATGTATAATTATTGTTTCTATACCGTATTCAGGAACCCGTGAGATAAAAGGTAAACAAACCATAAAAAGGGTAATTTAAAGGTCACGATTGATGAAGTGAATATATTTTATAAAAGTATCTACGGAATAAAATGCTGACAACACTGTAAATGATATTTTAGAATGATGTCTGTAGGACTTATGAAATTCTTTCAGACTTATTTGAATTCGAATATCATAAATGCCTTAAATTATTTTCTTAATTTAGATTAATTATTTATTAAATCGTTTACATGTAAAAACACCCAAAACAGGCTTGGGAATCAATCCTGTTACTTCCTGTTACAAAACTTCGAACGCATTTTAATACTACTAAATTATGAACCACAGGTACTGCGAACATTTAACATAAAAATGTGACGTTTTGTCATCGGTCGGGTTATATCCGCCATCTTTACTATCGATCAACTTGTTGATAAGCTTCCAAATATTTTCGTTGAATTCTTGTTATTCCGTTGTTACTTTTGTTGTTTCCATTAAGTTTCTTATTTTGTTCAGTTTAAAGTTATTTGTTGATTGTTTTGTTTTTGTTATAAGTATTGACATTTTCGTGCTTAAAACATGAGTGAACCGGGATCAAACAGCGCTTGCAGATTTTCTTCGCCGAAGAAAAAGCGATCAAAGAAAACTCCAATGCATTCAACGGAAACGAATTTAAACACATAGAAGAAACGTGGCCGAAGGATTCGTATCGTTTATTCGTACAAAACCGATATTATCAATAAAGCCGCTGAAATTATGGGAATATCACGAGCCACTGTAAACAGGTTTATAAAGGAAAAAAAACCACAGGCTGCCTGAGATCACCTCCACCACCATCACCGAGACTATCGAAGATTAACACTTTAACTAATATAGATTTTGGTGGAATTTTGCGTAAAGTACACATGTTTTACTTTAACAATGAACTGCCTACCATTGATAAGGTGCTGGAGGCTGTACATTCAGATGATACATTGCCCAGTTTTAAAAGAACTACATTTTATAAATTATTAATCAAACTCCAATTTAAATAATGTGAAATATAGCCGCAAGAGTGCACTCATTGACAGAGATGATATAGTGTTATGGCGTATCAAATATTTAAACACCATAACAAAATTAAGGAGTGAAGGCATAACATTTATTACACAGATGAAAATTGGCTCAATGAAGGTTAGTTTAAACATATTTTAAGACTTCAATCATATACTTCAATTATTACGTATGCCTGTATTTAATTACTGGAGACCTGGATAATAGTTCATTTAAAAGTATAAAATGATTTTAAAGTACTAAATGTTTTATAATTATGAATCAAAGAATTGATTTTGTAATATTAATACTCTAAATTAACATCAAATCTGTTACAGGACACACTATGAACAAAGTTTGGCAGGACGAGTCAATAAAGTCAATGAAAGAAGCTCATCATCAAGGTTTATCCACTGGTTTAAAAAATCTAAGTGGAAAAGGAAAACGACTCATTGTAGTTCACATTGGTAAAGTTTAATTTTAATACAACACAAACATAGCATTCCTGACAATACCTAACATACCTGGATTCCCCCAGGGAGGGCAGTGGTGTATAGTCCACACCCACATTTCATCAGTTTATGTTGAAATCCCATAGAATAGGGGCAAGTAAATTTTGATACATACATAAATCAAGTTTCCGGATATTTATAATTCAATCATAATTTGTTTACAGGCTCAAACTCAGGCTTTCTGGAAGGAGGAGAATTGATATTTGAAGCAAAGAAAGTAGTAATGTACTTGACCGTTTCGTTATTCATGTTGGTGACAGTTCTTCAGGATTCTCTGAATAAATAATTAAATAAGAGAGATCTTTGGTTTTATTGTCCTCTTAGTTAAGTACCTTCTAACAAAACTTGTGCATTTATTTGTACGGGTGAACTATGTAAGATAAAGTACAGAAACTAAATGCATAGTTTTTGATCATGGAGTCAGGCTTTCAGACAATACAACATAAGAACGGTATAGCTAGTTGCTAGATACACAAATGGGAAACCTTACATTAAATTAAATAGAAATAAAAACAGTGAAATAAAAGTTTGAGAAACCTTGTTTTCTTTGTTTACACTTTCTCTCAAGCCCAGATGAATAGGGTATATATAGTTGCAGTCGCCATGATCGCGGATGAACTAGTCATTGCGGGTAGACGTTTATGAGTAGAAGAATCGGTCTACCTTCTTTCTTATTCATTTTCTGTTATCACGTATCGTATGTATCACTCTGACTTCGATTCTGTTCCCGACACATAAAACTCACAGTTTTAAGTATGATTTTTACTCGTTTTAATAGTTAGAAGTTTAGTTAGTAAGTAATTTATGTACCTAGGTATGTGTCTTTTCTTTAGGCAATAAAACATAATTTTATGTTTTAGTTTAGTTTATCCAGCGAACTTTGTGCAGCCATATTTTTCTATTTTCTCACTCTTTTCCTGGACTTCTGTAAATATTTAAAAACCATAATTTTCCAAATTTGTTCTCGAGTTTCACTGAGACTAACGATCAGCAAATATATTTTTATATGTAAGTAGATTGTTAAAATAGATATGATATCAGATAATCAAAAAAAGTTTTATTTATAACCATTAAGAAAACTAAAATGCTTCACATACAAACTAGAATAAAGCATAAAAAAATTAATCCTCAACTCTATGGGCTGGTAACATACCCAAGAGGCGGCTGGCGGCATTGCCTCGTTGTATGGCAATGCTTAGCCTTTGGCCAAACAAATAGCCAGCCCTTCGGTTACGGGAAGCGTCAACGAGCCTTTTGTGAGCACTCGGGCCCCACGGTCCGAGAGTCTGCGGACGGCGAGCAGGGTTCGCTCACCGTCCGGTTAGGACCAGGCCCGGGTCGGCGGCGCGTCGTGTTCCGCGCGCGCCTCAAAGAGCTGTCAACACCAGTGACGGGGCCTCATAGGGCCATTGCCTGCCGGGGTTTGCGGGAAAGTTCTATCGAGATACCCCGGCCCCGTAACTTTAGGCCAGCCGAAGGAACAGGGTGGGTATTTAGTCAGTAGAAGTCTGACACACCCTTCTGCTTAACCCAGAGCGGAAGAAGTTATTCGATGATTTTCCCACCCAAGAAAAAAAATGCTAATAATAACATACGCACGGGTCGATCTGCAAAGCTACGCTTATTAGGTTATTCCAAACTCCCTGTAGGTTAGAATTTTGTTATTAACGTACAAGAATGACGAGTGATTCGAATTTTCACAAAAATATATTTACTACTACTTCAATATACGTATTTTGTTTGTAGTAACGTCACATGTGTTTTAACTATCTATACCTACTAATATGATACAAAATATTATAAAGCAGAAAAGTTTTTTTGTTTGAAAGCGCTAATCTTCGAAAGTAGGTGGGTGGGCTGGGTGGATTTGGATGAAATTTAGTATGGAAGTAGTTTGTAGCTTGAGGAATGTGGCTACATCTTTATCCGGCTGCAAAAAAGAGGGCTATGTTTTTTTCGAAGATGAAGTCAACAGGAGCGAAGCCCCGCGCCGCTGCTAGTTTATAATAAAAATACGACGATTTACAAACCAAACTAAATAATAGCTAAATTATGTTTTTCCGTTTCAAAATGCTCCCCTTTTTCCGTTACATTCTAAATGAAAATAAAACAGTATTCCTGTAGGGTTGGCGAGGTGTGAGAAGTTTCCGGGTCAGTCCACTGATTTACAATGTAAACAAAAGTACAGAATTTTATTCCTTCGACAAAATAAGTAATACTTTGTTATGTGCGGGATATAAATATAGATGAATTTTAAAGAATTGTCGTAAAAATAAGGTCAATATAATAATACCTTCTTTTTCCCCGGTGGATAAATTATAAAATGACACCTCCCATTCTACGTGGAGCAGAAGAGTGTCACACTTCTACTGACTAAAAACCCATCTTGTTGCTTCAGTTGCCTTTGCGTACTGGGTCCACGATATCTCGTTAGAACATTCCCGTAACTCTGACAGGTTTATACTCAATCTTACCGCTGCAATGTTTTGTTATCCATCTTTATAAATAAATATAAATTTTTGAAATAGCGAAAAGAAATAAAAATGCTTTATGATTAGTTGATTGATTTAAATACCTTAATGTAAAAAAAATATAACAAAGATATTAAAGCCAAAAGTGGCTCAACTTAGCTTAATGTCAGATGTTCTTATATCATCAGCCAGATCGTGACAAAAGTAGCAGGGCAGACGTGCGAGAGGGTTTCTACACCAAAAAATCCATTGAAAATGATACCTTATCTCGAGAAAGATTTGATGTAAAAGAACGTAAAGGTGTGTCCAAACATTGAGCAGCAAGAGCGCGGCTGCAACATGCAGCATTTCTAGGACACGTTTCTGCCGCGCTCTAGTAAGGACAAAGCCGACTAATGTTTGCGCGGCAGTCGTCCAAACACAGGGCGGCGGGCCGCGCGCTGCAGCCGCACTCAATTGCCGCTCGATGTTTGGACACACCTTTAATGTTACTGAAAAATCTTGCGGCTAAATAATAATAGCCGCACGGGCCGATCTTCAAGGTTGCTTAACCTTGACCTCGGCAAGCATTGGTTTACCGAAGTCCGTCCTCCGTGCCTCGGAAAGCATGTTAACCTATTGGTTCCGGCTGTCATTTATATGCATGTCCTATCTACATTTTTGACAGTCATTAGTATGGCTCTTGCGACCGACTACTTTTGCCTCACGTCCACCGCAACTATAGCCGAGGTCCGTACCCCACAGAGGGTGCCCTTAGCGTGTAGTAGCCTAGTTTGTAAGTTTTACAATAAGCCCTGGCTGGAAGCTTTAATTAATTTATTAATTAAGGCAACCACAGGCAAGCCCGGTTAAGCAGCCGACAACCTTAGCGGTTGATCTGCGAGATGCCACACACAAAAAAAAATTGACAGTCGTAACTGGTCTTGCCAAGGGCTATTATGTTACCCGGTCACTGGGCTGTGGAAGTCAGACAGGCAATCGCTAAAAAACTAGTATTCATCCGGTTGGAAGCCGACCTCAAAATCATAGTTGAAAGGATAAGCGGGTGTGGAATGTTATAGTTTAATTTAATTTTTATCATTTTATCCAATCAATTGTTCTTTATACATGTGTGGGTTTTTGCTCTGATTCCAACATTCCTTTTATAAAAGCCACTTATCAAACAAAAGCTTTTGAAGTAGGTATTGCTGTTCTGAATTTCATGTTTACGATTTTGCCCAGTCAAGCATGAATGTACACTTTGAAAGACTTTCAGAAAGCGATACGAAATAAGAAAATGGAATTATTAATTTGAATGTTAACCGGGCTTGGTTTTTAATTCATGAAAATCCGATATATCAACACGTCCGTTGTGCTTATTTAATTTCACGGCAATGAATCGAAATTTTTGCTGTTTTATTTAAAGCTGCTGTTTATGTTTAAAAGCAAAAATAGGAGCCTTAATTATTTTAGAATTACTCACATGTGTTTTAAAGCGTTCCATTCGTTTCGCCTTAGTTCTACTTAACATTTGTCTCAAGAACCAAATCTTATAATTAAAAAAAAAATATTGTACATATTTCTTACGAACTTTTGCCCGTGTTGAAAGCTTTTTCAGCAAGAAGAAGTTGCCAAATCCTTCTCCAAGGTCTGTACTAAATTTCCCCAAAATTGGTGCAGTAGTATACACGAGAAAGTGTAACAGAAACATGGATATACAGAGTTACTTACGCATTTATAATACTTGTAGGGAAGTAGGGATTGAATTAAAACACCCAACAAAATATTTTACGCTACCATTTTAGAAGCGGTAGTCAATTAAGAAAGGGCCTAAACGTGGATCGGTTTAAATGGTAGAACAATGGGACTGCCCAGGAATTGTGGTAGATATAGTAAATCCGATACAAAACTAGGATTAAGCCATTTCCATTAGTTGTGGCATTACGGTTGGGGAAAAAGGATTGTGGAAGTTTAAACTAATCGGTTTATTCAGTGAGCAATGTAATTTGTTTCCGCCGGCTGACATTAAGAATCTTTAGTAAGGGGTTTTATAGCACTTCTGGGAATGGAGTCACTAAGATATACCTATTTGCCTCAAAGCTCAACAAAGCCAATAGGGTAGTTTCCTAAAATATTTTATTTGGTCCGTCACATAGTTTATCAAAAAACATTGGACACGTATTTTTTATTTTTTCACGTAATTGAAAAATCAAGATGATACTGTGAGTTGAAATTTCGCGTGACGTCACTCCTCGGTATAATTCTTAGCAATGTGTGACGTCGGCAGCCCCCACTCCTGTACTTTGAAGCTTTCAATCTTTGTGAATTTTTCTTGATTCGAAAAAGCAAAAAATACGTGACCAATATTTTTTGAAAATCTACCTAATGGACCTGAAGCGCGTCATGAAAGACTTGACGCTGGAGCTGCGCGATAGTCGTTCGGTGACGCACACGACAGCTGTTTGCGCCCGCGCTAATCCTAATATTGTTGTAACTGTTTCTGAGTGTTTTTATTGTTTCGAGTCCTGAACTGTGGAACTCTTGTGTGTATGTGTTAACTGTCGTTTCCTTCTGTAACTATTGTGTTTGTGATTTGTGTAATTGTGGATATATTGGATTATATTGAACTCAAAGGTAAAGACTATTATATTTGCCTTCTACCTACAACTACCGAATATCAATACCACATACATTAACATATAACTAAAGACCAAATAAAATAATTATTTTGTAACACAGGAAACTACCCTATTAAACAGGTAAACACACATTTTACCACAACTAATGACTAAATCGTTTTGTACCTACATGTTTCACCTCAATGTATTGTTTAGATAGAGGAGCTTGTTGCTAAGTATAACAACCACACGGTATGATCTTCAAGGTTTTAGCAACGCTTGCCGAGGTCGATCCGTGGATGGGTAACCATCTTGAAATATCGAGATTCCTCCGTGTCTCGGAAAACACGTTAACCCTGCAGTGGTTGCGCGGTCTACAAGTGGTCCACGGGTTCAAAATCAAAAATTTCTCTAAAACTATAGGCGTTAGTTTCTTGCGCCGATAAGTACTTTTGAGAGACGCATTCTGAGCAGCTCAAGCACCGGTCGCTTGCGGACGTATTACAGTAGCTCCGCAAAGATCCTGGACTACATACGTAGTCCGCCCAACCAATTACGTAAGTATTTTTTTTATATTTATTTATTTTATGTCATAATGACAAAAAATCCTTACTTGAATTTAACTATTTTTTACTATGTTCTGTTTTTGTATATTCATGTAACATTATTTTTTCATTCACATCATTATTTTAGAATAAAACGGACAATCGAAAAGCTGCTCAGATTGGGCGCGTGAATTAAGCTAATAACGTCAACGAAACTTACCGAGTCAAGCTCTGAAGATTTAGAGATTTTTTTATTTTTATTTATGAACTAGCTTTTGCCCGCGACTTCGTCCGCGTGGAATAGTTACTTTGGGCTAACGTTAAATTTAACCCCGATTTTGAAGCATTCTTCATTGGCGCTCCGCTCCTATTGGCCTTAGCGTAATGATATATATAGCCTATAAGCCTTTCTCTATAAATTGACTATTTGATTAAAAAATATTTTTTTAATTCGAACCAGTAGTTCCTGAGATTATCGCGTTCAAACAAACAAACTCTTCAGCCTTATATTATTAGTATAGATAGCTGTTGTCCGCGACTTCGTCCACGTTTCCGTCGTTTTCGTAAAACAAAATGGAGCCTATGTCCTTCCTCGCGGTTCAGTGATTTTGATGTAACAGACAGATTAACCTTCGTAATTTAGTAGGGAAATATAATATGTCAATCTATAATACTGTTGAAAAATATCGCAATACTGAACCGCACAATATTATTGTTAATAGCTGTGCCCGCGACTCCGTCAGCGTGTAACTCCTTGTGTGTTATTAAGTTAATGTATTAGTAATATTGTTTAAATCACGTTCACATGAGGCTTAAGTACCTATAGAACGAAAATATAACAGCGCAAAGCTTCCGGGTAAACTATGTTGAAAGTTGACCCGTCCGGCACGTGAACATAAAGATTTCTAGAAATGCTAACCCGGGAAAGAGCGACGTACAACTGACCATGCGAGAAACAACTGACACCGAGATCTACTCCAGCAACACGAAAAGTCTGCCCTTGAGCCTTATTAATTGTCATTGCATAACACACCGATACTGGGAATTGCGTTCTTTTAAATTGGAATGGAAAATTATTTGGTATTATGGGAATTATGGGAATAAAGACAGTTTCTCCTGCACCGCAACCTGTTAAAATTTGAGCCTCGATTATATTTTGTTGCAACTGGGTTACTTTTAGCCGAGTTCCATTGCAAAGTTGTGGTGGTTTTAAATTTCGGAGCAGAATAATAATCAGAAAGCTTCGAACTGCTAAGTTATCGGGAGTTACACGTGTTATTGTGAGTCAACCATAAATGATAGATATATGCTGTCGTGGGATATTTTTTATATAATTTTAAGGAGAACATTTCCGTCATTAATGATTTCTGTGTAGCTTTAACCATTAAGGTTGCACTCGCGACGGAAGCTTAAAAAATGGAGTAACTTCTCCCGTTTTCCCAACATTTCCCTTCACTGCTCTGCTCCTATTGATTGTAGCGTGATGAAAAGTATACTATAACCAGCTCAGGAGTATGAAAAATAATTGTACCAAGTTTCGTTAAAATCCGTCGAGTAGTTTTTGTTTCTATAACGGTTATACAGACAGACAGACAGACAGACAGACAGACAGACAGACAGACCGACCGACAGACAGACAAAAATTTTACTGATTGCATTTTTGGCATCAGTATCGATCCCTAATCACCCCCTGATAGTTATTTTGTAAATATATTTCATGTACAGAATTAACCTCTCTACAGATTTATTATAAGTATAGATGATACAGAGGTTGTAATTGAATTTCATTGATTGTATCTAGTTAAGAAAACAGCACTCATGATATTTCCATCCGTAAAATAAATAAATAACATTTAAATATTTTTTTATTTCAGTTTAAAAATGGACTACGTATGTAGTCCACGCGACTACTTCTGTCTCATTTAGATGCGCGACTACTGTAGGGTTAAGTCGTTGGTCCCGCCTTTCATTTGTTCATGTTTGCAAGTCATTACGGGTAGTCAGAAACCGGAAAATCTGATATTGGTCTTGCTAAGGGGTATCGTGTTATCTCGCTACTTGGTAGTTGACTTTAGGTAGGCAGTCGCATCATGTAAATCTATAGTACTCAGTTGCATCTGATTAAATTAGAAGCAGACGGAAATAGTTCAGAAAAATGTTAAGCAGGTGATGTATTGCTTAGGTAAATAAAAACTTTAAAAAAAAATTGAACCGACTTCAAAACAAACAAAACCACTTCTGCACTGCAAAGCGAAAAATAACCTTGTTTCATTGGATGTCTGATTCCGTTTCAAATAAGGGCTACCGTATCTACTCAAATGACTGAAGTAGGTGCGCGATCGTGACCGGATCAGTAGTTTTTAAGAAAATCGCGGATGTACAAACGTATATACATACATATTGGTCGAATACGGAATCTCCTTTTTTGAAGTCGGTTAATAAAAAAAAAACATATTAGACTATTTCTTACTTCGGAGTCACAGTCTATGAGATGGAACGGGCACAACCTACAACGCGGGCTCAGGGTTGGTGGATGCCACAAGTCTCCGGATTATTCGGTCTTAAAAAGGAATGGTGGTGGTGATGATGAGAAGTACACAAAATAATGTGTTGCGTGTGTTTGAGAACACGAGTACAATTCTTAAGTCATGGCTATAGCAACTGAGCCACCAACGCCTCTAAAGAAATTAATATAGAATCCACATGTAACATAGGTATTATGTGTGATGTCATTTTTAGGGTTCCGTAGCCGAATAGCAAAAACGGAACCCTTACAGTTTCGTCATGTATGTCTGTCCGTCCGAAACTATTAAGACTACACATGTGAAACTTGGTTGGTAGATGTATTCCATGAACCGCTTACCGATTCTTATACAAAAATTAAAAAAATATATATAAAATTAAGGGGGGCTCCTATACAAGGAACTGAAACTGAAAATATCTTTTTTCATCAAACCTATACGTGTTTGGTGTCTATAGATAGATCTTTTGAAAATTACATTAGGGTTTCTAAAATCATTTTTTCCTAAAATCTATCGTTTAAGAGATAGACTCTTCCAAAGTGGTAAAATGCGCCCCCCCCCCCCTCTAACTTCTATAATAATAGAGTGAAAAATCTAAATAAAATAAATTCTGTAGATCTTATAGTAAACTTTCAACAAAAATTTGTTTGAATGAAATACAGTCAGTGGTTTTTGAGATATAGCACATTTTATAAAACTGCAAATGTAACTTTGTATTTCATATAAACACTATGAAAAACAAAGTTATTTCGCATAGTTACTATGGAACCCTTCATGGGCGAGTTTGATTCACACTTGGCCAATTTTTGTTGTTATATTTAGTGATAACTGCTAACTCAGCAGAAAAACAATTTTCTGAAAAAAAAGAATTTGTGAATTCACACGACATTGGTTAAGATTTCGTGTTTTTTTGCTGTAGCGTTCTAGTGTGTAGTTTTATTGATCAGCATGTTTCTTTTTAATCGCTAGTATGAAATATTGTTGCTATTACCGATAAGTAGGTTCAAAAAAGTTTAAGTTTGCCCAAAAATATGTTGGCCTGCATATTTTCTAGTAAAAGCTTTATGCACTACTGAACATTGCTATTTTAAAAATGGTTCGGCACGCATAATATAAGACGGCATTTGGACTATCTCTGAGCTCAAATTAATAAAATCATCATTAATTTGCTATCCACCATGAATACTTATTTGTTAAAATAAAGATCAGGAGCTCATCGGTATCGGGAACAGGGTCTTTCTGAAACAAACCCTTGATCCAGTCAGCTAACAAAAGGCTTATAAGGTGTTGTTCGAGGCTCGTGGCTATTACACCATTGGTTGAAATCATCATTAAAACCAATCCATCACAATAATACCTAAATGAATATATCCTATTAGTATTCATAATACGTTTACGATCTTCCAACCGTTTGATTCCAAACAATGGCTCATTTAGTAAATAACCAAACAAACTTCCGTCTACCCGCAGTTTAGAAACAAACTTGTACCGACAACTTTTGCGAATAAACGCAAATGAATGCGCCAAAACTTTTGCGGTATGAAACAAAGAAGGTTGAGAATGGTGGGCAGATTGGCGTTGGGATCCATGTCTACTTCTAATTAGGTAGAGTTTCAATCTGGGTTTGGACCGTACTTTATAGCTAAGCATCCACAGGTCGGTATCGTACGCATCGGATTTAACGGATCGCAGTATTCTTTGTGTAGAAAGTCATACTAGTGCGTCCATTGATCCGCATCGTACGGATCGCACATAGGAAATGTCGACACTGATGCTCCGAGAGGAAACTTTTCCGATGCGTGCCGATGACGTCATAAGACAAGTGGATTTTTTTTAATTTGCTTCCTCTTGTGTTAACAATAGTGCCCCAGGCGCAAATGTAAGAAAATATATAGGGGGTTTTATTTAGAGTCTGCCACACCCCTTCGCCTGGCCCAGGACGAAGGAAACCGTGAGGATTTCAGGATTTCCACCTCGAGAAAAAAATGAAGGCAAATATATACTACTTTCATGTACACAATACATAATCACCGTTGCAACACTGGAGTGTAATCAATATAATCTGATAGCTTCAATGATGTACCTAAACAAATGACTGTTAGTGAGTCCATGATAGGTATTGTTCCCACGTCAGCGTGACGTTGATAAAGTACCTACTGGTGACGTGACGATATGAAACCGTTTACTGTTGTTGAAATTTAAGGGTTGCCGCATGGTGTAATGTTTTGCTTAATGATCGCCAAACGACATTCATTGCAGTGCTGTGCCTAATGGTTACAGGCACGGCTTAGTTGTAGGACGTGGGTTAAAACCCAGGCAAGCACATTACTTTGTGTAATTTTCTTCACCAGTACTGTTCTTAAGACGGTAAAGGAAAACAGTAAGTAAACCGATATGTCTTAAGACCGAAAGACAGTCGAAGTCCACCGACCCGCACTTAGGGTTGCCAATCAAAAAATAAAAAATCCGGAGTAAATTCCGGACATTTGATGAAAACTTTTCTTAATCTATATATATAATAGAAAGTCGTGTTAGTTACACTATTTATAACTCAAGAACAGCTGAACCGATTTGGCTAAAATTGGTAGGGGGGGTAGCTTAGAAGCCGGAGACGGAAATAGGATACTTTTTATCCCAAATTCCCACGAGATCGGGATTCACGCGGGAAAAACCTCCCACGCGAACGAAGTTGCGGGCAAAAAAGCTAGTTTGAAATAAAAACATTATTATATTTTTTTTATGTTTCACTCTTTCATTCAATGGTAGATATTCTGGACGGTTTAGGATTTCCTACGCATTCCGGACAAAGGCTTATATTACCGGACATGTCCGGAAAATTCCGGTCATATGGCAACCCTACCCGCACTGGCTCTCTCATAGCGAAGAGAGCTGAATCATAACAGTAGGAACTTAAAAATAGGCTAAAAAAGTATGTTGCAATCTATATTTCATCATCACCGTTGTGTACAGCATATTATGAAAACTTGGAATCAATCAATGAAGAAAAGTAATAGTAGGGAATAATGGTGACGGATTGCGAAGCAGGCCACCACCCTTAATGTTATTGCCATGACAACTCCATCAATTATGTAACTACGTGAAAGAATGGTGTATTAGGTTTCATTTTATTTATTTGGAACAATAATTATACATTAACGTATTTAAAATTTTATATCTTAAGTTGTAGAATTATTATCGCTATTGTCCACAAAATGAAATTTTATATAAAGAAATGGAGAGACCCGTACTCCACAGGGAGTGCCCTTAGCGAGCGGTTGTTTAAATGTAAATATTAGTATGTAAGCCCTGGCTGGGGGCCTGTAAATTAAGAGGTCACCACAGGATCGTCCGGTTAAGTAGTAACCAGCCTTAGTGGGCTGAAATACGAGTGGCACTAACCAAAAAAAAAAATGGACGCATATCTAAAATATTAGCTGTGCCTCACGGCTTTCTCCGCGTTGATCAACATCTGAATAATACAAAATTTCATCTCCTATGTCTCAACCATTCAAAAAAATAGTCTTTGTTTGACCCTGGGTCTTCAACTATTTTCATTCCCATTTCATTCAAATTGGTGCGGTAGTTTACCCGTAACAGCCGTGACACACAGACAGAGAGACGAATATACTTTCGCATTTAGTAGGTTGGGGAAAAAGTTTCTTCGCATTTTTTAGGAAAATTCAAAACAGTTTTTAATATAGTTTATTTACATTTAACGTAAGTATGTAGGTACCATTTTGTTCGATAACTTTTTGCCATCTTGTAGGTAGGGACATGATCCCATTGCTATAGAAATTTTGGGACTTCTGATCAAAATACCGCGACAAGTGGTTTTGGCAGTCCTCTCGTGATGTTAACCTGACACTGCCTAAAGAATTCTGAAGAGACTGAAACAGGTGGAAATCTGAAGGTACAAGGTCAGGACTATACGGCGGATGCATTAACACCTCCCAGCCAAACTCTCTTAATTTTTTCTGAGTGGCTAAAGATGTGTGTCTAGCGTTATCATGATGAAAAACCACACCCCTTCTGTTGATTAATTCCGGCCGCTTTCTCTCAACTTCTTGCTTTATTCTCATCAGTTGTTCGCACGAGAGTTCAGAATCGATGGTCCTGCTCCTGCAGGTGGTATCCCACCACACACACAGCATCACCTTGTTGCGAGTTAACCCGGGTTTCGCCACAGTCTGTGAAGCCTGACCGGCCTTTGACCACGACCTTTTTCACACTTTCTTGTCGTACATGATCCACTTCTCATCACCAGTTATCAGCTTTTTCAAAAATGGTTCGGTTTCATTACGTCGTAATAAAGAATCACAAATGAGTACACGGTTCATTAGGTTTCTTTCAGTGAGCTCGTGAGCTACCCAAATATCGAGCTTTTTTGTGTACCCAGTTTTTTTTTTCAAATGCGTCAATACTATTTTGTGGTCAATTCCCAGTTCTTCAGCTACGTCGTAACTACTGATATGCCGATCTTGCTCCACTTTTTCAAAAATGGCATCCAATTTCCGAATTGAAAACGCTTAAACCAAATTTGTGCTACTCTCACAGACACTGCATTAGGTCCATAAACATCGCAAATGTTTTTCGCGGCTTGCGTTGCATTTTTACCTTCTAATTTTAAAATGTATCGGATTTCTTCATTAGATTCACTCATCTTGACAGTACGAAAAATAAATGAAAATCACACATTTTCCTAATTTGAATTTGAAATTATGTTCTTTAAAATTTAAACTTTCAATGATACCAAAACCAGCCAGATACAAATAGTATAACCAAAGAGATTTTATTACATGTTCAACAACATATAACAAGTTCATACATGCTATAATGCGAAAAGACTTTTTCCCTAACCCTATATAATACCTATTAGTATGGATGAAAGATTTTTTTTAAAATAAAGTATAGAACCATACGAAATGAGGCTGGTGCAAAAGGATTCATTACGTGCTTAAAATTTCAATGTCTACTTTTAAATTAGAGTGCATTAATGGGAAAATATCAAGGCTTATGAAATGTGTGTTGAACTTTTTCTTTCATGTTTACGCAACAAATTATTACTTATATAATAATAAAGAAACAATACCAGAGCCTGGAATAATCAAATTTTATTTTTATGTAACAAAAGAAACAACAACATATTTCGATGAACGTAATCTCAGTGTAAACCTTTTGGGGGACCAGCTCAATTCCATAACCAAACATAGTTAAGGCGCGGACAAACAGACGGATCTGCTATTTACATTACCCAATAAATCTAAAGTAACGAGCTCATCTCGATACGGGTTTTATTTTCTAGCTCGATTGCATGTAATCGATTTAGTGAACGGAGTTCCGATAAACGAGGAGCTTTTACTTAATGGAGTTTAGTTAGAGCATGTAAAGTACGTAGATTTATTTAAAAAGAGCTGCTTATTGTTTTAAAAATCATCGTATTTGTACGGAAATATACACATGTTAGCTTTACATAAAACGCCATATAGTATTACCGTTTAGTGAGAACAGATATTATATTTGTGAACCTTTCATTTTATTTCTAACTAGCTACCCGCCCTGACTTCGTATGGGTGCATTGTACAAATAATATTCATATATATTACATATAAACCTTCCTCTCAAATCACTCTATCTATTGCTGAAAAAAGTGCATTAAAATCCGTTGCGTAGATTAAAAGATCTAAGCGTATAGACAGCGGGAGCGACTTTGCTTTATACTATGTAAAGACAGCACTTGTAACTGACTTCCGGTTCTAAAAATTTATTCTAAACGGAAGTCGTTTGCTAACTTGTTAGTTGCTTGGCGCGCCATATATCAAAAGTTTGGGTATTTAAAAAAACAATATATTAAAGTAAGTGTCAGTACAATTTTAAAGAATGGTAACTGATTTCCTGTTCTGAAAATATTATTTATTCTAATCGGATGCCTGTCAGTACCTTGTTAGTTTTGTTGGCGTACCACCAAAACCACTGAACGTCGAAAGTTTACGTACCTATTTTAAAATTGCTATAAAAGTGCGCCTGCATTTTAAGGTTATATCGATACAAAATAAAAAAAAAAATGTCATCTGGGGGCACGGCAGTGCCCCCGCCAAGTCGAGCAAAAAAGCGGCACGGCCGTACCATACTTTTCTCGAAGCAATTCAGGCCACGACCCCCTATAACTTCGTTGTGGATAACACTATAAGTCTGAATTTTCAGTAACCGAGCAGCCATTGTATAAGCAAGGTATATTTCAAATTTCATTTAATTTGAACCAGTAGTTTAATAATTTTAACGAGTCAAAGTTTGTTAATTTTGTCACTCACTGACTGACCGATCATCAAAAGTCTAAGGCACTTCTAGCAGATGTAGAAGCTTCAAATTTAGAACACAATAAGTGTTTATTATATAAATCAAGAAAAAACTAAAATATTTATCAATTTAGTTTTTTTTTTAATGATAATAGGCTCACGTTTGACCACCATCTCACCTGATGGTAAGTGATGATGTGGTCGAAGATGGAGCACGCTTGCCTCGAAGTAACCTATCTGGAGGCTTTCCTCTTGACTTGAAGATCCCAGGTTATACGATGAACTTATAATTAACATGCGACAGCTCAATGATTCTGACTTTGTTGAAATGATAAATAGAATAAGAATAGGTGGGACTACACAAAAAGACCGTGACTTACTCTCGACTAGATTAATAAGTCACAAATCCGATTCAAATGGCGCAAATAAAAATAAATTAAAACAGATTAGTTGAAACAATTGAACACCTCTCGAAACTTCCTAATGATACCGTTTGCTTATTACCTACAAAAAACATGTGTCAACAACTAAATACTGCAATGCTTAGATCTCTCCCATATCCCGAAATAAAACTTACAGCTGTAGATAGCATAGACTGCCCCAGATACCTAACAAAAAGAGCTCATGAATGCATAAAAAATATCAAGATGATGTTTTTATGACTGGCCCGGAAGAGAGTATAATTATAAAAATAGGAGTAAAAGTCATGCTAAGGCAAAATATTGCCGTGAGTCTTGGTTTAGTTAATGGTTCTATCGGTAGAGCGCAAAGAGTAAAGGTTGATCCGGAAAATACAAAAGTCATTAAGAAAATATATATTACATATAGTAAAGAACATGTTTAAGAGCTTGGTCCGGTCAAAACTAAATTTGAAATTATTAATAGAGCTGATGTTCATCGCGAACAGTTTCCCATATGTATAGCCTATGCTATAACTATAGATAAAAGTTAGGGCCTAAGTCTAAATAATGCACTGATGGATATCGGTTCTGCAGTATTCACTTCCGGTCAAGCTTACGTGGCACTTTCGAGAGTTACAAGTTTGGGCGGTTTACATCTAATTAATGTCAACTTTGGAAGTATTCAAAGCGCAGGAATCCTCAATTTGTGAATATAGTAGACTAATTTACCGTCCAGATTTGTCAAAAATTTTAACATCAACGCCTCCGAGAAAAATCCATAGAGACAGGGAGTGAGCTTTGAAAAAAAAACTGTAGCTGAAGCTCAAGAAGTAGTACCGGAAAAAAAAAAGGAAGGCTACCTACAAAAATAAGAAAAGCTCTTAAGACAGAGAGAGGGCTTTAAGGAAATTCGTTGTTGGTATACAAGAAGTAGAAGGTACCGGAAAGACAAAAAATGTAGGACTATCTACAAAAAGAAATGAGATCCCATAAAAAACAATACTTGTCAAAAAAACCAAGTCTCGCAACTCAATTCTTCTACCGTACAAAGTTGTGAGATCCATGTTATACCAACAAAATGTAACGGGGAAAATAATATTATTTTATAACCTCAAATTTATGCAAGTGAAACTGCGAGCACAGCTAGTAAATCAAAACACTCCGAATGTAATTCCTACTATATATCTACAAACATATTTATAACTACAAAATTATTCATCCCAGTACAATTTTCACCAGCCATTGTCCATCTATGTAAAGGCGTTAATGGCCTATTGTGTATACCTACGTTTAGTCAGACATATGTTCTTGTGTGACACACATTCAAGGTGGGTCACTGGAAAAACTGTTGTCGCAAGCTTTTGTCTAGCCAGCGCTTCCCTTTGTTGATACGTAATCAGTGCTAGGGGGCGAACGAGAAGTTTGAGAGGGGTTGATATAATGCATGTTTGGAAAACAACGGAAAGAAAGCTTGGCGTAGCGTTATGTTTGGCGTGTTCTTATTTTGATTAAGTAAGCGCTCTCATCATTAAGGTCTGATAAGGTACAGAGTTATGGAAATGTTCTAAGTCCCGAGTGACCGCGGCCCCGGAACGTAAGAATATTGAAAGAGGTGTTATTCGCTAATTCCCTCGCCCCCGATAAGTTTGTAGTTTTGTTATTAAACATAAGTAATAATGAAACTAACGCGTCTAAAAATATGATAAAATACCCCAAATTCTCAATGAAAACCTTTTCTTTATCCATGGTAACATTATTTTCCTTAACACCAGAAACAAAATGGGAACTTCCAAGAATCCATCTCAAAACAATTTCGAGAACAAACAAGGCCCAATTATTTCCATAATCCCACTCCTATCATAGCCTTTGTTACCATCTTAACACCGGGATAAACCATCAATATTGAAACAGGCTTTAATCACGGTCTCTGTAAGTGTGTTTGTATTGATCCTATCTACGAAATACCTAAACAAATTTGGTCAGAGTGCAAATAATTCGATGGTGTCCATTCGGAATGTTTCACTGTGTGCAAACTTAGGAAAGTGCCTCCCTACAAAGGCCTTCGAAGTGTTTTGAAGGGTTACGGACAAAGAAAAGGGGATAAACATAGTTACATATGTTTTGGGATCCATTGTTATATGGAAAAGGTTGTGTGAATATGCAAACAGCAATCTTTGTGCGATCATAGTTTATATGGGTTAATGTTTGTGTAGGAGCAAAATTCAATGACGTTGCTATCTTTTGAAAAGCTTAAACAAGACTGAAAAATAATGAATAAGCTATTCTAACGACCACTTTCCAAGCCAACAAAAAATATAGGTATTGAGAATGTTTCAACATTTATTCTCTTATTTTGCATTAATCTTGCAGAGAATGATTCGTAAAATATTTTTCACTTCAGTAGCTCAAACATGTAGGTTTTGCTGTCTGAAATCAGTGAGCAAAATGCAATTTTGCTCACTGAGTGAGACAAAGTAACTTTTTAATTTTTGTTTTCAGAAAGCCACGAATATTTTATTCAGCCTTGGGTTTCATACAATTCGCATCATTCTGCTCCGACGCTCGCCCGCGACAGTCGTGCCGCTCCGCGCTCTCGATCGTTCCGTGCCTGAGTCATCGCTCCGTTCGTCACGCCCGCCGTGACGTCACACGTAGTCGCCGACTACGACGCCTGGTCCGGATCCGCCTTTTTCGAGGCGGTGAAGGATATCGTGCTTCTCTAACAGAGATTGTCAAAACAATTTGGTTTGGCCCCTTCAGGGTAAAACCACAGTTTCGTGGTCCTTGGTTGGAAACCTCACGGTGTCAACAATACCAAGGGGGTGCTGACCCGACGCACCCGCTGATCCCCTTCAGGGTGAAGCAGTCAATTGGAGTCGAGTGCTAGGTTTTGGCCTTGGGGGATCTCCTAGTCAAACCTAGTTACTGAGTTCTCTTCACAGCATACACACCTAGTGTCGGTTGGGTGTATCTACCCCTTCGCACTAGACCCAATAGGGCCCGGTACGCACATTGAGATTGGCGACCGGATTACAAGCTTAGGGCACACCATTAGGCACACACCTCCCTGCTATCCCCGCAGGGAGCGAACTCACCTCCGGGTCATTCCCGCCCGGAGGGTTAGGCAAATAGGGCCCCTCAGGCCACATCAGACGGCAACACAGCTACCGAGTTTGTCTGGGTTTCTCTTCTCGGTAGCGAAGTGTTAGGAGAAACTCCGGGGCAGGGCTCTTTGGGGACCGTCTGCTCGGGGAGCTCACGTTTGACGTGTCTCCTCGAGGCGCTTATGTTAGGGTTAGGAGATTAGGATGCCCACCTCTGTCGCCTCCAATATGGAGGACAGGATTGAGGATCTCGTGTCCAAAGTCGAATCCCTATCGGCTCGGTTAAATCTAACAACCGATTTATTAGGAAAGATCCTATTTGAAAACCCCGCCCTACAAAGGGAGTATAAAGATGAGATTGTAAAATTACCCCCCGCGGTGTTTCCCGCCCCACAGCCAGATTTAGGTCCCACCCCCGCGCCCAACGCAGATAGGTCCCCCTCCCCCCCAGACGTCGAAATGGACTCTGAGGAGGAGGAACAAGAAAAAGAGGGCTCGGAAGGCGAGCGCTCGGAGCGCGCAGAGAGCATACACTCTGAGCGCTCGGAGCGAGCGGAGTCCGAGCACTCCTCCGACCAAACCTCTTCCTCCGACGAGTTTATCCTCGTCGAGGGAAAGAGGAAGAAGAGGTCGCAGGCCTCGTCCTCCACTCAGGCCCCTAAGGCCAAGAAACTCTCCCCTCCCGAGCCAGCACGCTTAGTGCAGAGCCAGCCCTCCTCTTCCTCGGCCACTAGGCCCAGCCCTACCCAAACCCCAGTCGTCAGCGCCTCAGTGCGCAAGACCATCCCTCCCCCACCCATCTTCATCCATGACAAGGGGGCTTGGACAAACGTGTCCAAAGCGTGTGGCGAGCAACGCATCGCCTACACGAATGCCCGCGCCGTTCAGAACGGCATAAAAGTAGGGTTAGCGACAGCTAACGACCACCGCGCGCTTTCGAAGCTACTCAAGGCTCGAAATATCCCCCACCACACTTATACGCTCCACGAGAGCAAGCCCGTTCGGGTGGTCCTCTGCCGGATCCCCAGTGAGATCCCCACCACCGAGATCGTCTGCGACTTAGAGTCACAGAACATCCCGGTGATTGAGGTGCACCGTATGCACGGCAGAGGTGGCAGGGCGTCTAACAACGTCCTCGTCATCTGCCACCCCGTCTCCGAAGGTCCCCACCCCATCTTTGCGCTGAAGACTGTATGCAGTCTTTCAGGAATCCTAATTGAGAAGCCACACAAGAGTGGCACGGTAGGCCAATGCCACCGTTGCCAGTTGTATGGGCACGCGCAACGGAATTGCTTCGGCAAACCCCGGTGCGTAAAGTGCCTGGGCGATCACGGCACCGCGGAGTGCAGTCGCCCAAAAGATAGGTCCCAGTGCCCAGACCCGCCCAGCTGCGTGCTGTGCGGGCAATCCGGCCACCCCGCCAACTACCGAGGCTGTCCGAAAGCCCCGAAAACCTCCGCCCCTAAACTGGCAACGCGCGCTAGCGCACGCCAGGGACGAGAGTGTCCTACACTCTCATCTGAGCTCCCCCAGACCCTCAGTCCCCAGCGTCCAACTCCTTGGACGGCGGCGAATCACGCCCAAAACTTCCCGGCACTAAGGCCGAAAGTCCCTGGGCTGATGGATCAACCCATCATGCCCTCCGCTCCGGTTGTTGTGGCTTCTCAGCCCCCACCTCCTCCCCAGTCACTCCCTCGCTCGGTAGAGCCGGAACTCGATGCGTTCCTCATCCTTGGAAATACCTTCAGTTTCTTCCAGTCCGCCCGCGCCATCCAAATGGCAAAGGAGGTCGTGGCCTGCACTAGCATCAACTCCCTGATTCGGGTATACCATCAGTATCCCGATGTCAAAAGTCATTTTGATAACCTTTTTAAACAGCCATAATGTATAACACGGCTAGTAAGAGACTAAAGCCCCGATCCCTAAAGCTAGGTTACTTCAATGCCAATGGCATCACTAATCAACGGGACGAGATCGCGACTTTCCTTCGCGATCATAGTCTCGACATCCTTCTGGTCCAAGAGACCTTCCTCAAACCCCACCTTAGGGATCCCAAGGTAGCCAACTACCGGCTAGTTAGGAACGATAGGACTAGATGCCACAGAGGTGGCACTCTAATATATTATAGGAACTCCCTGCACTGCATCCCTATGGATCCGCCGCCCCTTGCCCACTTAGAGGTATCCGTTTGCCGGCTAGGCATGACGGGCCATCCCTCTATCACAATAGTATCCGCGTATCTCCCACCGCACAGCGACGTAGATTCAAATTCTTCGATAAACGCCTCACTACGAAGCGACCTTACAGCCCTTCTTGACATGAGTGACTCCGTCCTTATAGCGGGGGATCTCAATGCCAAACATCCCGCATGGTGTAGTCGTATTACCAACCCCCGTGGGAAGGTACTATACGACCTTTGCACACCTCTCCACATAGATATCATAGGTCCTATGCGGCCTACTCATTATCCGTTCGAGCCATCCCACTTGCCCGACGTACTCGACATTGCCCTCCTGAAGAATGTGAACTTACGTTTGCACTCTTTAGAGACGGTAGACGAACTTGACTCTGACCATAGACCGGTGATCTTGGAGTTAACTCCGAGATCGGGTCCCTATGACCCTAACCGCCCCCCTCCCACACAGGTGATCACTGACTGGAGGAAAGTAGGCGAATTGCTGAAATCCAACACGTCTCCTCACCTGGACAAGATCCCCGACCACATCCAGTCCGCCGCCGACACGACGGCTGCGATCGACTCACTCACGGAGCACGTACAATCTGTCTTGAACGACTGTTCAAAGGAGATTCCGGTGTCAGAGCACTGGCGCCGGAAACTCCCGGACGATGTACGGGCCCTGCTGACTGAGAAGAACGCAGCAGTCCGTGCCTACAGATCTTTCCCCTGCCAGAATAACAAAACTTTCATGCGGTACTTACAGCGCAAAGTAAGTAACAGCATCAGAGAGTGGCGTGAAGCCGGCTGGGACAAGACCCTGAGCGAACTGGAACCCACCCACCATGCCTTCTGGCAACTTCAGCGGAATATGCGCGCCACTGAGGTTGCCTCAATGCCTCCCCTTATCCGCCCGGACAAAAGCATTGCCTTCGACGACGAAGACAAAGCCGAATGCCTAGCCGACAGCCTGGAGGCACAGTGCTCTCCCAGCTCCCAACCAGTCGACCCAGCCCACCTTGCCCACGTGGATGCTGAGGTCGAACGTAGATCTGCCCTACCCCCTGTCGAGGACCCTGATGCTCCCCTCCCCCCCGTCACGGAGGACGAGGTGGAGGAGATCATCAAGAAACTCAAACCTAGGAAAGCTCCCGGGACTGACAGACTGACCACTAGGGCACTTAAACTCCTCCCACGTACGATAATAGTCCTACTGACTGCCATCTTCAATGGCGCCTTGTCCAACAACTTGTTTCCACAAGCTTGGAAAGAGGCTATAGTGATAGGTATCCCAAAACCCAAAAAGCCCAAGAACCTCCCGACTAGCTATAGACCCATTAGTCTGCTCAGCGCCCTCGGCAAGGTCTACGAGCGGATTATTCTTAATCGGCTCAAGGACTTTGTCGAGGCCAAGAGCCTAATCCCTAACGAACAGTTTGGCTTTAGAGCCCATCATTCCAGTGTCCACCAAGCCCACCGCATCGTAGAGCACATTAGCGGCCGCTTTCAACGCGGTCTGGTGACGGGGGCCCTATTCTTTGATATAGCGAAGGCTTTCGACAAAGTCTGGCACAATGGCTTAATTTACAAGCTTTACCAACTAGGTGTGCCGGACCGTCTCGTGCTCATCATTCGAGACTTCCTGTCGAACCGCTCCTTCAGATATCGTATCGAAGGAGCGCTTTCCACTCCCCGCCCTATCAGAGCCGGCGTCCCTCAGGGCGCCGTGCTCTCCCCCCCACTCTTCACGCTATTCACTAGCGACATCCCCAAAAAGCCCCCAGTAGAGTTATCCCTGTTTGCCGACGACACGGCCATCTACTACTCGGGACATAATCCCGTTAGCATCGCTCATACCCTCCAGACCTCAGCCAACGCACTAGGCGATTGGTTTAGGAAATGGAGGATTGAGGTAAATCCCGACAAAAGTCAAGCAGTCCTGTTTCGCAGGGCTCGCCAGCATAAAAAGTTCACCCCCCCACGCCCAATCACTATGTTCGGCAAGCCAATCCCTTGGGAGAAGCGAGCCAAATACTTAGGTGTGATCCTCGACCAGTTCCTGAATTTCAGTGAGCACATAAAGTCGGTTCGCTCGCGAGCCGCTTTCGCTCTCGGTAGGCTCCACGCCCTGCTGAATAAACACAGCAAGCTCTCCCTTAAATGTAAAATCCGAATATACACGACATGCATACGTCCTATCATGACGTATGCCTGTCCGGTGTTTGCTCATGCCAGTCCCAACCAGATCCATAGGATGCAAGTCGTTCAGAACCGATTTCTCCGAAAGGCCACGGGCGCGCGCTGGTTCTGTAGGAACGAGGATCTCCACGTAGACCTCAAACTCCCGACCATAAAGCAAGTGTTGAAACGCATGTCAGTGCGTTACTTCACCTCTGCTGAGACCCACACTAACCCCCTGATCGTATCGGCCGCCCGATACAGACCCTCCAAGATTTCTCGGGTTCGTCGCCCGCGTATCATCCTAGACGAGCCTGACGACCCCACCACCATCCGACAAGAGAGCAGTAGGGAAACCAGCACTCTTAGAAAACACATATACAGAACGCGTTCCTTATTCCGGCCTCGCCGACGAGGCCCATCGCGACGTCCGCGTACCTGTAATGAAAATCCTCCCCGACCTTTGCCAAACGAGCCAGCCCGCGATGCTGAGCCAGTAGCAATAAATACTCCCGAAAATAATATGACCCAGCCTGTCCCTTTGCTGCCCTCCCAAAATGACCCCGCTATGCCGAGGCCCGTACTCCACAGGGAGTGCCCTTAGCGTGCGGTCATTAGTTTTTAAGTATATTTTAGTTTGTAAGCCCTGGCTGGGGGCCTTTAATTTATTAGAGGTCACCACAGGAAAGTCCGGTTAAGTAGACTCACAGCCTTAGTGTGCTGATCTACAAGTGGCCCTACCTAAAAAAAAAAAAAAAAAAAAAAAAAATCATACAATTCGAAACATTCACACTATCTCTTTCCCGCCATTAGAAAGAGAGAGAGACAAAGACCATCCCTTTCGTAGTTCCGATTTTGAATTCGACCTCAAAGACAAACACGTTTGGAATTTCGTACTAACTAAAGAAATTTTGCAAAAAGATAATTATGTCTTTTAATGTAATTTCTTGAATTTTTAACTTATTGTTGTATTTAAACGAAAATAAGTATTTATTGCAAATAAAACTGATATTTAACCTGTAAATATTTAATTCTAAGTTCAATAATGTTACGTAATATATTTTGAATAATAAAATAGCATGTGTGCTATTTCCGAACACGCCTTAATTTAAATAAAAGAGTGCGAATAAAATTTCGTGGCTGGTGTAAAGAGTTAATAAGAATAAGTTAAAAAATATTAAAATAATCGTAAAATATGAGTGAAACTAGCGACTAGAACAGTATATTAACACCGGAAGAGTTAAAACAACAATTTATTAATGCAGAATTAAGTTTCCTACCTGAGAAGTCTCGCGAAAAATATCTGAAATGAATGGAGACTTAAAAAGGGCACAAGCAGTTTTTCAGAGACGGTGTTGCTATCTTATTTTTTTAGATTTATCACAGACGAGGCGATCATCTACAATGTGGAGTATTTACTCAATGTTGAAAGCTACGTTAAAAACAAAACATAACGTGAATATTTAAACTTACGCAAAACTCGTATCTTTTCTAAAAAGAATGTCTGTTGGGCATAAGCCTAAAAAGTTAAAAATTTTCACGGCCCTTAACATAGAAAAATTTGTAATGAAGCTCCGGACTGCAAAATATTAACATAAGCAGAAGATTAGTGGTTACAGGTCACAGACTCAGATCGGGACATTTTCCATGTAACAAATTCGCTTTCTTGATGAAAAAGATAACCCCTCCGAACTGTGAGGTGTGCGGAGTTGTAGAAGATATGCATCATTTGCTAATGGAATGTGTTCAGTATGAGGCTGATAGGAGTAAGTTGTTCAGGGCTTTGAAGTTGAACAAGAACAATATAGGTACATTCCACCAAATATTAAGTAAGCCGACTTCCGATGAAGCGAGAAAGTTGTTCGACTTTATTGCCTTGATCCATTGACCTCGTTTGCTAGGTAATAATTGTCTTAGGGTACGATGGGACTGACATACGCTGTGCGTTATAAAAGTCTCTAAATATTTAAAGAAAAAAAAAAAAAGTAAGTGGTACCTATAAATCTATGTTGTTAGTTATTAAAATTTGTGTGTAGACTGTTATGTATAAAGGTACTTACTGCCTACTACTAATTTTTGGAGGCGCAATGAATCCTAGTCTGGCTTAGCAATACTGTTATAAACTATTTATTACGATATGTTAACGATGCTATAACTGTTAAATTATGCATATTAATTATGTAATATTTTCATTACAGGTTGTACTGATCATAGGAATTAGTGGAGCGTGACGCAATAACGAGCTATTACAGCTAACAGTTAATAATATCGAAAAGCATTCAGATAAAGTCTTTTGTCGTACGCGAAGAATATGTAAATATTGTAGAAAAATACCAAAATCGACCGAATTTTCATACAATACCATAATAGTAAATGCTCAAGACGTATGGGAGTAAATAAAATAGGTGCTATACCGCGAGAAATTGCCACTTTCTTAAAACTGGAAGAGCCTCAGCTATACACGGGTCACTGCTTTCAGAGAACTTCTGCAACACTATTGACTGATTCCTGAGCCGATCTCACCACTTTAAAACGTCGCGGCGGGTGGAAGTCCAATACGGTTGCAGAAGGCTATATTGAAGACTCAATAGAAAATAAGTCGAAAACCTGTAAGCGTATAGTGGAAACAATAAGTCTGAATACGACCTCGGATCCTTGGTCTCACCCACGCCCATCCACTTCCAACGACGCACAGTGTACTTATACAGAAAGCCGATCAGAGTCACCAACGTTCACCGTTGTTCCTTCTCAATCCGCCACCGAAACAGGAACCTTAACCCCAGATAATCAAACTCAACTCAATGCAACTATAACATTGCCAAATAAATCTATTACTTTTAATTTGCAGAATTGCAGTAATTTTACTTTTAACTTTTAAAATGTTCCATTTTATTGAATTGGTACCTCATACCTACAATGTTAATTATTTTGATTCACAATAAGTACTTATTTCAATCTAGTCCTGTTTATTATTTTATCTTCTAAAGTGTTCTCGCTGCTGAAGTGAAAAGTTATGTGTGTTACACGAGAGCAAAGTTTTTTGCATCTCGTGCCTTTGAATCCCTCGCCACACTCAGGATTCAACTTTAGAATCACTCGCTACACTCGTGATTCACTTCACATTTCTTTGAATCCTTCGCTTGCTTAGGATTCAAAATCAGCACTCGCAGCAAAAAACGACTTTACTCTCTTGTTGCACAAATAACTATTAAAATTAAAACAATATTGTTACATCATTTCTTTTTAAATCACGAACAAGCAAAGAAGGACTTCAAAGTAAAATAGGTAGGTAATTTTATTCTCAACTTTGTAGAAGGTCGGAAATTTGAGAATAATAAATTAAAAGTTGGCGACACTTCCGTTTCCTTGCCGACAAAATGTTGTTAAAAACGATGAAAATAAGATTATGCCGGATAACATTTTGTTGCCTAGAAGATTACTTGTTTATTATTTAAAGAAGGCTTTTTATTTTAATGTGCTTATTGATGTATGGACGATGTCTGAAATAAATGAATTCATTTAATTTATGCTCAGGCTCACATTCATTGCGCGTACGGCTAAGGAGTGGAATTCCCTGCCAGAGTCTGTGATTCCCTATAGCTGTCACCTGGGGGTCTTTAAGTCAAGAGTGTATAGGTTAGATTTAGGTAAGCGTGCAAAGGTTGTCTGTCGAAAGATCGCTTAGACCCTTTGTAGTTTTTAAGTCCTTATTTAATTCTGTTATGGTGTACAATAAAGAGACTATCTACCTCCATCTTCGACCACATCATCACTTACAATCTAGTGAGATGGTGGTCAAAGGCGAGCCTATTATCAATAAAAAAAATGGGAGTCAAACATGACAGTTGTTCACAGAAAATATTCACATAATGGGTACTTGAAGATGGTCAACGCCGCCGAGACCGGCCCAGAAACGATGGCGAACTCACTGGACGTGCACTGCGATTACTGAACTCCAAGAATGCGCTCTGGAAGAGGAGTCGGGAGAGGCCTTTGCTCAGCAATTATGGGACATAAATGTCTTGAGTTAAATTTAATTGAGTCCGAACTTAGCTAAATAATGAGGTTTTAGTTATCTGTAGTGTTATTTTGTTTTGTAAATAATACACTGTGAAAACTGAGGAGTGAAGTATAAATATAGTAGTAGTAAATATTAGTAGACGAACTATTTGTAAAAGGAAGCGTCGAAACTTTTGTAAGGATGTCAATATACACTAAATAAATCGGGGGAGGACCCGTGCTCCACCTAGAATCTCCACCTGGGTGGAGCACAGGTACTATATGGGACCCGTGCTCCACCTGATGATTAGTACAGTCAAGTAATTAAGAAAAATACACAGTTTAAAATGTAATCAGAAGAATTTATTTTAACGCTTTTTTTCCAGAAATGGACCAAAAATGTCATTATTAAGTAATTGCATTTGTGAATTTAAAATAAGTTGGTCTTTTCCAGTTTTCTTTGTGGCGATTAGTTGTTGGTACATCTAAAGAATCAGTATTTTGTGATATCACTGTAAGCAACCTACTTAGGAGTTACATACTATTCATCTACATGTTTTCTAATATTATTTTTTTGTCGATTGAAAAATTTCTCGGATCTTCGCATTTTGAAAATTTATACTCTATGACAGAATAATACTTTGTTAATTTTCAAATTATATTGCTATACTTCTGTAATGCGATCATAGGGCAATAGAGGCAAGCTGCAACATAGACCTAGAATGCGTGTGAAGTTTTATTTTTGATGCCAATATTTTTGGAACTAAATTGAGACTTTTCCGGTACAGCGGTTCCACGGCCTGTTAATAAATTTTTGTTAAAGACTCATTTGAAGTAGTAGCTTCTTCTTTAGCCTTCTCTATAGCTAACAATACTTCGGTTTTGTCGTATACAGCCACTGTTACCTCCATTTTTGTACTGTGATCCATTTCCTTCACTACTTTGCCGTCCTTAAATAAAATATATTAAAGTTGTCAAACTGTTGTGTAGTGAAGACTATTTTTGTAATTTACAATAACCATTTTTATTTATACCGCTATCAGAACTAGTGCCACTACAGAGTGTCGTTATTTCGGTACTTAAAATCAAACAAACTACTGCCACTGAAAAGTTGCCCTACCTAGTCCGGAGTAACAATCTACCTACCGTTACTTAGAGGTACTTTGCAACCCCCATATTTTTAAACTGAAACAAGCTATGATGAGGTCAAGAGTGAATAAGTCACTTCTAGGCAAGCGTGCTTCATCTTCGACCACATCATCGCTTACCATCAGGTGAGATAGTGGTCAAATGCGAGCCTATTAACAATAAAAAATTTCAATGCGTTGTTATTCTACATAAAGAAGTTGAAAGTAAAAAAAATACATTTAAGTTTCTGTATGTAACGTTTTACATGTACGTACTGAAAATAATCATAAGATAGATGACGCATAGATTTCGATTAGGTGCAAAAGCAGGTGGAAAACTTAAACAGAACACGAAGAAATGCCCATCTTTAGAGGATAACGTTTTAATAATTAATATAAGACAGTGTTACCTTCAAAGTGACCGAACCAAGACATTTTACACCATTCTTATTTTTGGACTCACTGCACATCCAAAACTGGTTAACATTTTTATGTCTTTTGCTTATAGTACTGAAGACCGCCATATATAAGCATAATTCCTCCTTTTCTTTAAATAAAACTGGCCCGTTGAGAGCTATAGTATTCTCAAAATCATGTTCCAACTTCAACTTCTCACCAACGACAAAACAAAAGACTGAAGCAGACGCGTTAAATTTATTTTTTATAAATTTTATTCACCAATAAAGTTTGAAATTTATTTTTTGTAAGATTTTCTACTCATACTCTTTTCTGTGCATATAGGAAATTAATTATATTATTGTACAATAAACATACAAACTTACTCTAATTTAATCATTGTTTAGATATTTTGAAACATAGGGAAAACAATTTACTGCATCACTGTACAACTACGTCATCAGGTGGAGCACGGGACCCATATAGTACCCGTGCTCCACCCAGGTGGAGATTCTAGGTGGAGCACGGGTCCAGCCCCGTTTGTATCAATCCACTCGGAAAGCACGTTCACCCTTTGGTCTCAGCTGTCATTTGTACATTTTTGACAGTCGTTACAGATACTCAGAAGCCAGTAAATCTTACACTGGTCTAGCCAAAAGGTATCGTTTTACCCAGCTTCTGGATTGTGGATATCAGATAGGCAGTTGCTCCATGTAAAATATTAATAGTCAACTACATCCAGTTAGACTGGAAGATAACCCCAACATGTCAGGAAAAAGGCTAAGCAGATGATAAAATAATAATCGATGTTTGTCCTGTATATGTTCTTTAACCCGCCAAAGTTTAATCACTATCTAATGTGACTAGGGTTGCCATCACTAGAATTGCCGGTCCCATACAAAGACTTCATAAAGCATTTGGGTAAAATCATATATATTTTTGTACTTTAAACTAAAAACGATGATGTTTAATTATCGTTTTTATTTACTGGTGCCATTGTAGACAGAAGTTTATTAATAATAGACTTTCTTTTTAATTAATCAACGTAACAAAAACAATAAGATGAAATACAGAGATCGTGCTTTTTGGTGACCGTAAGACCAATATGTGTCCGGGTTTTACCCGGAAGCTTATAGGGAAAATCCCCCGGACGCCTCCGGACGCTGTCCAAACTAGGACAAATCCGGGGAAACCCGGACGGATGGCAGCCTTAAATTTGACGAAACTTTGGCGAGGTGTTTTGCGGATGCGTGAGAGTTTCTCAACGTAAACATTTTCATAAGCTTGGTTTAAGAAACACAACCCTTTATTACTCTACATGGTATTGCAATGCAGGTGTAGCTGGTAATGAATATAAAAGAATATAATTATGTTTGTTTATTGACAATATGCCACACCTTATTATTTTTCATAAAATTCTGCATGTCGTTCAAGCGTCTCAGAATGAAGACATAATTATGATAATTTTACCCCAATAGCATGTGTCTTTTGAATAATCTCCGACTTTCCGCTGGCGAAGACTCTCGCTGAAGCTAGTAAGAAATAAACGAACAAACTTTCCATTTAATTTGAGGAATTTTTAATTAGGACTCGCTTGCCTCGTGGAAGGAAAAAATATTAGGAAGTTAATCAACATTTGCTATGCTAATCTTGCAGAAATATAGCGTTAATGCTCAGAGGGAAATAGATTATTACTAAATGAGTTCAGTTTGGTATAAAAATTTAAAGACTCCGTTTGTTGGTGGTTAAGTAAGTAAACTTATAAAGGTATGGATAGCAACTGTATAAGAAATTGTTTTTGCTTTACAATAGGATTTATTGGGGCAGGACCCGTGCTCACCTAAATAAATTTAAAAAAGCCGGGTAAGAGAATGTGAACTCGCAAACCGGTGGATGGTAGTGTTCCATAAACAAATTATAATAGGTTATTTTTTGCGTTTAATATAATTACGTTTGCGTTATATTGTTATTGTTGTGAAAGCGGTAATAAACATACACATTCTGTGAAAATTTCAGATGTGGAACTATTAAAGTTTATGCCTGCTGACATATGGACGGACAGTCGGATAGCGTATGCTTAGGATCTCTTTGGTAAGAAACCCTAACAGCGCCTTCACACTAGCATTTGTCTAGCTTAGGCGTTCGATAAACGTATGCGCAGTGCAGACGCCACGACAACGTGGTGCAGGCGTCGCGTTGTTGCGGCGTTTCCTCTGGAGTCAATTAAACGCTGCGCTAACGTGTCGCAGACGTCACACCATTGCGTTGACGTTTCGGACATATCATTATCAAAATGGATTCTGACGAAGAAACTCTATTGTTGGCTTTCCTTTAAAAATGCTTGCGTCGTGCACGTGCGGCGCTAGCACAGCGTATTCATTTACCCTTGCACTGACGCCGCGACAACGTGACGCCTGCGCTGCGTAGTCGCGGCGCCTGCGCTGCGCGTACGTTCATTGAACGCCTACGCTGGACAAACGCTAGCCTGAAGGCGCTCTAATACTAAGCATGATCGTAAATCTATATTCTGTTCAAAATAGCGTGAATTTCATTCTGATTCAGGGGTTGGTAACTAATCCAAGTAGCTTAGCGTTCAATCTGAACGGTGTATTAAATCTTCATTGGGTAATCTAAATCAATTAATCCAGCGACCCTCTCAATTATCTAAGAGAAATGTCTTGATAGTTAAAGTGCTGCGGGCATTATTGAAAATAATCTTATGTTTCTTTCACCTTTTTAGTATTCCGGGTTTTTTGCTCGTAATCTAATGTGACGATTAAAATATAAAAATATACGGACTTGCTCTAAGTTAAAGCACAGCAATAATACTGTTTAATCATAGAATTCTATAACCAATTAAAATCTATTTTAAAAGCCGCCTCCAGAATTAATATGCTGTACTTTGTAATAAATACCAGGAAACAACTGCATCCCAACATAGTGAGAACACGTATCTCAAAATGCAGTTCTAATACTGTTCGATCCCGCAACCAGCGCAACGAAACTGGATGGCCGAACTGTCCACGATTACGTGGAGCCTACGTTGCTTAGGCTCTTAGGCCTTATTTCAATCGTTTAGGTTTTAATAATATTTTAATACTTACCAGCGAGCTGAGTACGGCGGCGCCAACCTGTTCTCAGATCACGTCCGTGGTGTGTGTGGGTCAGTGTATTTGAGTGTGTAATGGTGTCAAGTGGTGTCACGGCGGTCAAAGGCAGACGCAGGCTTTCACAGCGTGGTCCAGGCCGTAGTGGTAGCACCAATTCTCACAATTCTTTTCACCAACTAACGTGCAGGTTAAATTTAACCTCAATTCGGCACTATTGTTCAAAATATCCCAGGTTTTTACTCAAAGGGGGATTACAAGGTCCAATGAATCACTAATCGCGACCAACTTGTCGATAACAAACAGGATTAGCCCAGATTCACAATTACAAAATCAATAAATCAATCTCTCAACGCGCGGTTAGTTTCAACAAGAAGAAAAGTAAGGTTATGTCAAGTGTCAAAATCAATAGACAATTGCCATACCAAAAAAGATGCGTTCGGTTATTCGTGTGGGACGGAACAAATACAATACGTCAAAAACACAAGTACAAGACTCAATACGTCTTTATAGTGAAGTATCAATTAAGTTCTCAATTCTCTTACCTCTGCTGGCGACGAAGACCCTGGCACCTTCAGGCAAAACATGAAAGGAGTGTTCACTCTCTTCAGGATCTCGCGAAAGTCTAATGAAACTCCTCTTGGTCGCAGCAACCTGAAGTAGGTGCCTAGTGAGGAGCCGTGGGACGCGAGGTACGTGCCGAAGAGACGCATGAAGCCTGCACCTGGTGGACAAAAGGAAAAGATGAATATTTTGCATCTTTAACATGCTAAAGACGAAGTTGTGCATGTGGGTAGGTAATAACAGCCACATGGACACACATAAGGCAATGCTTGCCGAAGTCGGTCTATGGATTGCCGACAATAATTATATAAGACCATAAACATGTCGAGATTTCTCCGTGCCTAGACAAGCACGATAAACCAATAGGCCCGGCTGTCATTTGTACATCTTCGACAGTCATTTTGGGTAGACAGAAGCCAGAAAATGTAGTGGCATCATAATTCTATCGACATACGCATACAGCGTGGCGATTAGGTTATCACATTAATTGAAACCACGTACTCTATATTAGGTATTTTATCAAATACAATTAAAATAATTTAATAATAAACATTATTATAGCCGTGGAACCTTTTTTCCATTTTAATATTTCACAACATCATGTATTGCATAAAAGTAATCAGCTGGCCAATCATTCGGTGCGTGCTCCGCCGGCGCCGGCGCCGCGGCGTTGTCGCTTTTACAGGTCAGTAAACTAATATTATAAAGGATTATTATTTTTTTACCAATAACGCCATTTATTTTGTTTGAAAAATACATTTCTTAATTTTAGTATAATTATTTATGTTATTATTTTAACGGACTGATAACAACTTGTAATACCTGCTGTACAATTTAATGTGATAACCTAATCGCCACCCTGTATACAATCTACATACAAAAGACGTCAAATAAGTATTTAGTCGGGTTATACAAATAAAATAGCAAGCAATAATAGCAATAGGTATTTCAGACATAATCGTGGTCTGTAAGTCAAGAATGAATGGGTTACTTCTAGGCAAGCTTGCTTCATATTCGACAAGATCGACGTTTTTCATCAGGTGAGTTAACACAAACCTACAGATAACATTAAACCTATTTACTTAGGAAATCATCCCTTGTCATTAGAGACGCATGATTTTATTAACCTAATTTGTATAATTATGTATGTAGAAAATGTTTATACGAAAACGTGCGCGTCAATATTATTTGCTCTGCTAGTGCACCAGTCTTAAGACTTAAGTTTGAAATGTAAAATTATATGTATATCGGTGTACTGACCGTGGAAAAGCCAAATAAAAGAAATAAATAAGTTGTGGATTCAAACCCTGTCAAACGAATTTCCTTGCACAATAAATTTTCGACATTTCCACCGTTTGCAAAACGATGAGGGCCAACGGCATGTCCTAGCTCCAAAATCCGAAGACACTTTTTTTATCTGCATCCATAGACCCGCACTGGGCCCGCGGGGTGGATTACGGCCCATTCCTTCTCATAGGAGTCCTGGGTCCAGTAATGGTAACGTTATTGTACGGCGTATAGGTATTTAGGTATCAGGCCTACAGAAAAAGGTTAATTGTTATTCTAATGTTACCTACTCATATTATAATTTTTCACTTAGATGTATATTTTGCCAACCCTATCATTATTAATGGAATATAGTAACAATTACATTAGCCAAGCATAACTTAACAATGTACGACAGTGAATTTTCCGCAGCCTTCACTTACATTGACCTCGATTTAATTAGTTCTTGCTACCACGAAAGGAAACATCAAGGCTTATATTGTTAGCAAAGCTAACATTTATAATGGATACCTAGAAACTAGACTTAAGCGTGAATTATAAGGGAAAATGAAAATTAGTTTTTTATTCGTTGACGCAAAAATGGCCTTGAGCGGATAAAATAAAATTGTAGTCTTCGCGCCAAGCTCATTTGTCTGAAAACAAAGCCTTTAAAGTTATATTTTGTATTCCCTCTATTTCTAAAATTATAATTAAAGTGATGAATTTAGGCGCTATTATCCTAGACAGTGATGTTGACTAATTTTTGATGCCAGAACATTCGAATTCTCTAGTACATTTTTGATTTACATTGCTGGACACTAGTAATTTCTACTGTATCGTAAGTGCACATTTACAAACATACAGACCAAAAATATTAATTTGTATGCCACGTAAATCTATCTCCTTTAATTTCTGTCAATCCAAGAGTTGTCTGTAAGAGATTGCCCTGTGCGATAAAATCGCCCATTGTACACTAGTTTTATTATTTGTATCCTTAAATGTATTTTAAGGTGTACAATAAAATACAAAATAAATAATAAATATTTGTTCCCGTGCGGGACTCGAACTACGACTCGCAGCGCAGCAGCCAATCGCTTAACCACTGACTAAAATTATATTACTCATACCTATGAGTAATATAATTTAAAAAAGGCTCTAATAGTACGTTGTGTTGTACCTACAACACAACGTACTATTAGAGCTTTGTATGTATGTTTTAAATTGTAATAAAATGTTTCAAACATCAATGCCAAACAATATTCTAATAAAAATCAAGTGATTTTTGATTTCTTTCACCTAATCCAAAACAAAACAAATGTTGAATTTAGGCGTGAAATGTTAAGCGGTTCTTGTTTGTTCGTTCATTTTGGCAAATGTAACACACATTTGTAACGATGGACGAAAATCCACATCTATTATTTGTTCAGTATCCCCATCTGAGGCAATTCGTCAAATTGCGTTCCCGAATAAGCCTGCCTTATTTTGACATAGCCACGTATCATTCATATTATGTAATGAATCATGTTTGTCGCGTTTGCACGGAGATTTTATAACCTGCCTGTACCTAGTACCTATTTTTTTTTCGGGTGGAAAAATCATCGAATTACGTCGCCGACTCTGGGTGGAGACAAAGGGAGATAGACTTCTACTGACTAAAAACCCATTCTGTTCCTCCAGCTGACCTTGATCTCCGGGGCCGCGGTATCTCGTTAGAATATTCCCGCAACCCCGGAAGGCAATAGCTCTAAGCAGTCCTGTCACTAGTGTTGACGACTCTTTGAGGCGCGCACGGAATAAGACGCGCCGCCGACTTACCGGATGGTGAGCTACCATTGCTCGCCATTCGCAAGCCCATGTGTAGTACCTACGTAAAATAACGTAGATATATAAAACGATAAAATAGAATTTTGTATTTTAACATTTTCATAATTTATGTGCACTTTGCAAGTAGTTCAAAACTACTTATACCAAAAGCATGAATTTCTGGAGATAATATCTTGCGGGTAACATAACAAAATGCTCGTAATTTTTTTTAGTGGAGAATAAAATTTAATTTTTACATATAGTTAACCTACATATACTACGTTCTGCGACTTACTTGTACCTATTACCTTAAAGATATTTTATGTATGTGTGTAATTGTGAAATATAATTTATTTAAATGTATTGTACTTTTGCTCCGGTCTTCGTGTCCCTTAGTCGACAGTTTTAATTTCAGAATACAACAAACAGTTTAATGTTACACAACAGAGAGACAAAACAGTACAATGTTTTATAATGTTTAGTATAAATATTGTTAGTAACATTTATACTACGTGTAACATAAAGGGTATAAACATAACAATCACATGCCTTCTTTGGACAATAGGAAATAATATGGCAAGGTTTTTGTAATCCTATGTCTACATGTGTGGAACTTAATAGAAATTTCAATAGATTGATACCAGAGGCCCATTTTTCAAATGAAGAAGAACGAAGAGTATTATCGTGTTATTGGCAAGTGACGTGGAAGTTATTGACCCTCGTAGTGCTGTGACACGTTTGTTATGTATCGTATTTAAGAAACATGTGAAACCGATAATTTGGTATCAATTCTTTGAGTCACTCATTTTGATCTGAAACTGTGCATAGAGACTCCATATCAGATGTTCTCTTCAGTCCTTTTGGATAGATATGGGGTTTCCGTTACACGTTGTATAAATGCTAGAGATACTGAGATCTCGGTGGCCTAGTGATAGCAAGCGCGACTGCTGAGCAAAACGTCTCGGGTTCGATTACCGAGTCGGACAAAGAGTGCTATTGTGTATTTCTGTAACAAATTTCTCCATAGTAGCCCGGAGTTTGGAAGTTGGTGGTGTGATAACACCCGTACCTCGGAAAGCACTTTGAGCTGTTGGTCCTGCTCCTGATCTCTCTCCGGTCGTATCGGATTAAGAATAAAGAATAAACTTTTATTGTAAAAACATGAGTATACATCAAATGTGTAAGGTCTTAAAATAAAAACAGTTATTAGATCTACATGTTTTGCCATTCATGGCGTACAAAAACAAAATAATTCCGGTTTACAATAAACCAAAAAATAAAATAAAGTCAATTTGAGTTTACACAGCAAGCTATGAAATTAATAAACTAAATCTTAATGCTAATAAATAATGGAAGTTAGTATTTATAAATTTTAGAGACAAGTTGTGAAAATGTTGTAATTGTAGGTTAATCTATTGGATTATTTGCGGTCATTTAAAAATTCTGATATGGAATAATAGCATTTGGCTATGAGATATTTTTATAAATGTATTTTAAACAAAGCAGTAGGCATTTGTTTAATAGTTTTAGGAATTTTATTATAAATGATTGGTGCTAAACCAAAAATACTCTTTTGCATCAATGCCGTCGTTGATTTTGGTACACATAATCTACTATTATCCCGCCGATTACGAATACAGACGTCTGATAATTTCTTAAATAGTTTTGGATTGGTTCTTATAAAAATTGCTATTTCATAAATAAATACGGAAGGTAGAGTTAAAATGTTATAATCAATAAAATACTGTTTGCAACTATCAGTTATTTTCAATCCAAACATAGCCCTAATACACCTCTTTTGTGCCTTGAAGATAATTTCTTTATTCGTAGAATTTCCCCAAAATATAACTTCAAACCTCAATAAGGAGCCGACGATACCATGATAGGCAGTTATAAGTGCATTGGTACTTATAATTGGTTTTAATTTATATAGGGCATAGCCAGAAGAACATACTCTATTATTTAATTCTTCTATGTGTGCTTTCCAGTTCAAGTGTTTGTCAATGGTTACACCTAAAAATTTAGCTGTGTCTACCCTTTTTATAACAGTTGATTTGTATTGAACATTAATATTTGGTGCTGCTAGACGTTGACTGAAGAACATAATTTTAGTTTTTTCAAGATTTATTTTTAAATTATTGTTATCTAACCAGTTAATTATTGAATTGATTGTAGTATTAATTTCATTTTGATAGCTATCTTCATTTATAGAATTAATCGTGACTGTGCTGTCATCGGCAAATAGGGATACTGGATAATTAGTTACTAATGGCAAGTCATTTATGTAAATTATGAATAACAAAGGGCCCAATACGCTCCCTTGCGGGACTCCATATCTAGATATACGTTTTCTTGATGCATATGTTTCTTCTTTTTTGGTATTAATATTTATTCTGGAAATTTCAGTATATTGTTTACGATTTTTTAGATAAGATTCTATGAGATTGAGTAAATTGCCTCTAATGCCATAAGCTTCCAGTTTACGGAGGAGAATGTCATGATTGACATAATCGAAAGCCTGGGTCATATCGCAGTAAATGGAACATACCGGCGTCCTTTTATCCATGTTACCCATGACGTTATTTATGAAATCAAAAATAGCCATATTTATTGTTTTATTTTTGCGGAAACCTTTCTGGTCTACTGTAAGAATGTTGAATTTTTCTAAATAATTATAGATTTGATTATATATGTATTTTTCAAAAACTTTAGAAATTATAGGAATAAGTGCAATAGGTCTGTAACAGTTCATACTCTGCTTATTGCATTTTTTGAAGATGGGTTTAATGATGGCAGTTTTTAGACTTTCCGGGTATAGTCCAGCGGTTATACACATATTAATAATATGACTTAGGTGGTCACAAATATGATAAGCAATAGACTTTAGGATTCTAGTAGAGATCCCATCATATCCAACACTTGTAGTATTTTTAAGCGATCTTATAATTTGAAGTATGTCGTATGGAGTACTTGGTGCCATAAACATAGATTGATTAGATTTGGAAATATTTACGGTTACATCCTTACCAGCTTCTGGTATTGGTGTTATCTTTTCTATGAAGAAGTTGTTAAAAGCATTCGCAATCTCTCGCGGCTTGGTTATAGTTTTATGATTTGTTTCAATGGAAGTGATACTGCTCTTTGGTAAATTGAGTTTAGACCTATTTATAATGGCCCATGTGGCTTTGGATTTGTTAGCAGAAGATTTTATTTTATGATTGTTTTGTGCTCGTTGCGTTAAATTAATTATATTTTTGTATATTTTAGAGTATTTTTTTAATTTAGTTTTGTTTACATCATTGCGATTTAGCCTATAGTTCCACATAAGCTCTCGCTTTTTTTTACTACAGATTTTAATGCCCCGTGATACCCACTGCGGTTTTACTTTGGTTCTTATTGTAACACTTCGGAAAGGAAAACATAGATTGTACAGCATCATGAAAGAGTCTAAAAATGCATTATATGCTGTGTCAGGATTATTTGTATTATATATTTCAGAAAAAGTTAATGCTTTTATATAGTTTTTGAATTTTTCCATGTTATCTTTATTGTAGTCTCGTCTATTTTTGCGCCAATAGTTTATTAAAATTTTTTTATTAACCGGTAAGTTTAGTATCTGGGCTGTGTGGTCTGATAGGCCGAAGTCAATCACATCAGATTTACATTTCTTCCCCACATTATGTGCAAAGTTATCGATACAAGTGTTACTCGCGAGTCGAGTTGGCTGATTTATTTCTAACTTTAAATTATAACTTAAGAGCAAACATTCTAGATCTATCAAAGTATTATTGCGCTTAAGGCAGTCAATATTAAAGTCGCCTGCAATTACAACATTTCTTTTTATATATTTTTTACAAATAATACTTAACACTTTTTCTAATTGCTCAAAGAATACAGGTAAGTTAGTGGACTTAGGTACTCTATACACACAGACAATAATCGTATTATAGAATGTCAGATCAATCGCGCAACATTCGAATATTCCATTTACGGACAGTTTCGCTATATCTCGGAGTTCCTTAAACTGATGACCATTTTTTGCAAGCATACATGTACCGCCTCTTTTACTGCCCTTTCTGGAGTAGCATGCCGCCAAAGTGTAATTAGCAATATACAATAGTTGTTCATGGCCAGCCATCATGAAGTGTTCAGATAAACAGATTATGTCGACTTCGGTATTTTTTTCTGACATCTCTTCAAGGCATACAGTCAGGTCACTGCTCTTATTCAGTAAACCCGCAATATTTTGATGTATCACGTTAAGGTGCTTATAATCGAAAAAACTGCACTGCAGCTTGTTGTTCGTCCATATTATTGCTTTTTCCACCTTCTTTATTTGCGGGGGTATTTTCACGTATGTAGTTCACAAGTGCGGCGATATCTTGGAAAATAATTTTCATGCCGTAATTATTTACTAAACCGGTATTTTGATGGTACATTTTTAAGTCCCACGTAAGGTTCTTATTAGAGTCAATGAAATAGGCATGTTCGTGTGCTAAAATGTCCTGGTATAGCAGATTATTAAATTTTTCTACTCTCATGTTATATAGTGTAACATTACTAACGCATTGACTGTAGGTCGGCATGCAGAGAATAACATTTGTGTGTTGAATCTTTTCGAGTATTTTTCTTATGTTATGAATGATGTCAGAATAATCCTTAGTAGATTTGAAATCTGTTTCACCAATTAAAATAATACAGAAATCATCCATAGTGAATTTCTTTAGCTTTAGTTCCAAGTCGCAAAACATATAATTTATTCCCGAGTATGGTGTTAGGTAATGACATAATTCACAGTTGTCGAACTTATTTTCTGCAATTGTACGTATTTTATTTAACTTATTTTCGCTTATAATACAGATTTTACTAACTTGTTTCTCCGCTTCTTCATTAAGGCTTTTTTTATGCAGGGTTGCTTGCGATGCCGCAGATTCTTCCTTAGACGACCTTTTAGTATCCATTGCAATTGTTTGAGTTCCTTTACTATTTTTCTTCCTATTAGACGTATTTACTTGCTCGGTCTGTGTGATTTTGTTTGGATTGTCGTCCCTTCGGACAGTGAAAGTAAAAGGAACAGAGAGTGCACCTGTACCACAGATTACTAAATAGTTACTTCGTAACAGATACATCACTCTCATACAAAAGCGAAAATACCTACGCTATAATACCCTACAAAATCTTAATAATAATACCAGCTGTTTGCAGCGAGAAGAAATGTACCATAAATACGCACACAGAGAGTTGTGATTGTTTTGCACGCCGCGCGACCCACTTCATCGAGCGAATGTCCTAGGGTTGTATATGATGATATTGGTAATAAAACGAATATAGAAAAACAATTATTTTATAATTGTTGATCAAATATGTTTCAGTTTAATAAAATGATAGACGCATTTTTTCCTAACCCTGAATACCCTATTATTAAATTTTAGTGTCGAAAATATTCGAAACCGCGTAAATAATTTTAATTTTAATAAAATTCCGCGCAAATAAATAATCAAAAAGGAAACAGGAGCAAAGCGGAGGAAAATCACTTGTTTTTAAGTTGATCCAAAATGACGTTGTCAAAATTATTTAAAAAGGCCCAGGCAGGCGTGCGGCAACCCACTGTCGGATGTACCGATGACGATACGCAAAGCGGTAGGCATATAACGCGTGGCCTTGAGCAAGTGACGGACGCCTGCCTGTACCTGTGCACACACTTGTGCACTATAATATCTCCTAAGCAGATGGCTAATCAATTATGAGATTTGTCACCGTAGCCGTAATCAGTTAAAGAGGACTATTATGTGCTATCTACCACACAGGCGCAGTACGATACAAATACACATTAGTCTTTAATCAGCCTATAACAGACTAGCTGCTGATACACAGGTCTATGTTAAATGAGGTAGGCTATAGGTAACCACAACCATTGACTTCTTAATTTATTTTTACTCTTTAAAGCAATTGGTAGGTAGGATGAATTAATACAACTCTGGTAGTACATACCAACCTATGTACTACAAATTATATTTAAAATTAGTAAGGTTCCTACTCAAAGATACAAATACATAATAACATTATCATAATTTTTCTATGTAAGGAAATGGAATGAAATTACCACGGGGGTATTGTACGGGTTGATGGATGTTGCATGTCTTCGGATTTTTAAATCCTAGAACATTTCCGGGGTTGCGGAAATGTTCTGACGAGATACCGCGGCCCCGAAACGTAATGGTAGAGAAGAAACAGGGTGAGTTTTTAGTCAGTAGCAGTCTGACACTACATTAAGTGATTTTCCCACAGGAAAAGAAGGACATACAGGTTTCTACACAATGGGTTCATTCATGTGTGATTACTCAAAGTAATATGCCACCCTGGGTTCGAATGTACAACCTAACGACTCTTAGGTAAGTAGTGCATACTCTACTTTTAAAAATGGAGACATACAATGATAAAGCGATAATAACCTAATGGCTAATATAATAACCTAATGGCCTTGTGATTGAGAGGTTAGCGGTTTCGAGCCCCACCCATTAATAACACTATGCCGTGAACCCACTACAGGCACAAGCATATTTAGCTTATTTGGAGGGGTTAAGGCTGCGTTTCCACCAGAGATGTGCGATGGAAATGTGTCGTGCGAGGATGTCTAGCTGTGCTGTGAAAATATGTGGGGTTTCCACCAAAGCTGTGCGATGAAAATGTGCCTACGAGGATGTGTAGCGGAGCTGTGAAAATGCGCATTAATGTGTGATGCGAGGATGCGCAAACCTCACAACACATCCTTCTTAACACACATTCCTCGCAACACATCCCTCGCAACACATCTCTCGCACACATCCCTCGCACACATCCCTTGCTTGTTTTGTATGCGCAAAAATCTAGCTCCGCTGAGCCGTTTCCACCAGAGCTGTGCTGACCGAGGCGAGGTAAATGAAGCGATTCTATTGGTTCTTTACAAACACATCCCTCGCTACGCATCCTCGCACATCTCTGGTGGAAACGCAGCCTAAAGGTTTGCTACTAATGTGAATTCTAACAACACTGCTAGTTCTCTAAAAAAATACGCTCAAGTGATAAAAAGTAAAAATATGAACACGATTAATATTAAATATTCCAATTGAGAAAACTCAAAATATAATTAGTTTATCTTATCTCAAAGATTCTCGAAAGATCACACAAATACCTACTCATTCCTTATTTGACTAAGAAAATGATTCTTTCATCACTAATCTTGTCTGAAATGTTCAACAAGAGATAAAGAGCTTACTTGAATACGCTTCTATAGATTTCAACATAGTCCGATTAGTTATATAAATTGAATTTAGTTTGCCGATTTTAGGCTTGCCAATATTAATCTCATTGTTCAAATTAACGGCTTCATATAATTTATAAATAGTTTTTCGTTGATATGATAACTTATCACTATTACATTTACTATCTAACTAAGTACATAGATACAAAACAAAATACACTTAGGCGTCGAAGTACTCTTCCACATCGCTATTATACCAAGAAAACTCGTTGAATGGCTTATCTTTGGACAAAAAACGGATCAACCAAACTAACCAAACCAAAAGATTACTCAAGGTGTCTATCAGTTGGTGAGACACGACCTCGGACAGACCCCGAAAAGGAGAAGCTCTCGGGACCCAAGATCGCTTTTTTTTTCTGGGTGGGAAAATCAATACAAAAAGAAATGAAAGAAAAATATAAATCCAGATATTTCACTGCGGTACAAAATATTTATTTCATGTAAAGTTATAAGGCAATGCTTCTTTGAACAAAGTAAAACCTAAGGCTGTTCTTTGACAAGGCTGTGAACAAAAGGGCCATACGTTCTGAAAGTTTGAGTCTATGGAAATATGTAGATATATACCTACTTAAATCGCTAATGCAAATTCTACCAAAGTCTCTAAAGATATTTTCCTGAACTATTACCTAAAACTACGAACAATATAATCTTAAGAAGCACTTGTACCTTCGTTAACTGTTACGGGCTAACAAAGGCAAGGAAATGAAGGTACTATAGTAAAAGATCTTCGCCGATAATCGTCCCGCGTTGCCCTGAATTTTACGACTCCATTTTGAGAACCCTATCAAGTGTTGGGTAGAAACTAGGCTATAACACAAAGTAACAACACAACGATTCTATTGGTTTTCTTGGAGATTTTATTGAAAATAAAACTATAACGATAATCAAAATAAGGTTTAATTAGAGTGCTTTTTTAAAGAAATAGACACGAGGAAAAGATGTCTGAAAGCACTCCAATAAATTTCCATTTAATTTAAATTATTCATAAACTTTATCTCACCAACCCTCAAGTTATTAAAAAAAATTCCTTTGAACAGATTTCACAATCTAAAACCAAATATTCATGACCTTTATAAAGATTAAGCAGATAAATGATTTCAAATTAACTTTTTTCTACGACCCTTTTTAGATTAATTAATGATTCTTGGTAGAATACGTTAACCGGGATCATTTAAAAGCATCTGGACATTAATCATTCCAATTCCCTAATGGATTTTTACTGAGAACACTTTATTCAAGAATATGGAAACAAAAATACTGTGGAAAAACCAATAATTAATAATTTAACTGAGGTAAATCTCAATTCACAGGAGATTAGACGACAGTGCCAACAAAGTGTTAAAGAAAAGAGATGAATAATGTGGCTGGACATTTTATTATTTAAGCTGATTCTAATTATAATAAATCTCTAGAACACTTTTAGTATTTATTTCATAGCTAAAAGCAAAGTACAACGACATTTATAGCAGTACTACTTCATTCGATGTTATTGTCAATATGATTGATGATACTTTAAATGAACTAACGGAGAAGACTTTCCCAGAATATACATCGTATTAAAAATGTACAATGGCACTCTATATTTGACATTTTCAGCAAATGTAAATCCAAATTTAATCTCATTCTGAACCCAGAATACATGATTTATATTATTAAGATACGAGAGCACTATAATTATGAATTACTTTTTATATCCGAATCATAATATCATTACAAAGTTCAATCAAAAGCTGAGAAAAACTGAACTCACAGTGGAATATTATTCCAGTTTCAAACATTCATTTGTAAGCTCACGCAATCTAGACACGTAATAAATGCAGCGCGCGAAGATCATAAATCAATAAAATGTAAATAATATTTCCGACTCTAGGTCAAACACAGATATTTTCAGATGTACCGTAATAGAATTCTATTTACGGACCAACGTTTTATATGAAAATATGGGACGAAATATTCACAGCTAGATTCATATTGTATTTTACACTATTTCTTTCAAGTGAATGTAACGTATTCTGTAGCTTCAAGCATATTTTTAAACCTTTGAGGAATTTTTGTCTATTTCAAGATCTTGAAACGGGAAATCTCTGTAAGGGTTCTGTAATATTGCCTAAGATACACACTAATATTATAGAGAAGAAAGATTATTTTCTAAACCCTAAAACTACTGAACTGATTTAAAAAATCTTTCATCAATATATACTCCATACTTAACATCAGCTACATTATCACCGATTAACACTACGAGTACCTACTCATCTGGTTGCAGTTGGTGCCAAGCCAGTGAAATAGGATTGATCACCCCATGCGTGCCTCGGAATGCGGCTAACGTAGCCTTCCAGAACTATTCCTTTGGCTTGGCACCGACTTTGACCATTTGAGTAGGTAGCCCTTATAATAAACAAAATAAGACATCCAATGAAACAGTCTTTTGGATTATTTAGTGCAGTCATTTTTTTTGTGTGATTTGAAATGTTTTTTTTTTTTTTTTTTTTTTAGTCGGTGGAAGTCAGACACTCCCGCTTGCTAGACTATAAGAGCGGGAGGAGTCATTTGGTGGTTTTTCAGCGGAAAAATAATGGTCCGTTGTTCCTTTCGAGTCGGTAAGACTTATTGGCTGTATTTTCGGAATTTAGACACACGAAGTCACGGGCAAAGTGCTAGTCTTTCATTAAACACCTTTACTTTTAAATGGATACAAATTTTTCATTCATTAATTCATTTTACAGTGATAATAACTACATCTAAGCGGGGTTGTAAGAATTCCACTTCTGCCAGACAATTTGATACTTATAAGGCATTCCTTAAATAAACGATGAAACGGAAAATGTATTGGTTGCTAGCTTGGTTTTAATTTAAAAATGTAAGTATCTTAAAATAATTCCTTCATATGAAATACAATTTAAATGACTAAGAATAGTTTTGAAACAATAAAAATGTTGCTTATAGTGCCACTACTGAAAAATAGGCTTTTCAAGTTCATATTTATTATTCATAGATTCGGAAAGCTACGATAGAATCCTCAGAGACGAAAAACTTTTATTATCTTTTTAAAGTCCATTAAGTGGATTAACTAACATGTTCAATTTGGAATGATTTTTAACTCAGTTCTTTGTCAGCAAGCCTTGAATGGTTATGTGTATTCATGTCACTCAATGAGATAATATTCTTCATAAGGCTTCTTTCGACACTTTTTTTTTAAGGATGGGAAATTATCCAATGACTGCTTCCCGACTTGGGCGAAGCGGGAGGGTGTGTCAGACTTTTACTGACAAAAAAACCCATCCGTGTTCCATCATATCGCCGTCCCCGGAGAACAAAATGATAACTACAAAAATGCAATTTTTCAAGAAAAATAAAAAGCATATTTTCGTTGATTGCTCCTTAAATACTGGACGTAGACAGATGATTGTCAGCTTTTAAAGAAGGTTATTTTTTGTTTGTTTAATGTTTTAGTGAAATACGCCTAAGTATCAAAATATAGAGATATTATTTAAAATATATTTAGTTAGAAGTTAGTCTAAATTAATCATCATCTTAGTTGTATAACGTCGATTATCATTTTATTCTCCGTACAGCCTGACCAAAATCAAATATTGTTCACTTATCATTTTATTCTACAGGTTTTATGAAGCAAGTGGTATTGATAATACTTTAATATCGTCTTATTCTCGTAAATATTGTAAAAATGAAACTGATAAGTACTTTGAATTTGGCTTCCTAATTAAACAATGATATGGTAAACACATCTTATACAAAGCGACTGGGTGGTTTTGAACGAGAATAAAATAATAACTGCATTTATCATTATCTAGTCGAATAATTTTTCACGAGAACATAATTCTATGACTGGGCTGGCTGGGAGTCACCCTATGACTCCCGACACCCGGAGCGTCTCCTGCGGCGGTTCTTTTGATCCTACGGGCAGCAAGCAACAGAAGCTCACAGTCCAGTAAGGACCAGGCCGTGCTCCGCGCGTGCCTCAAAGAGCAGTCAGCGGCATTGACGGGTCTAATAGGGCCATTGCATGGCAGGGTTGCGGGAATATTCTAACGTGAAAGAAATCGTGATACTGCGGCCCTGGAATACGAGGGCAACTGAAGGCACCAAGTGGGTTTTTAGTCAGTAGAAGACTGATGCTCCTTACACTCCATCCATAGCAGGAAGAGTCATTTGATAAAACACAACCATTTACAGCTTACACCGAAACGTGCGTGAGTCCAGAAAAATAAAAAAGGCTCCTTTATTACGTACTAAGCATCGCATATAAAACCACTATGATGGTATATTATAATAAATAAGTATGGGGGCTATTACTTTACGCATTTCTCACATATTCTTTATGAACGAAATCAGATGTAATATGTCTTGGTTATTTTTTCATTACTTTTATTACTTTTGTTCAACGTGTTTTAATGGCATTCAATTCCGTTTGATGACTAACTGATGAACACATTTTCTTGTACAAGAATTTTCAATATTAGACAATGGCGGCGAAGCTGATATTATTTTATGTTACGTATATTAACTATATGAATGTTGGTGTAATAAATAATGATGCTTTTATTTATTTTTATGACTAGCTGTTGCCAGTGACTTTGGTCGCGTGGAGAGTCTGGCGCTCTTCCAATAGTCTTCTCTTACTCTGCCCTTCTCATACTTCTAATTTTGTTTATTCTTCGTTTTCTTGACGGCCACCAGTCAATATGCATTTAAGCGAAATTTTCTAAATTACTTTCTACACAAATAGTGGAAGCAGAGTTTTCATTAACAGCAAAGTATTTTTACTTTAAACACAGCGTGGCGATTAGGTTATCACCTTAATTGAAACCACGTACTCTATATTAGATATTTTATCATATACAATTAAATTAATTTAATATTAACAATATTATAGCCGTGGGACCTTTTTTCCATTTTAATATTTCACAACATCATGTATTGCATAAACGTGTTCGCTGGCACCGACGCCGCGGCATTGCCGCTTTTACAGGTCAGTAAACTAATATTATAAAGGATTATTTATTTATTACCAATAACGCCATTTATTTTGTTGGAAAAATGCATTTTCTTAATGTACCTTTTGTGTTGCATACAGTTTTAATAAATAAATAAATACATAAAAAATGGATGAAATGGAAAACCTTGCACAGGCTAAGTTTCATCAAGACTCTTTCAGCTATTTTGGCGGATTGAGTAACAAGCAGCCATAGTCCTTGAATTAGTTTTCACATTTTTATTATTAGCATGGATTCAAAATCTGAGAGCAGATTCATAAGTAACAAGTCCCCCGCCGCGTCTGTCTGTTCGCGATAAACTCAAAAAGTACTGGGTAGATTTTCTTACAGTTTTCACCAACGAGGAAAGTACGACGGAAGGATGAATACGACGAAATTAGTTCAACAGACTGCAGACTTTCTTTGCCTGCCTGCAAATGATACTGGATATCTTTAGTGACATTATCCGCAAAAATTGGCCACAAGCTTGAACAGCTCGTGGTTACTGGCAAGTTCGATGGCAATCATCCGAGAGGTCGCAGCCTAACTAGATGGTCTGACCAAATCTACTCAATACTGAACACCAACCTACACAATGCAATCCACGTTGCTAAGGATAGGCGACAATGATGGCAAAAAATTGTAAAAGAAAAAGTAATTTCACATAGGAGGAAATTACGACCATCAGTAATGAAAACATGATGTGAGGAGGATGATATTGATCCTCGTATCAATTCAATAAAAATATACGTATGTACATTCTTTGTTAGTAAGGCTTGAATATTCAGATTCTTGTGATTTTCACTTAAGACTTGAATGGTCATGTTTCGTCAAAGGCAAAATATTCTTCTTAAAGCTCCTTATTTAGGTACTTAACATCGCGTATAAAACCACAATGATAATATACTTTAATAAATAAGAAGGGGGCTTTTATATTACGCATTTCTCATACACATTCAGATCAATTTCCTATCAATACAATAAAAATATACATACCCAATTGTACTAGTTCCAATCGTTTATCAATAACAAAATGCCACGGGAACGCTTTGCAGAAGCTCGCCACTCCAATTCTCAAATCTGTCACTTTTGTCGAAGTAGCAATACATGATGCCTCAGATTGCTCGCAATCACTGTCTTTTGACTTCTGATGCAATGGCACTGCATTTATTTCGTACCTGAAATATTAAAAACTAACTGTTGAAATCAGCAAACGAAAAAAACAGGAAAAGAAAACGATTGGATTGTTCCCTCGCAAAGAATAAAAAACGCAAATACTTAATTATTATTTTTTGTTGATATGTCATTATTACATGGCGCACTACATTTTTTGTTACAATTCAAAATAGCAATCAATCAATCATATAGAAATTAAAAAAGAAGTTAAAAATTTCAAAATCGGAACTATCGCCGCGCTTATATTTTCAATATTTGAATAATTATATATTTCTACACACAACTCCACTTACGCATAGAAACAGCGTTGAGTTATCAATTCCATTATCATTAAATTGCCAGAAGACTGCTTTTTCGAGGAGAAAATCATCAAATGACGCTGGATGGTGCGGAAAGAAGTGTCAGACTTCTACTGACTAAAAACCCACCCTGCTCCTGCGGTATCTCGTTAGAACATTCCCGCAAACGCGTTGTCAGAAGACTTTAGTACTACACGTAAACACTACTAATATCTTAAAAAAAAACGAAACCATAGAGTGATTACATATTTAATTAATTTCCTTCAACGAGGTCAGTTACACCTTCTTTCCATTGAAAACTTTGCGAGCAATTAAAAAGGGATCGCCTCCCTAATGGAAGTTGATCGAAGGAAGGAAGTCAAATAATGACTAATTTCCAAGTTGGGGACGGATGACTCATTATTCGACCGCTCTTTTTGTTTTCGCCAACCTGATTTTGTAAATTGTATACCTATCATTTTTAATTTCTCTGCCGCGAATAAATGACTAGTTTTTTCACGGATTTCGTCTTTTAGCGTGGCTTATAGGAGTGGTGTACGAGTACTTTTTCGGGATATTTTACTAAGTATGTATATTACTAAAATTGTATGTTTTATCTTTCCGGCGGAATTAACACTAGATTTTTTTGTAGTTAACGCTAGATATTATAGTCTGATATGTATTTGATAGTCTGATATGAATTTCCGTAAAGTAACGCCTGATTCCATTCTTTACATGTATTTTACTCTTACACAACGGAATATATTTTATAGTCTTATGTAGTAACTTATGATACTTTAAAATTTGTGCAGAATCTTATTAACAGTTCAAATTTACATAAACATTTTTTTTCTATGTTAGTAAAACGTGGTAACAGTTGCCACCTTTTACGAACGTAGAAAAAATTCAAAAATAATTAATTAATTTCTTTATAATATAATAAAATTAGACAGAAACATAATCAAAAATACACTAATTCTGTAATATTACACTACAGAAGTAAACAATAGTAGCACACCGACGTAAAAATAGCGTAACCTTAAAATGCCCACGAAATAAACCAGACAAACTATAATTATAGAGCTTTATAATACCATAAAACTCTAGTCAAAAGTTCGATAATTTTAGCCAGTTTTTGACCCCTTCCTCGTTTATGTAAGAAATATAAGAAAAGACCAACTCCCTCACGCCCTGTTCAATATTTATTATGTTAGTACCTAATATTAAAATTAATACATAAATTTTCTCCTATTTATTTATGGCCGACTTCAAAAAAGGAGGAGGTTCTCGGTTCGCCCGAATCTGTTCTAAAAAACTAAATTTTGTTCGGCAGTTGGTGACTCTTCCACTTTTAAGTAAGAAATCAATCAAATAATGTAATGCATGATGTGCTTACCTACCTGTAAGCTGTCTATACTAGTCCACAAACCTAATTGATGTATTCTCAATATGTATCAGAGTATTCAACTATGGGTGAGCCAAATAAATAAAACAAAAAATATTACGTATCGACTAACAAGACCACACCCCTGTTAAAATATAAGATATGATCGACTCCTCTCTTAAATTGACTAACGCTATAAAAAAGGGGATAAAGAAGTAAGATTACTTTTCAATTTCCGAATGCAAATACTGATCACATAATAAATCTTCGATTTTAATAGCTTTCCCATTAAAACTACCATAAGCAGCAGAGAAATTATAATTTCAATAAAATGAAATTGATAATCGGGTATGTGCAATCGACATCGTGTTTATTCCACGTCACAAAAGCGCATAGAGATCGTTTTAATTTTATAATTAAATCTGTTTTAATCAGAGTTACAACCGTAAGCGAATTTATTATTTGGTCCGAGTGAATGATTAATTTGCGAGTTACATTTCCGTGAAATGCGCAACTGAAACTTTTGTTTAATGCTTTTCATTTAATATTGTTCAACAAAGTTAAAAACAGGGACGTTTAATTTTACAACGACGCTTAAATAAAGTTATATTTTACATTTTAGACTTTTACTGTAAAGAAGTAATAATAACGACAAGGGTTGGCAATATCCCATCGAATGCCTAGAACACCTTTGGCAGACTCTTTTGTAGAAATTAAATTCATCTATGGGCAGATAATCTTAATCAATATAACATTACCGGCATTGAATTTCTTAAGCCTGCAATACATGTTGGCCGAACGTAGGCCAACGCGAGCGTTGGCAAATATGTACAAGGCAAGAAATAATGTCCACACGTTTGACAAGGTTGTCGATCGCCAATGCAGACGACCAATGTAGAAGAGGGTCTGTAGAGCTGCCCACACGTTGCCCGAGCGCCTGCGAGCGCCTTTAATTTGTGACCAAAACCGACACCGATCCGAAGTGAGGCAAGTGATCACGAGCACCGGTGAGCGAAGACAAGTTGCACCAAATGAGATCTATACACGTTGGCGCTGGCCTTCACTCGGCCAACTAGGCAAGTGACACCGAGCGATAGCAAGACAAGGCAAATATAGTGTCTACATGTTGGTATTGGCCTTCACTCGACAACGATCGGCCAACATGTATTGCAGGCTTTAGTGTCATCATCATCTGATTAATCATCTGAGTAACGTTTTACATGGAACGACTGCCTATCTAACCTTCACATCCCAAAACTGGGCAAGACGATACCCCTTGGCAAGACTGGTGTACATTTTCTGATTATTGACTACCCGGAACGTCAATCGAAGATGTACACATGACAGAAGCAACGACTTAACCTCTTGAGCCCCAGCGGCACAAAAACGTGCCAGTAAACAAGAATTAGTTGAGCCCCGCTGGCACAAATTTGTGCCACCAAACCCCAACCGATTTAAAACTGTATTTGTAGTAAAGATAAGTCTTAAAATCGTTTGTGACCGGGGTCAGATTACGCTTACGATAAGAGCCCACCCGCGGTGCTTGACGGATGGTTGACGTAAATAATGGCGGTCCTTGAGAGGTTAACGTACTTTCTGAAACACGGAGGAATTTTGATGCGCTAAGATGGTTACTTCCACCGACCGCCCTTGGAAGTCTTGTTTAATCTAGAAGATCAACCTGTTCGGCTGTTATTATTTAGCCACGAGCTACTTACTTCTAATAATATGACTGCAATAATTGTATCTTTTGCCATCCCTTGAATACCAGTCAGTCATCTAGTAAGAGGATGGCCAGGAAAGAGAAGAGAGGATGAGTTAAGACAAACCACCGGTCCCAACTGTAAGAGGGTTACCAGAAGTTGGAAGCAGTCAAAGATGTGGCCTATGCCAAGCGGTACACTAAACTTAGAGACATACTATAAACAAAGTTAGCCAAACAGAAAATTTCAGGAAGAAAAGGCTGATTGAATGATTGAAATGTATACTTACTTAAATCTCCTAGGGTCGTTAGTATAACTCGTCAGTCTTATATCCGTCTGTGTATCATATAGCAGCCTGGCTATTGACTTCAAGCTGCCAACTAGAATATACGCGACAGGTTCGCTTTCTGTCGTCAAATGAAGCTGGATTTTTCCATCTTGTGATGTTGTACAAACGAAATTTGCTTCATATTCAACTGTTTCATCCTTTTGAACATCATCCTGTGGGAATACAATGTCGTCATTAATCATGATGATTTCTTCACTAATGTTTGAAGTTTCGCTTTGATCTTCAATTTGAAGAAAATATGAGAACATAAATTGAAAATCCCATTATACTTTGTGTTTTGAAGTCTCCATTCAGCGGCATTGGTGTGAATTAAAACTTTAGTGTTCTATTTTTTTTTAATTTAATTTTAGTTAATGTATTACATTTAGGCTTTTATTATAATAACACAACCTTTTTTGTTTGTATATATTTGTGACTTTGTTAATGGTATTCCAAGAAATGACAAATTCACTCACCTGGTCATGTAACACATCGTGAACACTGTCTAAAGTAGTGAGAAATTCAGTCAAATTGGTGCCTAAACATTTAAAAGCTCTCTCAAGTCGACAGTTATGTGAGAACGCCGTTAAAATTAAATATTCTCCTAATTTTGCCATAAAGTCCTTAGTGCTAACACCTGCAACAAACAATGGTAACTTTAATACGTTCATATATTCTGGTACTTAAGATAAACCTCATGTTATATTTCAAGTACTCATGCACTTAATACAGTTTTATTATTACACGAAATGGGATTAGAATTTTATAGCACTTCTCAAAGTACTTTGAGGTGGCAAAGCCCCCATTAAAGCTGTCTGAATGAAAAATGGAAATTATTTTCTAGGTTCTAAAATTTTTAAGGCTAAAACAATAAGAAAAAGACTACGCCTACGACCAGAATTAAGTTACTCGTGTTTAACACCAAAAGAACGTGCGTTTTATAAAACAAAATGACGATCTCTTTTGCCATGCCTTTTCTGAATACGTGGGGGTCAATTTTTAGTGAGTGATAATTTTATACAGTATTTTATACAAAGCGTCTGTCCATCTAACGTCACGTTCCCATTACGACTTTTAAAGACATAAAACGCTTTCACAGGCATAGAGGAAACTCGATAATTATGTTAAAACAGTCACCCATACTTCACATGGACACACAGACTTCGCTTTATAATATTTTTATTTTACTAAAAATATGACACGTGAACTTAAACACACACAAAACGTAAATAAAGGGCGCAAGAGGCTATTCAAACGTTCACGAATACTTTGGAATGAATTGGAACAAAGCCACTGAAATGTAAATAATCTAAATGAGCCTCATCTGGTACTCGTCAAATAAGCACAGAGCATATCAACCATGCAACGGAAATTACTATTGTGCAACCATTGATGAATAAAAAATGTTTGTTTCCTTATCGGTTTTAACAAAATGATGGCGATTGACCAAATCTGTGGCCTTTTTAGGGTTCCGTAGCCGAATGGCAAAAACGGAACCCTTAAAGTTTCGTCATGTCTGTCTGTCTGTCTGTCCGTCCGTTCGTATGTCACAGCCATTTTATTCCGAAACTAGTAGAACTATACACATGTAACTTGGTAGGTAGATGAATTCTGTGAACCGCTTTCCGATTTTATGAAAAAAATTAAAAAAATATTTAAAATTAAGGGCTTCTCATACATGGCATTGAAACTGAAAATATTTTTTCATGAAACCTATGCGTGTGTGGTATTTATAGAAAGGTCTTTAAAAATTACGTTGAGGTTTCTAAAACCACTTTTTCATAAAGTCAATCGTTTAAAATGTGTCCTCCCCTTTTAACTTTTATAATAATGGAGTGAAAAATCCAAAAAAGATATATGCTGTAGTTCTTAATGTAAACTTTCAACGGAAATTGGTTTGAAAGAGATCGGGTCAGCAGTTTTTAAATATAGCATATTTTCTAAAACCGCAAATATAACTTTGTAATTCATACAAATACTATGAAAAATAAAGTTATTTGACATAGTTACTACGGAACCCTTCATGGGCGAGTCCGACTCGCACTTGGCCAATTTTTTCTTTGCTAACTTCTTCTTAATTTTATTAAGTCTAAAAGATAGGCAAGTGACCTTTTGAAATATTGCTACTAACTTTTCATTTTCTATCTTAATTCGCTCTTCCGGAGAGGGCAACAAATAAAGTTAGCTAGAATAATGTAGGCCACACCTTTTCTCGGACGTGGGTCAATAAAAGCTGCCTAAAATGCTCTCCGTCTGTGCCTAGCCCTATCCCAATGAATGAGGTTTTCTTCGGTCGTTCGTTCTTAACATTAAATGTGTACAAGATTTTTTATAGAATAATTCCAACAATAAGCTTATTTAGTGAGAGCAATGCTGGCTCATGGGTTACAGGCACGACTTACGAGTTGTAGGTGGCGGCTTCGAACACAGTCAGGTGCATAAAGCTGTGTAATTTTCATCATCACCACTGCTTTCAAAAGGGTAATGGAAAACACGGTGAGGAAACCGACTTTTTTTAGAATAAAAAATCTGAAGACATGAGAACCCCGTACTGCGCCAGCGGGGTCCGTCCTATGGTTTGTTCTTTCTTATAGAGAGGTCTGTGTCCTAGCAGTATGAACGTTGTAGGCTGCTGTGTATAGTAAAATGCTTAGTCATAAAAATGATCAACAGATTCGATATTAAATTTTTCAAGTAAAATTTAAAAAATTGGTTAATATTATTTATTTTCAAAAAATTCTATATGAACAAGCCTTGGGTGTATGTTTAAATATATCTCTGTCAGTTCTTTCATATAGACTTAAAGCTTTGTTTTCCTAGGAAAGCGGTGCCGTCATATAGCGGCCGTAATATTACGGACGCAAAAAGGCGGCCGTCTTTACGGTGACGACATGTGGAAAGTTCCACGGCCGTTTTAACACACTGTCTGCTTCATAGCTATCTAGTATATTACATTCTCTTTGGAAACGTTCACGAAACCATCTGACACCGACAAGACGGCCGTCATGCAAATGGCGGCACCGCTTTTTGACGTTACGGTGTCAGTTACCGCTCTCTAGGAAACCGCGCCATTTTGTTTACATAAACAACGTTCTAGTGACGTCATTCACCGCTGTATTACGGCCGCTATTTGACGGCACCGCTATCCTAGGAAACCAAAGCTTTACTGTTCTAAATTTCAATTTAGCTGAGATAACAATGTGATTGCATAAAAAAAAATTGAAAATCAAAACAAATCCTTATATTAAGGTGCAAGAACTCGTTCCCGTCGACGCATACATAGCATACATGAATCGTACTAACTTGTTACATGAAACTGTAATTGATCAATTTGCGTCAGTTAAGTGTTTACAATCTATGTCACTAATGTATTACGATGTCTTAATTACTACAAATTGTACCACATGTGTTACATTATTCCTTACATTTAGATTATGTTGTTTGATATTAATAAAAATTAGCAGTTTAAAACTCAATCGATTTCAACTACAGACACTTAAGAAGTATTAAAAATCGGTCAATCGGACTGAAAGTCCCAGAAACATTTTGAACGTGCATACAAAAGTCATAAGTACATCGTGGAGTACGCGTACTGAAGAAAAAATACACAGCGATAGTGCAGCTGTTGAAGTCACATAGCAACGTCAACTTCAAGGCGCATTCGTGGTGCGTGAACCAGCTTGTCTCCTAGACCTCGTCATGGCGGGGCACTTTAGGCTATAGGGCGTGGTCTTTTGTCACTTCGGCGATAAAGTGCCATTACCGAACTGTGAAGAGCTAATGTGGAGTATTACTAACATAGCTTTAAGTTTCTATTTGCTTACTCAATTTGTATGATTAAGATATCTATCTATGGGCTTCAGATGTTGTTGTTCGGTGGATAAATCAGCAAATGATTCCTCCCGTTCTATGTAGAGCGACAGGGAGTGTGTTAAACTTCCTGACTAAAAACCCACAATGTTCCTTCAGTTGACTTTGCCTTTTGGGGCCACGTATCTAGTTAAAACATTCCCACAACCCTGGGGATACACATGCATGGAGGTAAAAATGCATTATTAGCATTCGATCCTTGAAAATCAAGATTACTGTTAAATCTAGTTCCAATGAGCGGGTAAAAAGAATCATACATGTACATTTTGGAAAAGATACTATTTCAAACTCCATGTTTGCCAGTCGTTAGATGTCAGTCATTTATGTCTGTCTGTGAATCTCGGTTTCATGTTGACACGATGTCGCTTCAAAGCGACGGAACCCATGACGCCCATGTTGGCTTTGTAACAAAGCAAACTTGTATGTGCTAACACTGAATGAACCACCTCTGACGTCAAAGTATTTGAGTATCGAAGCTAGATTTTATTTCCTTGCGGATGCGAATGGTGAAAAGTGAGACTTAAGAGAAAATATCGTTTAAAGTGCGTGATAAAATTCTTTAATTCTGTATTTTATGTTCTGAAATAGGAAGTCTATGAGAAGAAATATGTACATGACGTATGTTTAGTACGTCATTTATTTTATTTTATATTACTGATGAGCCTGCTCTTGAACTTAATCACGCCTGATGGTAAGCGATAGATCAGCGAGCCCGGAAGATGCCTGTTCACGCTTGCTTCGAAGGCAGACGGGTCATATATGGAAGGGACCACAGAAGCCGGCAGAGAGTTCCAAACCTTTTCTGTGCACACAATAAATGTAGAGGACAATAAATGTAGAGGAAAATCACTTACTACGACAGGACGGTATACGAGTATTGACCACCATTGAGGAGTTGTGTGTTAGTAGTGAGAAAGTAGGAATAGAAGGCAGATGGAAACTAAAATTGAAGTACTAAACGACAGTCAGTATACTGAGTGAAGAAACATAAAATATATTACGTAAAATTAGCTAGCAGGTGCTCGCGATATGGTTCGCTTGAAACTGTCGAAAATGCGGCAGTGAATTTTTTAGTTCTGAAACCGTCTCGCGCCATCGCAAAACACCCTGCCAAAGTTTCAACAAAATCTGGACGGTGGTTTAAGAAAGTATAAAATACAAACATACATACTACATAATCAGTCTATATAACGTTCGTGATTTTGGTACTAGGACATGCTGTTTTCCTCGTGATATTTTCACATGGAAATCACAAAAAGTAATGTGCCTGCCTGGATTTGACCCGATGACCTACAACTCGTATGTCGCGTCTGTAACCACTGGGTCACCACTGCTCTTAAAATCATTCATTTTTATTTACAAAGATAGATATCTATCTATATAAGTTTTTAAGCTAACATGGTCACTAACAGTATCATTAGAACTTATAACGGGATATTTACCATGTGTATTTATTGTTTCGAGTTTCCGATATTTCGGCACTGTTGCAAGCGCCATGATCACGGATGAACTGAAGTAATTGCGGGTGGAAGTTTATGAGCAGACAAATCAGTCTACCCTCTTTCTATATATATCTATCTAGTTTAGTTTAGTTATATATATCTATCTTCTTTTAGTTTAGTTTAGTTTTAGATATCTATCTAGTTTTCCTCAAAAGGATTAAACAGGTTCCATATCAATTTCCGAAAACTTCCGCAAAACAGCTAAGTGATAAATAGGTCCACGTCTAAATGACATCGTATAACCCTCTTATTAATATAACTTTCATACAAAATTGAATTATGACGAGCTGCCAGAAGTTTGGTAACTCCATGACAGACGGAAAAGTTACGAAGGAAAGCGAACGGAATTAATGTCAACGATTTTGAAGACTCATATCGTCACAACGATTGTTTAAAATAAGTGTCTATAGAGCCGTATCTTTTTGGATAGTAAATAAATTTTTCATCACACTTGCACGTAAACAGTATCTAAACATACAGGTTAACTTGGCCGTAATGCCCCATATAAAACCCTCGGGCTTTCTTTTTGTCATGAAACCCAAGGCCGGTAAGTCATTTTTTTTTAATTTATAGCACAGCACACAGGTCATGCAAGTTCAAGCAAGGAGTTTACACGCAATTGAAAAATTTTCTTAAAATGTTATCTAAACAGGAATGTCATTGCAATCTCGCTACTTAAATACTCAACTAATGTTCTTAATAATCGATTTTAATACTGTTTTGTATCAAACCGTCGAAATTATTTTTATTTTTTTCACTCCGTCATGGCATATACCTACGTAAGTATTTGCCCTTAACATTTCTGAACGAAACATTTGTATAATCTGTGGCGTGGGCATAAAGCCCGCCATCCGCTTAAAAAAAATGTTCATTTATTTCTTAAGTTACGTAATAATAGTTGTGCTGACTTGTGTATTAAAGCTATAATTCATAATTATTTACCTTTTCTATTTGAAGACTAGTAAAAAAGTTATAAAAAATGTCGTCGGCGTCATCCGATGAGTGTGATTTAAATGCAACACCGCCAGATATTATCAATGCAGCAAAAACAATTAATGATGTACAGTGACTATAAATTTTAATAAATAAGTTTTTTCTGCCCTATAATTTTATTTATTTACTCGCAAATGTGATGAAAAACGTTGTATGTTTCACGGGCGGTACGGGAATTACGAACCTCGACTCAGAAAGCCCTCAGTCTCCGACTTCGGGCTTCTACTAGAGCCTCGATCGTAATTCCTTACTTACCGCCCTTAATACACAATGTACTATTAAAGTTAGTTGTTGGTCCATGAATGAGAAGGTTCTTTAGAATTAATTTGAATGACACGAGAACAAATGTTTTTTACGTTGAGGTACTTTTTAGGGTACCTTAAATTTTTGTGTGTCATCATATTTTTAACCGACTTAAAAAAAAAGGAGGAGGTTCTCAATTCGTCTTGAACTTTTTTTTTGTATGTATGTTACCTCATAACTCGGAGATGGCTGGACCGATTTGGAAAATTCTTTTTTGTTTGAAAGGGTATACTTTCTAGTTGGTTCCATTGTCATCACGTTTGAATCTGATGATGGAATCATGGAGAAATCGACGGAAATCTTCAAATATTATAGGCACACCTATAGCGTTTTGGCTATTTCTTATAGTAACTTGTGCAGTTGCTCTCGATAAGCACCATTTGGAAAAGTGAAACTGATGATGAAGACCCCAGATGGCCACCGAAACTACTCAATAATAAGTATTTCGTGGATTGCGATTAGATTACTTGAATATGGATGTTAAGCACTTTATGCTCATCACAATGCATATGGTGAAGTAGAACTGATAGTGATGTACCAGGAGAACTCCTCAAAAATTAACGGCTCTGCACCGGGAAAAGCAATATTTTATAAAAGGTGATAAGTTGTTGACATTATGGCTTTTGTAACTAGATAAATTTTATTACAAACCGACTCACAAAAAGCGTGAAAAAAAAATTTTGCAAAAAATAGAACCGACTTCCATATCAAAACACTACAAAGCCAAAAATAACTTTAATTTCGGAAAACGGTGTGAAAAAAAAAAGAAAATCCAGAACCAATAACACCGACTTCCGAAATTAAAGTTATTTTTGGCTTTGTAGTGTTTTGATATGGAAGTCGGTTCTATTTTTTTCTAAAATTTTTTTTTTTACTTTTAGGTACTTTTAGGGTACCTTAAATTTTTGTGTGTTATATTTAATGAGCAATGGTTACATAATAAAATATAGAACAGCCGATATTTTGGTATCATTATGGTAGGTGTAACAGATTTTGAATGCTAAGAAAAAAAATTGTGAATTTCGGGTACTTTTTGTTTGGTAATTGATGTGATCAAATACGCTATGGTACGATCCGCCTTTTTGAATCTGACAGATCTTTAAGGTTTAACAACCCTTGTCCAGTTTGTCCCGAGGAAGAGTGACCATATTAACATATTATCGTGATTCACACTCTTTATCTAAAAAAAAAAAAAAAAGTTCAAGACGAATTGTAAACCTCCTTTTTTTGAAGTCGGTTAATAATCAGGAAGTATAGACCCAGTGTTTGAAATTTTGGAAAAATAAATACTTGCTACTCGAAAATAGTACCTAGATCATATTTTCATTCAACTGTTTTCCTGGGAAGAATGCCATATCTACTTTCAAAAAGTATCAGAAACCTCAAGGATTGATGAAAATAGAACTATTATTTATACTGTAAAACGTGTTTATATACATGTAACATCTATGGACCATGTACGTACTATGTCTCTTAAGAGACAATAAACGGCCATAGGGTAATATTAATATTTTTAAGTATGGACTTTGTCGATCTACCCACACGTATACAATTTACAACAAAAAAAGAAACACGTTAGTTTCGTCAATGCTATTATTAACCAAATGCAATATATTACGGTTAGTGCTTACACAGCCCGTCTCATATATATAGTTCAAACGATCTTTGTGTACAGAATTAATGTCTCCATTATTTAGGATAGTGATGGATGTATACTTACTGTCCGTAGCTCGTACCGCATCGTAAATTTCTTGTAAATACGCGTAATTCCTACAAGTTTTAACATCGTCTGGAAGTCTTCTTCTGCGAACAAATGAATACTTTTATATTTTTGGGTTCATTAAGAAAGGAATGGGTAGGCAATAACAGTAAAGTAGGAATGTTTCTACATATTTTGTTTGTAACAAATTACACTTTGAGTTATTACCCTAGATGTAAATTGATGTTTCAATAATGATGCGACAGATCTCTTTTTGTTATTCTAATAACGAGTGTTGTATTTTTGCAAGTCTCGACATCTAAATATACTTGTTTTTCAGTAACATTCTTATTGCTACATTATATTCATAGACTGACTATCTTAAAAGATGTCCATTATCCTAAGTCCATCTTATTTCTCTTTTAAGAATATCTAGTACAAACTTAATGCTGTTAAGAATTACTTAGTAGTCTCAGATTTGCTAAGATCCATTACGAAAGGCCTGCTTTTCAGTTCAACGATATATATTTAAATAAATATGTTCAATATGATTTTAGCTAAATTTTGATCCCAGAAATCAAGTTCCCGTTGACATTATATTATATTATTTAAATTTTCTATGCTTAATTTTTTTATTGTTGATGGTTTACGTTTGACCACCATCTCACCTGATTAGGTATTAAACGATTGAGTAATGTTTTTTTAGCAAAAAGAAGGCTTTATAAGTACCGCAATAAGAAGAACATTACTCGTTAATTCTCCACCATTTAATTTTAAACCACTATGAGCCTCCTATCTTGATACAAACATGAAACAACAAACAAACGTATAATTATATGTACGTTTCGCTTACATCTCTTAAGCGTGTTACACGACCAATTTAAGTATTCCCCGGCATTAATTTAAATCTTTCAAGTAGAAGTTAATTAGCAGAGATGCTAATTTACGACTAATTTTTTTGTCTTTTAATTTTGAAGGTTTATATTTACACGCCCTTATTGTTGAGTAAAGCTTTTTATCTTAAAGTTGGGGTGAAATATTTGAGAGTGCATTGCGGTTTCGTAATTTTATATGATGTGGTGTCGCCTGTTCTGTATTTTGTCAATGGCGACGTATTTTCGGTTGAAGTAGGTAAAACTGCAATTATATGGGCTTTTCACAGTTGAGAGAGAACTATGAACCTTAAGTTGTGCGTCAATGTAACAGTATGTGATATCGCAATGCGTTGCATCGGTGATGTTCAGTTATAATTCGAACATAGATTCAGTGTGCATCCCGCATTAATTGCGATGGTTTTTCATGAGCTTCCGATCTTTAAGTTATCGTTTGTGCCAAAGCAGTGCCAATTACCATGTTCGTGACAAATATGGTGATTCAAAGCCGACATCAATTATGCACAAAAAATTGGTTACAATGATATATGAATCACAATATTACTCACGCGCGATTTAAAGCTGTTTTACTGGCGTAGATCCTCATAACATACTTAGATATAGTTATCCATATCTGTTTAGGCTGGTAGTCGACCCTGATTAAGGACCAGAATTAATATTGGTTTCATTATTTAAAATATTTTATTTTGTTTACAGGAGAAACTGCATTTGACGTGTCAATAAACAGTGCATATTCTAGTTTTCTGTATGACTACTATTGGATAAGTTTTGATAAATTAGTGCGTATCTGAAGGTGAAATATAGATATTGTAGTAAAAAGAACTACTTACAAACAGTTGTACTTGTCATAGTGTTCTGCTTGATTCTTTGTTAGTGCCGCTACCGCTGCGTGCAAGCATTCATTCTGTAACAACAAAAAGTAAGGTGTTAATGCGATTTTTTCTAAATATTCGTGATCTATACTATAAGGGGTGTATGAAAATCACCATATAGTTACATGGTGGACATCCCACCCATATGGATAATACGTTTTGGAAACACTTTTATTGTGCTTAAGGCTAAGGAGTACAATTCCATGCTTTTTTTTTTCTTTTTTATGGATAGGGAATCATCCTAATATGACTGCCTCCCGATAGAGGCGAAGCGGGAGGGTGTGTCAGACTTCTACTGACTAAAACCCATCCGTGTTCCATCATATGCCCTTCGTGTTCCGAGGCCGCGGTAACTCTTTCGAACAATTCCGCAACAGAATTCCATGCTGGAGTCTGTATTTCCTGATAGCTATAACGTGGGGGTATTTAAGTCAAGTTTAGGTCTTTAAATAAATAGCTACATACTTCTAGGTAAGCGTGATTCATCTTCGACCACATCATCGCTAACCATCAGGTGAAATAGAGGTCAAACGCGAACCTTAAATAGCTCTTGGCACGTGCTGTGCACGTTTAATGGTATTCTTGTGTGAGTGAGTGTGGTTATATGGACAATAACTTGCTTTCAAATTGTTTAAGCAAGCGTTAATAGAAGACAAAACTGACTCTTACGCAGCTCAGTTAAGGTCTATTAAGATACCTATTAGCTTCGAAGACCATAACTCTCAAAATATATTTTAATAAAAACCAATAATTGTCACTTTTCACTAATTAACACCAACAATTAATTCAATTAGTTAAGCCAGCCGTCTCTCGAGTATATTTTTCGTTTGAAACGTTACCTTAGATTGTCTCTATATTTTCATGATCAGACAGCGACAACAAGCTTTCCTAAGAAATTACTATCCCTTTTACTCCCACGCAACGAAGCGTGAAAGGGAACAATTTCCCTACATTTTCTTTACGAGGCGTCGCACGTACCCTGGACGCTTTAAATGTGGTGCGTTGATGAATTGGCCGCAGTAAAACAATAGACGACTATAATCAAATTTGTGCCACCGAATCTCGCTATCGCGATTCTTAAAAACAAAATAAGGAATATTTGTGCCTGATACGTAAATAATAAGTTCAATTTAGTTAGATATGCAGTGTCAAAAGTGTAAGAAGAAATTGGCTAATAATGGCTCACACTTCTTGTGCCAAGGTACTTGCCAAGGAACATTCCATAGGAATTGCGTTAAAGGATTGGCTGCTGATATGAAAGCAGGTAGAACACGTACTGTCTGCAATAATTGTGAAGATGAAGAGTCAGAGGACGAGTACCAGGAAGAAGGAGATAGTCAAGGGTACGAAAAAATCCTAAAGGACATACAAACCAAAGTCAATTCTCTTCCGGGGTTTAAAAAACAATTAAATTCAATAATTGCTAGTATGTCAGTCCTCTCCGAGAAATACGACACTATATTAGCGGAGCACGAAGAATCGAAAAAGAAAATTTGTAAGCTCGAAAAGTCCGTTGAAAATATAACCAACAAATGCGTGCATTTGGAAAAATGCAATATTGCACTCGAACAAAAAGTACACGAATTTGAACAATCCACCCGTAAACATAACATTGAAATAGTGGGTATTGAACAAATCCCAGATGAAAATGTAATGGACGTAGTAAAAAAACTCGGAAACACGCTAGAAGTGAACTGCGATGATATTGAATGGGCGAGCCGTCGCCAACAGCGTAAGTCAAGCGACAAACCAGCTTCAATATTAGTAGGATTTAAGAGCACTGGCACCGAAAGTAGAAATTCCTGGTTAGTAAACCGGCGTAAGCTCGCTGCAGTGGATAGCAGTACTATTACTTCAGGTTCGCAGAAAAACAAAATATATGTAAATGAAGATTTGACTAAAACAACTCGCGAGTTGCTGTGGAACACTAAGAAAAAACTTAAGGACGTCTACAAGTACATCTGGGTCGTAAATGGCAGAATACTAGTGAAAAAGGAACAAGGTGATGTGTCAGTGTGGGTTAGATCGGAATGTGATATTGGTGAACTACTCAAAAAGTAAATGTTTGTAAGATATGTTTATAACTGATAACGTTATTTATAAAATTCCCGTCTCTGGACAATATTGAAACAATAACAGATAGTCAAGTTGTTCCTGCATGTGTTGATGACATAACTAACTGGACCTCGTCACTTAGTTCTTACAATAACTTTACCTTGATCCATATAAATATAAGATCCCTAAAGAAGCATTTCAATGAACTATTAGTAAGTTTAAAAAATAATTTACAATTAATTGATATTATAGTTATTACTGAACCGAATATAAGCTTCGAATATTTAGGTTTTTATAATATTAGTGGTTATACATTAAATAGCTTTACGCGCACCGGGCGAACAGGAGGCGGGGTACTAGTGTATGCGCGGGAGGGGCTCGCGGCTCAGGTGCTCGAGTCGTCGGCCACACAGCTGCGCTCAGCGGAGTGCGTATCTCTCACTTTCAAACAGGACAACGAATATGTATATTTAATTTCTATTTATAGACCACCTAGGATAAACAAACAAGATAAAATTGTACTATTTATTAATGAACTTCGTAATTTGCTCATTAACATACCCATTAATAGTAAAGTGATTTTTGTGGCGACATAAATATTAACTTACTCAAACAACAGGATAAACAGGTCATCTTATATGAAGATTTATTAGCTGAATATGGGTTCATTAAATGCATAGATCGAGTAACACGGAGTGAAATTGTCATGGGTAGCTTAGTTGAATCATGTTTAGACCATATATTTATTCGGGCACCTTTTGCGCGAGTTCAATCAGCCGTTATACAAACTAAAATATCCGATCATTATCCAGTGTCGGTAGCGATACAGTGGGAATGCTTTAAAGATAACGCCATAATATTACCAACGAGCTCAACTGCGCAAGTATCACACTCGCGCGGACACACTGAGCATACGCGACGGCGTCGCGTCCTAGATAATCGCGCGGTCCGGGAGAAATTATCGACTATAGATTTTGATGATCTCTTACTGATTGAATGCCCGGTTAAATTATACGAATCGTTTAGAAAAATATTCGAAGATGTTTATGAGTGTTGCTATATGAATAAAAATTCAAGTAAAAGTATCCGAAATAATAAAAGCTGGATTACGGAAGATCATAAGAAGTTATTACTAGAGAGGGATAGACTATTTGCAATATGGCGTAATGAACCAAAGAATATGAATAAACGGTTAGAATACACTAAATACAGAAATAAATGTAACAAAATAATAGCAAAATGTAGAATTAAATATGATAAGCAAAGTATTATAGATTGTAACAAAAATATAAAGAAATTGTGGGATAGAATTAACGCTATGATGGGTAAAAATAAACAATCTTTAGATAGTGTTATATTAAATAATGTTAAAGTTCAAGGGAGCATAAAAGATATATGTGAAAAGTTCTCATTAACATTTACAAAGGAAATACAAAGTATAAAGCATGATTGTGATGTAAAATGGTTAGAACGAAGCACATATGTAAAAGAAAAGAGCGTGTGTATGCGATGGCAACCGGTGAACAGTCAGGATGTTCGGAAAGTTATTATAGGCATGGATACAAACAAATCGCCAGGAAGTGATCTCATACGCATGTCTGATCTTAAATACTTAGTAAATAAAGTAAGTCCAGTTCTCGCACACTTAATTAATTTATGCATAAGTACCAACAAATTTCCGAGAAAATTAAAAGAAGCTATAGTGCGTCCTATTTTTAAAAAAGGTGATCACAAAGTATTGTCGAATTACAGACCAATAGCCATTTTGTCGAGTGTAGATAAAATATTAGAAAAGTGTGTTGTTAACCAACTAGGGAATTATCTACAAAAAAATAGTATAATTAGTGAATGCCAACATGGTTTTCAAAAAAATAAAAGTACGAACACTCTTTTATCTAAGTTTTGTGACGAAATTAACAATAGTTTAAATAAGAAGCAGTTTGTAGTAGCAGTATTTTTCGACTATAAACGTGCATTCGACACGTTGGATGTAAATACTTTGTTAGATGCTATGGAGGAGTGTGGGGTGGGGGAACCGCTGAAAAATTGGTTTCGTGAATATCTCACCGAAAGACATTACCGTGTAAAGGTGGACGAGTCGTACAGCGACGCGAGGGAAATGAGGTGCGGAGTGCCGCAGGGCTCGGCATGCGGACCTGTATGCTACCTGATGCACGTGAACAGCTTGTGCGGCGTACTCCGCCACTGCTCAGCGTACATGTTTGCGGACGACCTGTGTGCGCTTCGTGCCGGCACCGACCTCGCCGAAACTTGTCGACTTGTGCAGCTTGACGTAAACAGAGTAGTTGAATGGTCCCATGACAACGGAATAGTTTTAAACGCAGAAAAAACCAAAATCGTAATAATACGCTCTCCTTACTCGCTTTCACCCAACGATCCTCCTCCAATTTATACACATAACTTTGAATGTATCCATAATAACCAGATTAACTGTGAATGCAAACCTATCGAACAAGCCAAATGTGTAACATACCTCGGTATGAAGGTGGATGAGAACTTTTCGTGGGCAAATCATGTAGAGTATTTGTGTAAAAAACTTAGGATATTACTAGGTAAGTTCTACCATCTTAGTTTTAAGGTGCCAACCTGCACTCTCAAGTCCCTTTATCTACAATTAGTCGACCCCATACTAAGTTACGCTCTTGACTGCTATGGACTCACATTTAAAAGTTATTTAGATTTATTAGAAGCTCAGCAAATTAGATTTTTGAAGCTATTAGTTAGCAATAAAACAAAAAACTCATGCAAAGACAATTATTATAAGCTCTTCAAAATTTGTAAAATTCTTCCTGTTAGAGTAAAGCATAAATATCTCCTCCTGGTAAACAGTTATGGCAGTTGGGAGCGTCACTCGCTAGTTACTCATAACCACGCAACGAGGACAGTATCTGCAGGTAAATTTAATGTACCTAGAGTAAATAATTACTTTGGTGATAGAACAAAAGATAAGCGAGTACCTTACCTACTCAATACATTGCCTGCAGATATCTTAAATCAGAATAAAAAGAGTAGATTTGCAAAAGCACTCAAGAAGTGGTATATTAGTAATTTATAATTTTTAATTTTGTTTTCATTCAATATTTTCAAGTATTTTTTATTTTTATTTTCTACAGTTATTTTTACTCGCCAGTCTTTACAGTTTGGCGAGAATACATAATTAATGTTCTCTCTTTTACGTTTATGTTATAGTTATTTTAGAAATGTATATCTAGTTTTTTAAATATCTGTACTCACAGACAAACCGTGTAAACGGTTTTGTGGGACATTGGCTTATTTTTAAGATGCTAATGTAACATGTTTTTAATAATAACAAAAATAAAAAAAAATAAAAAAAAAAATCCTGCGACGTTTTGTTAGTGATTTATTTGTTTGAGACTTTGTGTCAGGATAGGATTACAAGTTATTTGTACATTCCTCACTATAACTACACGAATGACTGACGTACTTGAAGGACGGCAACTTCGCAATTTATTTATGAATGCGTACGCGTGTACAGTGTTTCTTTTACATATCAATTTAACGTGTTTAGTGAATATCTATACTAATATTATAAAGCTGAAGAGTTTGTTTGTTTGCTTGAACGCGCTAATCTCAGGGACTACGGTTCTGATTTGAAAAATTCTTTCAGTGTTAGATAGCCCATTTATCGAGGAAGGCTATAGGCTATATATCATCACGCTAAGACCAGTAGGAGCGGAGCACTAATGAAGAATGTTTCAAAATCGGGGGATTTTTTTTCCACGCGGACGAAGTCGTGGGCGGAAGCTAGTTTTAATAATAAAAAAAAATAAAAACATTTTGTTTTCGAATGGTAATATTTTTTAGCATGTATGGATGCTATACTTTTGCGGGTTAATGAGAACGCCCTCTGTGTAGTTAACATACTGTATAAGAACGTATAATTAAAAATTCAGAGGATTTTGTGTCTTAATAATAATAGAGATGCGTATTAGCGCTTGCCGAGGTCAGTCTTTTTTTTTTTTTTTTTTTGTTTTTTTTTTTAGTCTTTTGGATGGGTGACCATCTTGGTCAGATTCATTCGTGCCTCAGAAAGAAAGTTAGTTGTTGGTCCCGGCTGTCACTTGAACACGTTTGAAAGTCGTTACGGGTAGTGAGAAGCCCGAAAACCTGACACTGGTCTTGCCAAGGGATTTACTGTTACCCAGCTATTGGGTTCTGGAGGTCAGGTAGGCAGTTACTTCAAGTTTTTTTATTATTATTGATAAAATAAAATAAAAACAAAAAAGAAAGACGGGTAGCACTCCGGGAGTGCCGGCAGAAGTGAAAACTTGAATATTAACGTTGTGCATTTCTGATATTTTGGAATGGTTAGGGAATAATTTTGCACGAATTGCTTTAATTATCAGTATAAAAGTACTATCATTTATGTGGTAGAATACAATATTTATTTATTGCGCTATCGTACACAAACATGACAATTTATATTACATTAAAAAGTTACATACAAGCATACATTTTCGCCGCGCCGTAGAAAGAGAGGGGGATACTTCCTCTCCTACGGCGCGCCGGCTGCCTACTCTCCGTCCGTCTTACGAATTTTCGATCAGGTCACATGTCCTGACGCGAGTTTAACATGTTTTACCCATTACAAAAAAGTGCACAACGTCGCTAAAGAAGTTTTCACTTCAAAAAAAATATATAAAAATAAAAGTGCAGATGAGGAGATTCGAATCCAGCCCAATACTATAATAAGAAAAGGACTAAAACCTCCGTTTTTGTTAGTCTACGCTCTATAGAACTCGCTTTCCTTAGATGCCCTTCTCTTTAACGCTCATGAATCTATTCATACACACGCCCCGCTTCATCGGGAGCGAGTATTAATTGTTTTTCCTTAGAATTTCTGAACATAAAACCCTGATACTTTTTTCTTTGCAAGTTTTTTTACCCTAAGAATCTTCAGAAATGAGACGCAAGAAACGCATATGGTCGTGAGTTTGAACCCAGGAACCGAAAAATCCAAAGACATGGGACATCCACAAATCCACACTAGGCCCGCGTGTTGGATTACAGCGCATTTCCTCTCATAGAGAAGATACCTGTCTCTTAGCTGTTAGTACTTTATAGGCTGTGACATTCCTTACGTAATAAGAAATGTAGATAGAAGAAGCAAAGACATCACAAGCTCAAGAAATATCATACCTTTACAAAAACCGCTTCTCAACGTAATACTACATATAATATCGATATAGCATATGACTTGTAGCCCTGCACTATGGCTTCTTGGCCTTACTAGTCAGCTTAACAACCCGGTAATCCGGTTAACACCTGATCTAATTCTAGGTTGGAACGGATATTTTGACGTGAACGATGTTGGCAGCGGAGACATATTTAAAGAAATAAAATTGAGGAAATTTCACATGTTTGTTTTCAACATTTTCGCAAAATTCATACGATGAGATGAAGAAAACAGTGTTATAAAAGCATCTAGCATGCAGTTATCACCATTTTCTTTTTTTCAGAAAATAAGTATACGTATGTCCTTTTCTAAGGTTTAATCCATCTCTGTACCAAATTGGATTAAAATCGGATACCTATGTCGTTTAAACGTGAAAGTGTAACAGACAGACAAGGTTACCTTTGGCTTCAATCTATCTATATAATCTTTAAATTAATACGTGAAAAAACACCTATTAACGAAAATTGCACAAATGGAGGTCTATGAATTTTTGGTATTGTTCAAGTTTATTTTGCGAAGAAATGCAATAAACTAGTTTTAGAATATACATTACACATTAGTGCATTAATAAGAAATAATTTTAATTAGGATGGCCAAATTTCGACCACTAGTAAAAATAAATCACCGAAATGTATGTACACACAGCAAAAGAAGAATTATCCGCGATGATTCCTAAGTTATGCGCCCTAGGAACGACTGCACCAAATTGGATAATTCTCCTCTAGCTGTGTTCGTTTTTGTCAGGGCAAAGTTTGTATTGAAAATTTGTATAAAATAAAATAAAGTAAATTATAATACTAGTAGGGATTGTCTGACCACTTAAGACAACCCTAGGAAAGGATTCCTTAATTTGGAGAATGTTCAACCTTCTAAAGTAAGTAAGTATACATAAGACACTTATACTTGACACACAAGTATACTTGAGAAAGAAGCACACGTACCAACATCCACATACACATCTACCAACAAACTGTATGTATTAGAATATGTATGTATTAGTGTGTGTAGTAGAATTTATTTTTCAATAATAAACTCGAGTAAAAACACTGCAATTTTATCTGAAAACATTTATCGGCTGTTTTAGTGAAAACATTACCCGAAACACTTTGATTGCCATACCTAATTAATGGATCAGTCCGCCTGTGTTGGATCTCTTTGCAAGGGGCCTTCAAAGTGTTTGTTTTAATGAAAGTTATATAATTTTTGTTCATGCTGTCACTAAAATAATTCTTAATTTTTAGTGCCATATGAAAGACCTATATTTTTTTAATGTTGCATTTATAACATTCTAAGGGACAAAAATAGAGCCATAAAAAATAATCGCACCATTAAGAAATAAATCAACTTAACGACCAATTGAATCCCGGACCCTTAAATCAATTAAATGAAAACTTTTGACAGTTTTATCATTCATCTGAAATGAATCAATCAAAATAAGTTCTTTGCCAAAATTAATTGGAAAATTGTTGGTGTCGTATCGAATCTATTCATAAACAGTTAAGGGTACCCCATAAAATGAAGGAGATGAAATAATGACAGGCTTATTATATTGGATTTTCGTTTAAGTTTAATGGACAAAGTGAAATGTTTTATAATTTCCTCCAGACATACAGTTGACAAAGTTAATTATGATTTTTGCAGAAGGTTTTTAAAGGTACTTAACTAGTCATTAAGGCATTCAATATCGTTTTGAACTCACACGTAAAGTGGACTGATAATCAATGCTTTTCGTGTCCAGTATAATATTAAGTGCAGAAAGCTGTTGGCGCTGCCACGTTTATGCAGTGTATCGGGAATGTTTGCTGATGCGCACACTGATAGCTTGGCATCTATTAGACGTAAGTGTGCCGCTTCGTTTCTGCAAAGGATTCCAGGCAGCTCAAATTGTCTCCCGAATGACATTGCGGGAAAATTTTATAGCCCGTTCACGTCCGTCATTAGAAGTGGCCCAGTGACCCAGAGCGGAACGGAGTGTAAGACTTCTAATGACTAAAACCCACCCTGCTCCTTCAGTTCCCTTTGCCTTCTAGGGCCGCGGAATCTTGATAGAACATTCCCACAACTCCACCAGGCAATGGCCCTGATGGGCCCCCCATCTGCTCTTTGAGGAGGGCATGGAACACGATGTGCCGCAAACCTAGGCCTGCTCCTTGCTGGATGGTGAGCTAATCCTGCTCGCCATCGCAGGACCGCGTGTACGATGGCCGTAGATCGGCGCACGATGCCCGACGCACGGGGCGTCTCCTGCGGCGGCTGGGGCTTGAGCAAAAGAGTTATCTTCCCTCAAGTCTTCAGCCTCGTCTTTCGCTAGCATGACTGCTTCGTAGAAGGAGGTGGCTGCATCCCATTCTCCTCCGCTCCGCACCATGGCCTGAACCAGGGGCGAGCTCGAAAGTTCACCGCCGCCGCCGATCGTCTCCACGAGGACACGGCGGTGCTTCGCCCAACGTGTTCTTATAACATAGACAATAAGTTTAATGCTACTAACAATTATGGATGAATAACTATTGTTCATAATCCAAGTATCAAATAAATTCACGTCTATAAATCATCTCATGAAAACCAGGGATCAATTTTATTAAAAAGTAACAACGATCATTTTCGTACCTAAACCGAAAGATTAATGGTAGCATTTTAATATAAACCTATTTACACCTGCCAATAACACACATCTCGTTTTCAAAAACACTTATACACGAGATAAAAGGCTATAATTATCAAGGACCTAACATATCTTCACTTAGGCCACAGTATGTAATAGTATCCCTTAAGTGAAGTGACGTCACAATGAAAATGGGGGAAAAATGCCCGCTATCCTCATATCAGATTTCTAATGGATAGGGTGCTAGGTTTGTTTTGATTCCGCTTGGGTAACCCATTTGGCTTGGCTATTTATGGATTCATTACTTAGCCTGAGTCATAGTTGAATGTCGACTCTTGATATTAATTGAAAGTGCTAAATGTTCGGCTTCTCTTGCGTCAAAATCTTTTCAGTGGAAATTAAGTAGCCTACGTCAGTTTCCAACCCGTCAACTATCTCCACACCAAGCACATCGATCCATTCGCATTGCTCCGTTTGGAAGTGAATGAAGAACAAAGAAACACACTTTCGAATCTATATCAGCTATACGTATAAGTATCTTTTGGGTTCACTCGTTCCATCGTAGACCTCATCTATCGCTTACTATCAGGCGAGATTGAGGTCAAGAGTGAGCTCATACTGAATAAAAAAATAAAATAAACACAAGTTTTTATGCTTATTTTGTATGCATTGTTAATACTTCGACCAGATTGTGATTAAATTTTGGCAGGGTATTCTGGTGTGACGCGTGAGTTTCCGAGCCCTTTGTAGTGGGACATTAATTATTTCACACTATTTGTAATGATGCTAACCTTATTGGACATAGGTAGGTAGTGACATAGAACACACAAATTTAGATTGGTCTTATCTCTGGGGGTGATTCAATAAGTCCCGATACCTATATATAATAAAATTATACGAATTCTAATTCAGGAATCTTCCTCATCGGATCGACATAACGAGACAAGTGTCCCAGATGAGACCCATTAGAAATTTAATAAGGCGCTCTGATTGTAATAATGTCATTGAGAGCGGCCATTTCATGGCATCTGTCGCAGGAGTAATTCTGTATCTTTATTGATTTCGTCATTATTTGACTGAGTGGAAAGACGCTTTCCATATTACTCTCATATCATGTTCACAATCGTATTAATAAACACTGTAACATAAAAGGTTTCCCGGAGGACAAGGTGGAGCATACGGTGGAGGTGTGCCCCGCTTGGGCAGAGTTTCGCCGTGTCCTCGTTGAGGCATTCGGCGGCGGTGACCTCTCGCGCTCGGCCCTGGTTCAGACCATGGTGCGGAGCGAGAGGGAATGGGATGCAGTCGCCTCCTTCTGCGAAGCAGTCATGCTAAGAAGAAGGAGGCTGAACGCGCGAGGGCGGAACAACTCTCTTCCTCACGCCCCAGCCGCCGCGGAAGACGCCCCGGGCGTCGGGAATCGCGAGCCGATCTCCGGCCATCGTAGGCCCTTGCGGACGCCGAGCAGGGGTAGCTCACCGTCCGGTAAGGACCAGGCCCGGGTAGGCGGCGCGTCGTGTTCCACGCGTGCCTAAAAGAGCTGTCAGTCCATTGTCTGCCAGGGTTGCGGGAATGTTCTAACGAGATACTGCGGCCCCGGAATTTAAGGGCAGCTGAAGGAACAGGGTGGGTTTTTAGTCAGTAGAAGTCTGAAACTCCCTTCCGCTCCACCCGGAGCAGCAGAAGTCATTCGATGATTTTCCCAACCAGAAAAAACAAAACATAAAAGGTTTACTATATACGTAATACTCATGCAAGACTATGATCCAAAAATTACTCATCTCGTTATGGTACGACCAAACAGGAAATTTTTAAGTAGAAATATCCTGTTTGTGCTAATAAATACACATGCTGACTCATAGACATATCCCCTTCCAACCCCTACTTTCAACATCTTTACTTTACTTTTAGGCAATCGTGCTTTATTTTCGACTACATCATCGCTTAACGGCGAAATGGTGGTCAAACGCAAGGCTATTAACAATAGAAAAAACAAATTGACACCGCTCAAATACACATCACAGTCAACACACAATCATGAACTAGATAGACTTATTTAAATGTTTTTATTTAGTCTATTATTAGATATATTTAAGGTTAACGAAATAGTTTTATTTTCTTATTTTGTCCCGGTATCACCGTTCACTGGAGTGGGGTTTACACGGGAATTACTTCCCACGCGAACGATATATTGGGCACAGATAGTATATAATAATAATATAATGTTTGATATTGTGTTTTATTTGTATTATTGATAATGTTTGTATACTGACAGTGCTAAATCTAAATCTAATCTATCTCCTTTAAGTTCTGTCCATCCAAAGATTGTCTGTTTGAGATCGCCCTATGCAATTGTCTGTATGAGATCGCCCTATGCAATAAGACCGCCCATTGCACACTAGTTTTATTTTTTGTATCTTTAGAAATATTGTAAAGTGTACATTAAAGTGTATTAAATAATAAATAAATAGGTACCTACTTGAATATAATCTCAAATTCAAGATCAAATCATAACACGAGAAGCAAAAATTTTACAAGAAGTAATTGCTTTATACAGAGAAACTCATACTGGTGACATGTACTTACATACATACATTCCTTGCAATGTTATTCACGTAAGATAAAGAAGAATAAATTGTTTACGCGTGTCTCGAGTAGGTATATAAAAGCTTGTATACGTTGAGTAGCAATTACTTTGAGGAATTTAAAAGACACGAAAACAGGAATTGGTACAAATTTAAAACTTACAGAGGTTACATAAACATTAGGTTACTCAAAATGTGTAAACTATGGAACCAGTACCCCTTTTTTCGGGGGAAAGTTATCTAATGCCAAGCTGTGGAACTCTCTGCCGGCTTCAGTGTTCCCTGCCACTCATGGCCTTTCAGCCTTTAAAGCAAGAGTGAATAGGCATCTTTTGGGCTCGCTCGTTCCATCGTAAACTTCTGTCACTTACTATCAGGCGAGATCAAGGTCAAAAATGGGCACGTGCGGAATAAAAAATGTGTCTCCTTCCACTCTGGTTGGACATTACTAAATACTAACCCAACCTAATCCTTCAGTTTCTCTTGCGTTTCGAGGATGCGGTATCTCGTTCGAACATTCTCGCACCCCGGCAGGCGTTGTACTTTGAACTTTTAATATTAAAAGTCGTAAATTGTAACTTATTCGCCTAATTTTAAAACTATTTGAGGGCTGCATTCGATTTCTCAATCGGTTTGATGTAGCGTGAGGTTTTGATTCAACGATGTCAATATGTATGCATAGATAAACTCTGAGCTTTATTTTCAAATAAATGGCACTGGTATTTACCTGTTTTCGATTTGTCAAGGTCACTCAGTCAAAGCCATCAATTGAGATCGAAGTGCAGACCTGCTTTATCATGACAAAAAAACATACACTTTATTGCGTATACTAGGGAAAACATGCCTAAACTTATCAGAACACTCCAAGGCGTTTAAGCATATATTATAATATATGGCATCGTATACTCAAGAAATGGAGTAAAGATGTAAATATTAGCTGACTCCTCTTAATGTAAACATTAAGTACGTGCTTCTGGTATTAGGGAGGGTCCTAATTTCCGACTTGGGTTGATATCGCCAGTTATACGCCCAGTCGTGGAATATTTAACGAGCATCATTTTAAATACATAAATTACCTTTATGAATAAATATTTTTGTTTACTTAAGTAAAACGAGAAGCTACTATTTTGTTCTTGGAAATATTCGTACCTGAAACCTATTACAAATTGCCTCGGAAAATATTTTTGCTAGCTTCGTTAACATAAAAAATCATTTTCAAGAAAGGAATTTGATAAATGGTAGATATTTATTTTGCAAATTACACTAAATAAATACCTAACACTTATATGTATACAAAAACCGGTCAAGTGCGTGTCGGGCCACGCGCAGTGTAGGGTTCCGTAGTTTTTATAACAGCCAAGTGCGTGTCGTATTCGCTGACTGATCGTTTCGTACCATGCTCTAACTAAAAGCCAAACATGACTACCTAACTAATTTGACTTCCTATACAAATCCTCACCTGATCCGACAATTTTGCACGAAACGTTTTATTTTTTTTTAGAGATTTGTATAAAACTTGACATAGCTGGTGTTTTGAATTTAAATACGGATACAAGCTACCCTACTCAATCGTCACAAGAAGCTAGCATGATACAACTGGCGCTTAGCGCCATCTATCGACATTTCTGTAGAGTTGGTCGAAATTTTCGAGTCAAATACAATTGGTCGACTATTACTCGTAAACTTGTAAAGCCCACTTATGTGTGATAGTATTCCTTCAAATTTCGTTATATATAGGTACTACTGCCGTGACATTTGAATTTCTAACTACAACCGTTTAGTTGATAGAGGGGGGAGGACACTTGACTCTAACGAAAATTGGTACTTTAAAGCTTGATAAGTCATGAACGGTTTACTTAATCAAAAAACGGTCTTACCAAACCCCTAATATTTTTGAAAGACCTATCCAACGATATCCCACACTATAGGAAGAACGAAAAAAAATAATTATCATCCCACTTTACATGTATGGGAGGTACCCTAAATAATTATTTTTTTTTCAAAATTTTATTTTACCACTTTTTCGGCGTCATTAACATGTATACTCATGCGAAAGTACAACTTTCTAGTACCAATAGTTCTTGAGCTGAACCGCGGAGAGACGGACAGACAGACGGACATGGCGAAACTATAAGGGTTCCTTGTTGACTACGGAACCCTAAAAAAGACGTGTAATTTAATTTAATACAAGGTTTCATAAGGCTGTAAAAAGAACCTACAGATTTTCCTGCAACGTCTATAACCAAGCCTTTTAATAAATAAAATAAAAAAATAAAATTCATTTATTGCAGGTCCATGACCCATATAAAATTAATGATAGTATCTATTATATGTTGACACCGTGCATTTGTGTTGACCGAAATAATGCCTGATTCGCCATATTCTTCAGTTTTTGATTTCTGTTGACTATGAAATGCGTATTTTTTTTTAATTGTGCTAAGCGTTATCTTACTAATTTATTTACTTATGGCTCCTTACAAAAAAGAAATATAAAGAAACAATTGGTATGCACACAATTTAACACATATTTTTTTGCGTTTTAAATTAAGCTAACATATATATCAGTCAAATAACTCAGAACTTCCATCCGTGAATCGAAATAAAAACGTTGGAAAGCACTAACCAAATAAATCACTACACGTCATATATATTTCCTGAACTTTCTCCACCCACAGGTGGAGCCTGTTCAACGACATCCATTTCGTCCACAATCTGAACTTCAACTATTTCAATCGAAACATTCCTTTGAGGATCGAGAAAGTTCGGGAAAGGAATTGGTATCATTAATCACAATTATAATCAAAGTGCACCTGGGTGGTGGTACAATGAGAGTTGGAATTAATTGATTCAAATTATTATACGGAAATAGAGTCGAAGAAAGTTATGAAATATTGGATGTTGATGTTTCTTAGCGATATTGCTAAGAATTTCATGTGAAGTGTATGAAGGTATTCTCCATATTAGAAGTTCGAAGACATTTAAACGGAGTGCCAGTTGTGTGTTAAAATGCACGTTGCTAAAAGAAAGACGATGATAGATGTCATGATCAGTTAGTTGTTACTAATATAAGTTTTAAACTGACATGGTCACCAATAGTATCGGAAACTAGAAACAATAACTAATACACATTAAAGTCAAGTCTCGTTTTGAGATGAGCTTAATGACTATAACTGCTTCTAAAATTATTATATTTAATCATTATTATTATTTTTCTTATTATTATTTTCCAATGGTTTTTTTGCACTGCTTTAGACTGGTTTCTTTTATTTACGGACCAGTCAAGTAAATGTAACGTTATAAGTAGAGTAATGTTATAAGAGTGTGTTTTCTTCTGCCAACTGCTTGAATTTTCGAACAATTCTACAGGTATTTAGTATGGTTGCTTTCTGGAAGTTTATATAAACGGATTCTTCTAAATCTATTAATTTTAGACTATGAAGAAGGTGGTTGTGGAATACTCCTGTCATGTCGTGAATAGAACTATAGGAATAATGTAAACTTTATTTTGTCTCCATATTCTTTTGATCTCTTCTTGAAGTTCGGCGAATTTGCTAATTTTTTCGAATATTTTTTTTGTAGGTTTTGTGTTTTAAGGAACGGCAATATCTATGAAATATGTAATTTTCAATATTTTATCCAGCAGTATTATGTCTGGTCTATTACAATGGATGGTCTTATCAGTAAGTATGGCGTGATCAAAATATACTTTGTGTGTCGTTTTCTAAAATTGTTTGAGGTTTGTACTTGTAGTAAGGGCTGGCAGAGTGTTGAATGAGACTGTGTTTGATTGCTAGTTTTTGGTGGATAATATTAGCGACTTGGTTGTGTCTGTGAGTGTAGTCAGTTTGTGTGAGGGAAGTGCATGTTCCAGTGATATGTTGAATGGTTTCAGATTGAGTGTGACACCTGCGACATTTGTCGTTTGTGACGTAATATATTTTCTGTATTTTTTGTGTTTCTAATTTGTTCTTGTATGGTTATCATGAACCCTTCGGTTTCTGGGAACAGCTTTCCTATTTTAAGCCACTTATTAGATGCTGCTACGCTAACATGAGATTGTTTCAGATGTGTAGTAATGGTAGGCATCCCCATGATGCCTACCATGGAGTACTTTCTTTTTCCAGTTTAGTATTTTTTGTTGGTGAGGTTCAGTGTGAGGTGTGTCCCGATAATTTGGTTCATTTAAGTTAAGCGGCGTGTAATTAAAATAATTAATAGTGATTGCCTTGTGTATGTTATTGTTATTATTATTATATACGTTACTGTACACCTTACAATATTTCTATGGATACAAAAAATTTAAACTAGTGTACAATCGGCGGTCTTATTGCTCAGGGCGATCTCTTACAGATAACCTTAGGATGGAAAAGCTTAAAGGAGACAGATTAAGAGCTATCAGTGTACAAACATCATAATATTGATTGAATATAATAATATAAAATACATGCAATACCAAAATCATATACATACTAATAAATATTACATGTACAATTGAGAAAGAAGGGGAAAAATTATAGGGAGAGATAATGCTCCTTCACCTTCTTTTGAATGCTGGTATCGTTTGAGCACGCCTCACTTCTATGGGTAATACATTCCACAAACGAGCTGCAACTGTCAAACGAGACAAGTCTTTTACTATACAAGTAAAAGATTTGTCTAAGAAAGAAATGGAATGCATACGGATACTTAACTCTAGATTTTCCGATGATCTCAAGGATCTAGAATGTGTGTCACAGAGGAACTGAAAACGTTCCTTAAGATAAAAAGGAGTAAAAGGATTAAAGAGCATATTATAAAGTAGAGAAAGTAAGTGAAAATTCCGGCGAAACCTAATAGGAAGCCATTTGAGCTGAGCACGGAATTTATTATTAGATTTAATCATTATTTATTTCATCATGAAAATAAAACAGAGTTATCGATAAACTATCTTTCATGATATTCGGTAGATCAACACATTATGACTATATTACTTCATACACAATACTTATCTTACCGTAATTTGTGGTAATAGTTAAAATAAATAATTATTACGTTTATGAAATAATTACTAATAAAATACAGACATAATAAACACTGGTAAAAGATGGTTAAAATAGGTTATAACTGTGAGGCAGCTATCCCGACTCTTGGTGAGGGTGATGCTAATGTGTGTGTGTGTAAGCACTAATAATATTAATTTCCAAATTGAACTTCTATGTAATGTTTGACGTCTTTGTTACAGTGCAGATACGTTGACATAGAAGAACCAATAAAATCCAAAAAACGAAATTAAGTTGAATTAAATCAAACGATCCCAAACAAACATTGATTGATATACAATCGTAAGAAATAAACACAACGTGCCTGTATTTTTTATTGGCTAGGTGTAGGACGGCACACGCAAGTCATAAAATTAAGGTGCTTTTAAAAGCGACATGACATCTGCGAATTCTGTTTAATGGTCCATACTGCTTGCACGCGAGTTGCCGTAATGCTAAGTACACATACACACACAGTGATTTTAGCCACCGATGTCTCACGACAGCCGATTTATAGCGTCTAAATAGATAGTGTACTCTTTATTGCACATGATGACGGGTTTTTTAATTGATATAGTCTTGTGTTTGGCCACCATCTCACCTGATGTTAAGGAATGATGTAATCGAAGATGAAGCACGCTTGCCTAGAAGTAACCTATTCACTTTTGAGACGCCGAGGTTATGGCTAGCCGGAAACACAGACTCCGGCACGGAATGAGGTGAGTTGTAACTAAAAAGGGTATTACATAAAGTATCAGAGGTTAAATAGGTTAGGAAATTCATGTATGTAAATATCTAGTTCCTATCTACCTTGTCTGAGTTTGATTCGGTGTTTATTCTCAGAGTAGTCTGAGTCAGGAAACACCTGCCTCATCTAGTTAAACTTAAAACGGCAAAAAATTACTTTTGAAAGTGTTATTTTTAACCAGTTTATAAAATCAATATTTTATTACCTTTTCTTTTTATGTTTTTCGATTTATTTAAAATAATCTGTCTTCTTTTAGATTTCACATAGGTACACGAAGTCAGTTAGAGCATAGTAAATTATAATGCTAGTTTACTATTAAGTTTGTAGGCTTATTTTTCAAGTATTTAATTATTAATGAATTATTACATCGGTATTAAAATTATTAAAAATTAATTATTATAAAGAAATATTTGCTGACAGCACTTCTTCTCCATATAAATTGCAACTTGTCCAAATCTACTTGCGTCGGCGTATTTACTGTAATAAATGGTACAATGATCTGCGGCTTCGCCTGCGTGAAATTCGGTTTTATCTCGATACTGAGGATTTGTAATTTTATTTTTTATTTTTAATTAAAATGTATAAATTGCGGGATAAAAGCTATGCTATGTCATTCCCAGGGTCTTAACTATCTCCATGCCAAATTACATCAACATGAGTCCAGTAGTTTTCGAGCCTATTCAATGGAAACAATCAAATCTTTCCTCTTCATAAAATTAATATGGATAAACAAAAAATGTTATTTATATACCGTAGCAGTTCTTCATAATATAGAACTACGCAGTGCCTATTTTCTTTTAATATTATCGACACGAACACATTTCTCATAAAATCAACATAACTTACACAAAGCCCTTTCATACTCACTGGCCGTTATCTTCAGCCCTATACACCCATGATACTATACCCATAAATAGCTTCCACCATTGGCAGCACAAAAAGGAAGGTACTTATGAATGATACGTAACTATCAATTGAATCAAAGAAATTCATTAATCACGAGTACATTTCAGCTATCTCACGCTAGTATGTATGCGGAGATTCATTAGAAATGAATAAGAGGAATAATGGTATATATAAATGAGATTGTATTAATAGGCTATTAACTAACTAAAGGTTTAGAAGTCAATGGATTAGCAGGGAATAAGCGTTACATAGGGTGATCCACTAGTGGACATTAAAAAAAAAAAAAAACAATTTATTTGCGCTGTTACATGACGCATCAGAAAATGAGAAAAAATACACAAAAATAATTTAAATCTGAGTGAAAATTTGCGTCATATATATAAACGCAATACGACCAGCAATTCGCATAACGCTATGCCATCCCTTTTCTATTTTGATAAAATAAACCCCCACCCCACAGGTTTTATCCTCCAAGACCAAGGTTTCCTTAAAGAACAAAACTAGTTTCACAAATAAATGTACATACATCAGTGATCACTGTGATAGTTCTGATTAGAGATGTAAGTGCTGTATTATACCATTTGTATTGAAATGTATTAAACGAAAAATACCGTATAATACGGTATTATACCATTTGCTACGGTATTTTATGTATAAATCGATTGTTTCTATATTTTTTATGTAAATTATCTGAGTAATCATTAAAATACCTAAGTACTGATTACGGTGGAAAAGCACAGAAAAAATGAAAATATTAAAGGAAAAAGAAGAAGCCAATTAGAAAATCACGTCAATGCGACGACATTAACACGGCGCTAACGCAGCGCGGTGGTGTCGACGGTGACGAATATCTGTGAAGTTTAATTACTAAGTAATCATTAAATTAGAATTAGTCATTCTAAAATATAGAATACAATCGAAACTTAAAATATATTTAATTTATTAAACTAAAACTCTTCGTAATATTGCAAGATCTTAAAAAGTGAATCAAAATATAAAATACATAAAATACCAATAATACCGTAAGTTATAATAAAATACCTGTTTAATACATAGCCTTTTGGTATTATACGGTATTTTTACAACACTAGTTCTGATCTTTTTATTGAATTCTCTAATTTAGACAATGCAAGTATCGATGTAATCGATGGCAACAAAAGAAATATGTAGTTTAGGATTAGTCGGTCAGCAGTGAGGAACTTAGTATTTTAGTATTATTCATATTATTAAGCGAATTCACTTTATTATAAGGTATGATGAGGTTGACATATCCTTATTGGACAAAAATTCCAAAATAAAAAAAACAATGTCATATTTGTGGAGAATATATTATGTTTTTGATTGTGTTAAAATATATCTTTACATATGCCAAAACATAGATGAGAAATCATGACAAAAATATACATATAATAACAATGACGGATCTGGCATAAATATTTAAGTTAGTCGAGAAAATACTGCGCTCCTTTCCGAACGGTATCAAGTAAGTCAGAATCGGATTGGACGAAACCTACAGGGCAGTCATTTCAAATAATCATGATAGGTACTTAGTTTATAAACTTTTAAAATTTTAATCTTTAATAATAAAAACACAACAAAAATGATAACTTATAATTAATATACAGTTTTCTAGAAAATTCACAGCTTTATTTTTCTTTGGAGTAGACATAGCCACATAACCGACATTGTTATTCAAAATTTAATTTCGTTGAGTTTAGAAGTAACTTTAGACGAGGAAAGAACCACTTCTGAAATCAGTTTCTAGAACTGTTATTACACACAGCTATATCTGCAAGTTTGTCCGTTTGTCGGCAAAACACAATAATCTAAGGCTAACATGTCGGCTAGCCCCTTGGGGTTTGTTGGCGGCAGAAACCACTTTCCATCAAATGGAACATTGCAGCCTGCAGCTTAAATGCGTAACACTACCCAAATGTAGAATGTAGTAAATTAACTTCATCTTCCAGATGCCGCGGCCCCGGAGCTTAAGGGCAGCTGAAGGAACAGGGTGGGTTTTTAGTCAGTAGAAGTCTGACACACCCTTTCGCTTAACCCAGAGCGGGAGAAGTCATTTGATGATTTTCCCACCCAGGAAAAAAATACTGACCGCATTTTGACAACTAATTGCTTTTTCAAACTAAGTATGTTTAAATATATATATATTTTTTATTTATTTATTTCAGTACATACATACATTGCATCACCTCAAACTTGCAAGTAAATAACATAACGGGACTCAATTTTTTGTGGAGTAATTACAACAGAATGATACATTTTGTAGATTTGGTAGAAAGCATAGTCATCAAAATATGATAATTTTGATTACAAAACCCTAAACACAGTTTGAACATGTTTTCCTAATAGCATGATAAGTTGTTGACAAAACAACTACTATCAAAGGTAAATTGAAACTATGACTTAATAATGAACCTGTTGCTTATAGACTCAATAAAGTTTCCCCAAGAGTTTAATCAATTAACCTTTTGTAACTCCTCCCACTCATTGGTATTTTTTCTTAGATAATTGAATTACACGTAAATATTTCATATCTTAAGATTCGTAAGCGTTTTTTGAATCTTTTTCTGGGAGGTAAAATCGTCAAATGACTGCTACTCCAATCTGGGTGGAGTGGAAAGGAGTATCAGACTCATACTGACAAAAACCACCCTGTTCTTGCTTTCCTATTGTTCTGAACCCATGCAACGCATTGGCCTTGTTAAGCCCCGCCATTGATGCAGACTGCTTTTATGCGTTGACCAAAACCAACCAACAAACTTTTCCGTTTTGGAATATCTCTAGGGTATAGATTTAATTAAAAGTTGAGTGATAGATCTGTGTAGGTAGAAATAGAAGGTAACTTCTATTATTCATTTTAAAGAAGGATTTGTAAGAATAAACTAACTCGGCTGCTGTAAATTATAAACTACAAAGAAAATAGAGCTAAGTTGGTAGGTAAAAGCACGCCCTTAATATTCAAACGGTGCCAAGAACTTAAGCTTTATTATGGAGCCATGAAATCGGCGTTTGCTTCCAAGAACGTAATATTTACGCAGCTTATTTCACCACCGAAATGGTGTAGTAGATACCAATTTAACATTGTTAAAATTACTATCTAACCAATGCTATTGTTTGAACAGAATGAACGTCTGCGTCTATATGTAAAATGCATATCACACGATTAAAATATAGTGACTTAATCCAAAAACACAAGTTTTTGGGAAACGTCAATTAAAGATTAGGACGTTGATACATTTTATACAAAAATAAGTAATTTGGCTATAAATTAGAAAAAAACATAAAAAATGTTTTTATATTGTGCTTATATTATTGACCTACGTGTTTATATACAATAAACAAAATAAAACTAATTATAAATATATTTATTTTAATTAACTTATAGAGAGTGCCTATTTGGGTCTTTACTTGTTTTAAATCGCAGTTTTTTAAAAGCCCTTATATTGTTTAAACAGAAGTCCTCAAACCTCAGTACTACTATACACACACATTCACTCACCACACCCATTTTTACCAATCATGTATGTTATTTCTAAGTAATTTATTTTTCTATAAGTGCTTTCCTTTTAACACCAATGTACACATAATGGACGGATGGATGACCCCTATAACACAGGTACCACCTAGCATAGGGTTCATTGATCAAATATACTGTGCACCTGTAAATCCTTCAATGTAAACAGTTGTACATACTCTGTACTTAACTTTGGAAAAATAAATTATTGTATTTTATAGTTTGTGCAATACACTGTGTTACAGACACAGGCGCCTTCCTTTTACAGTTAATTTACAATTTGCTGCACTTAGTAGTGGATTTGTGGGTATAAAAACCTGATAAATTAACTAACTATCTGCTACGCCATAACAAAACAAAACCGCATATAAATAATTACTATCTTTATCGCTGTCGCTCATGCAGCCGGTGGTTTTCCAGCCCAACCATGGAGTTCTGTACAGTTTTCTCTGCTTTTGAACGGCGTTGCTTGAGAAACGAGATTTCACTCAAAACTACTTATAAATTACAGAACAAGCACTTTTTATTAGCCGACAACTTTCCTCCCTTTAACTCATGTGACGTCTTTCATAGTCGTCTTTAAGAAATAGGTTGGATATAACTTTGTGAATGGATTACAATACGGGGATGTGTTTTAGCGAATATTTCATTAAAAAAATCTCTGTACTCTTTACGAAAGTTTGGTAGACATTAATGATAATTAACTGGGGGCACGGTAGTGCCCCCGCCAAGTCGAGCGCGAAGCAAACACTGCCGTACCATTCTTATCTGGAACCATTCGGCGTATTTTTATGCCCCTATTTGAGGATCTCTAAATAGGTTTAGAACGCTGAAATTATCGTCATCTATTAAGCTATAAGCACACACTTGAAACACAAAATTTCCTAAGTTATGCAAAAGCAGATGTGCTAATTCTACACTCACTGTACTCCTAGTACTTCTTTTACAGGATGTTTTTGGTGGGATTTGTTATTCCAATTTTAGTGATAAATAATTGAATTTTAATGTAATAGTGACCCATATTTTACGTACCATATTTGTCTGCCAGAAACGGCAATATATTATGAACACAATAATTAATGCACATAATATCAACTTTCTAGAACATTCTGACAAATAAATGCATTCATTCTATTATACATATAATCAAGGATTAAAAAAAAACAGAACTAGCAATGTGGGTAGAATTCACACTTCTAGCAACCTTTTTAACTCCTCCTACTAAGCTTAATAATTATGCTTGTGTCTGAAGTCACGGCAAAAGTGTAATGGGTGGGGTTCGTAACGTTCAATACAATAAACACAGACTCCAATACATAGTTGAAAATAATTGCAATTGCAACGTATTGTCAATTTGACAGCCACCACCCACCATGCTTCAATATCCTATACATATGTTGTACAAAAGAGACTGAGATATAAATAGGTATAACGCTATCTCTTTTTCACAATCATGATGGCAATGACATGTCATAGCACGAAGGGGGGCCGGTGTCACTGTCAACCTGACAAATTGATCTAGCGTTGATATTCATTGGTATTATATATTACTCTCCTCCGGTAATATTGATTTGATGAATCGGACCTGACAACAACACCCGCGTTTGCTGGAAAATTATCCGTTAAAAGGTTTTCTGCGTCGGCTTTCACTATTTTTAAATATTCTACGAACGAAGAGTATCCAGTTGTATTACAAACTTTAGATATTAGACCAAAAAAATATTTGTATTCCAACTTTAAATATCTACATAAAAACTCCAAAAAATCTCTTTCTGTTTTGTGAACCCGTTTTTGCTATTTTTCTGTTACGTCATTAATCTATTCAGCAATTATTCTGTCGATAGTCGAAACGGTTAATGACTTAATAGCCACGAGCCTCGACCAAAACCGTAAAAAGCTCTCAGTAGCTGAATCGAGGGCTTGATTTAGAAAGTGATACTTTTAAACATGGTTCGAATTAATAAGTTGCTTTTTTTTTTTAACGTGTTAAAATTATCAAATAAGTCCTCCCACTCCGGGCAGGGTGGGAGGGACTGTCAGACTTTTACTGACTAAAATCCACGGTGTTCCTTCAATAACCCTTTATATACCGGGGCCACGGTAACGGGATGAGTCCCACGACCCCGGCGGGCTTCGGCCCTCTGCAGAGGGGGCCTCGTCATGTTGCTGACGCTCTTTGAGGCGCGCGTGGAACACGACGCGCCGTCGACCCGGGCATGGTCCATGGTCGGACAGCGAGTTGCCCTTTACTCGCTGTCCGCATGCCCGCGCCTACGGTGGCCGGAGATCGTCGGCCGACGTCCGACGCCGTGGGCGTCTACGAGGACGCCATCCTCTCCCTCACGCGGCCCGCCTCCTCCTTCGGAAGCATGACTGCTTCGAAGAAGGAGGCGACCGCTTCCCACTCCCTCTCGCCCCGCAGCATGGCCTCGACCAAGGCCGGGCGCGAGAGGTCTCCGCCTATTGTCGCCGTGAGGACACGTCGGTGCTCTGCCCAAGCTGGGCAGTCCTGCACCGTGTGCTCGACTGTGTCCTCAGGGCGACCCTCGCAGTGGTGACACCCAAGCACCCAAGCGTCTCTTCCTTACCCATCAGACACAGGTACCTCCCGAAACTTCCGTGTCCGGGGAGGACCTGCGTCATGCGGTAGATCAGGACGCCGTGACGCCTATCTAGCCACTCCTCAAAGAGGGGTCTTACCGCCGCAATTGCGGCGTGCCCGGCCGTCGTTCTCATTACCCTTGGCGTATCATTTTTAAATATGTTTGCTAAATATTAGTTGAATGAACGACATAATAAATTCTTAAAAAGATTTTTTTTTCATAGATAAAATACAAAAATAATAACTCCTTACACAAATCTTATTGAGCGTTGTGTCCGTGACGTACGAGTATGTATATGGCGTCGTCATATCTTGTAATTTTCCCCACAAACGAACCTACCAGGCACCCTTAGACCAGAATACTTCCACCCAGAAGAAAATAAATCCCCTCACCACAAAAATAAAAATCACAATCTTTAATTTCCCCACTGCTGGGAAACAGGCCTACTCTCTACTGTGGGGTAAAGTAAAATTTCAAAATCATAATTCACTTCCCGCAAATATATGTATTTTATTACATTCGCTATACGTTACGCGAGCCCAATGTGTGCCCAGAGTGTGTGTGCGTGTTTTTTGTTCCTAAACCATGCCGTCTCCTAACAATGTTTAACTTCGCTGCTTTGGAAGCAGATCCAATAGTTCTGTAGCCGATATAAATCACACAAATTAATAATTCGTACCCGAAACTACTGGGTCAGCATAGCTCTTAGACAAATGATACATAGTACTGATAAGATAAGCTATTTATACATAGCGCTTAAGTTATGTAACTATAACATACATCAAAACATTAGATTTATACCTTATCGACTTCGTTACATAAACCAACTTATTTATGAAAACTTTTTAATCAAATATTTAGCTCAATTACCGATGAACAGACTCTGTATTCAAATGTTCTAAAGAGAATTTGAATTTAGAAGTTTTGTAACTATTACACTTGCTATTACATCACATGTTGTAATAAGAACATTAGATTTATACTTTGCGACTGCATTAATTAAACAAACTTATTTATGAAAACTTTTTAATCACATGTTTAGCTTAATTACCGATAAACAGATTCTATATTCAAATGTCTAAAGAGAATTTGAATTTGGTAATCTGCAAATAATTGTTTTTTTTTTTAATAAACTATACAGCAGAGTCTAAGGTGATCTAAGTGGTCCCGCCCGCGGTCTCCGGCGCAAATGTGCGAATAACACAGGAGGTTTTAGTCAGTTTGAGTCTGACAGATCTCTTCCCCAGAATCAAGGACTTCCATAAAGATTTCCACATCGATAAAAAAAAGTGTAACAGACATACATACCACACGTACATCCTACCCGTCTTAAAGGGAAAAGGCAAAAGATTACTTCTAGGTAGGCGTGCTTCATTTTCGACCACATCATTGCTTACCATCAGGTGAGATAGTTGTGAAACGCGAGCCTATAATTAAATAAAAAAAAATACTTAATACGATTTTTCTCAGAATATGAATTGCGTCCACATTTATACGCAGTAATAATGCAATCAATTTTATAACTAGCTATGGTGTCACCCTTTGGGGTAACAGCACAGATGCACACACACTCTTGACTCTGCAAAAGAAATTAGTTAGAATCCTGGTAAACATTGAACAAACAGACAGTTACAAACCTTTCTTTCAAAAACATAATATTTTAACCATTCCGTGTTTATACATTTTTGATACATGTAAATTTGTCCAAAAACATCAAAAGTTTTATTCAAAACGAGAAGTTCTAGATTAAAAATGCACTCTACAATTCCTTATGTAATGTATATTAAATTATATAACAAACTTCCCGAATCAGCAAAAAAGGAAGAGAAAATTAACCTATTAAAAAAAACTAAAACATTTTTACTGCAGAAGTGTTATTACTCAGTAAACAAATATTTAAGTGACAGATACATAATGTAAGTAAAATTACTATTATATAATTAAGAAATGCTTCCTCTCTTCTAAATTACTTATTCTTGTTGTGTTGTTGTTGTGCTTGTTGTGTTGTGTATCTAATTTAAGTTTACCACCTAAGAATACCTACATATGAAATGCAATAAAAGTATTGAGGAGTATTGAGTAATACTGAAGCACGCATTACGCAATCATTTGGTGTTTTCCATATGTAAATAGCAAAAAAAAAGCAAATCTTACAAATGACCAGTTATTAATACGATTGTATTCTCTTTAAGGTAGGTAATTAAAATATGTAACGGTATATCAGTTTGCAAACAAGTGGAGTTGATTCTTTTCTATAAATAGGGTTCTGTAGCAAATCAAGGTGGAACGTGTAAATGTAGTTCCGCCAAATACGAATCCCGCCCGTGGTTTTACTCAAAACATTTTAATGCTGTAATTTGGCATGGTTGTGGATATTATCCGTGCAATTTCTAGAAAACCTATTGTTAAGGTATAGATGTACCTTTTGTTAAGTCATAAACATAGTTAAAGTTGATTATTTGAATGAGGTATTCATTGGATACTTCTTTAAAAAATATAAGAGGTTGGCCGAAACTATTTTTTATTCCAGAGATATGGTCTAAAAACACTTTCTAATAAACTTTTTACATAAGTAATCTACAATACTTAAATAACTTTAACTGTTTAGGTACTGCAAAAATAGAAAGACTTACTTTAAAAAAGTCATGCCTCACCCTAATTGGCAAGTCTCTACGCTGATTTAGTATCTACTAATCTGATAATATTAAAAAAAAGTAAAACTTTCAACTGTTTAAAAAAAAAACTAACATATCCATTCCCTCACTTATGGAACATCAATAACCGAATAAAGTCCGATTAAATTGCCATAAAGGCACAATCCCACGACGAACTAATCACCAATCGCTTAAGCTCACTCTGGTAAACCGAAAGCGAGCCAATCACGGCAACAGGGCATCAATACCGTTTCCGGCAGCTAGGATATTTTGTTATCCTCTATTTTTTAAATACGGTGAAAAGCAGAATATCTGCTTGCAAACAAATATTGATTTTGGCAAAATATCGTATTTCTGGGATGGGATGGCACGGCAGTGCCTCCGCAAAGTAAAAAAAAATAACCACGGCAGAAAGCTTTGTTTTTTTTTTTGGGAAGCCTTTGTTTTCTTTTCTATAAATAAAATGGACCTTTTCGGCTCTATTTTATTAAAGAAATAAAGATTACTTAAATTGATTATGGTTATACTACTGTATATTTTTATTTCACGCGTTATATTGGTTATCGGGACCTTTGATTAAACGAACAAGATCAATTATTGGGAGTTATTACTTGCCAATTTTGCTTTGTGTCGTTACTGATAGGATGGTACATATTATGCCATACGCTCCGGACGCCTGAGTATTCTATAATTTGCCTAAATACAATTATACAGGTATACTTACCATCAGGTGAGATGGTGGTCAAACGCGAGCCTATTATCAATAAAAAAAAACATAATAAAAAATTGGCCAAGTGCGAGTCAGACTCGCCCATGAAGGGTTTCGTAGTAACTATAATAATATAATATAATATTAGTATATTTATTTGACGAATAAAAAAAACCTTGAAGTTTCTTAAAACTAGCTTATTTACATTTTTACAACTACGCTAAATTACTTTGTTTTTCATAGTGTTTGTATGAATTACAAAGTTATATTTGCGGTTTTAGAAAAAATGCTGTATTTCAAAAACGTCTGACCCGATTTCGTTCAAACTAATTTTGGTTGAAAGTTTACATTAAGATTAAACAGACTTATATTTTTTTAGATTTTTCACTCTATTATTATAGAAGTTAGAGGGGGGACACACATTTTACCACTTTGGAAGCTTATATCTTTTAAACGATTGACTTTATGAAAAAGTGGTTTTAGAAACCCTTATATCATTTTTAAAGACCTGTCTATAAATACCACACACGCATATGTTTCATGAAAAAAAATATTTTCAGTTCTAGTCCCATGTATGGGGACCCTCCTTTATTTTAAATACTTTTTAATTTTTTTCTTTAAATCGGAAAGCGGTTCACAGAATACATCTACCTACTGAGTTTCATATGTTGTTTGGAGATGAATGAAAATCTTCTTCGATAGTAATAAGGCATATAATTAATGACTTAGATTTTACAAATTTAGGTAGCAATAATGTTTTGTGTGCGCGTATGATGGCGGACGATCCGTTCATGCTACGACCGCGCCGCGCGTGGTTGAATTCGGTACCACAGCACACCCCGCACTCCTCTCCTCTCGCGTCCAGTAGTAATGGGCTCGCTCATGGTGAAGATGCGTAGACATGCCCCCCGCCTTGGAGTAACAGCCTCCAACGAAGAGAAGCAGAAGCAGGTAGCAATTAAGATAAGTTAGGGTTCTTCCTCTTTTAGTAGTGGACATAATCTGGGGTATGATCTTCGTATCACTCCGTTAGCTGTTTTAATGTCTGCTACACGTGCCAGTCCATCCTTGCCAGGTGAAGTGTTTATGACTCGCCCGAGACGCCATTTCAAGGGCGGCAGATTGTCGTCTTTAATGAGCACTAAGGTATCAGGTGCTATTGTGTCGGTGTTGGACTGCCATTTACTCCTCGTCTGCAGCTCCGAAACGTATTCCTGCGACCACCGCTTCCAGAAGTTCTGCCTCATCTGTTCGATGCGCTCGTAGCGGACCAAGCGTGAAGTGTTTGCAGCTGTGAGGTCTTCGTAGGTAGGAGCAACGAGCGGCCGGCCAATCAGGAAATGGGCTGGTGTAAGAGGGAGTAGGTCGTTTGGGTCTGAAGACATGGGATACATAGGCCTGGAGTTTAGGAGGGCTTCTATTTGTGTCAATAAAGTGGAAAATTCCTCATAAGTGAGGTTTACGTTTCCTACACGACGGAGATGATGTTTAAAGGATTTAACCCCTGCCTCCCACAAACCTCCAAAATGTGGTGAGTAGGGAGGAATAAAGCTAAACTCAATATTTTCGCCTGCAGCAAAATTTAAAATATCACTTTCATTAGTGGTTAAAAATTTAGAGAATTCCTTTAGTGCACCTACAAACGTTTTTCCGTTGTCGGAAAATATTTTTACGGGTTTTCCACGACGGGATAAGAACCTTTTTAAAGCTAATAAGTATGCCTCAGAACTTAGACTGGTAACTAATTCTAAGTGTATCGCACGAGTAGTAAAGCATATGAATAAGCAAACATAACATTTTTCTAGTTTTGAACCCCTTCCTTTGCGATTCATTATGAACATAGGTCCCGCATAATCTACACCGCAGTACAAGAAAGGATACCCCGGTTCTAATCTTTCAGGAGGCAAGTCACTCATTTTTACTGAAAGTGCCTTCCCTTTCTGGCGAGTACATGTAATGCACTTATGCACTGTCTGCTTGGCTAAATCACGCCCCTTAAGTGGCCACCAACTTTCTCTAATAGTAGCCAAGAGCAGTTGTGGACCAGCATGGAGTAGACGTTTATGTTCAAATTGGAAAAGAAGTCGCGTAAAAGTATGTTTGGAACACAACAGTATGGGATGTTTTTTACTATAGGAGAAGGTATGTGAATTTTTTAATCTGCCTCCCACTCTAATAATGCAATCAGAATCTAGGAACACATCAAGACTAGCTATATTTCTCATTTGTTTAACAGGTAAGTTTTTTATTAATGCATTAAAAATTACTGGAAATGACGTTTGTTGTGCTAAACGTACTAAAACTAAAGTTGCTTTATTTAATTCATTAGACGTAAACGGGCCAGTGCTACGTTCTGTTTTGACCTTGATTCGTGCATTATGAATGAATCGTAACAAGTAAGCCGCTGCACGTGTCATGCGATTAAAATTTGAAAAACGTTCAAAGGTAAAAATACTAGTAAAAGTTGATTGTGTAAATAGAGAATTAACATTTGATTTAATTTCTGGTAAATCGTGTAATTTAATCATTTCATCGTGATTATTTTGTTTAAAATTAGTGTTAGTTTCGGTTAAAAATGCTGGCCCGTGCCACCAAATATCTGAATTTTGAAGCGCGTCGAGCGTGAGCCCGCGAGATAAAAGATCAGCCGGGTTGGTTTTACCAGCAACATGTAACCACGGTAACTCACCAGTCAACTCATTGATCTGCACTACTCTGTTCTGGACGAATGGTTTTAACAAATTAGGTGAAATTTTAATCCAGTTTATAACGATCGTGGAATCAGACCAAAAATATACATTGTCAAAAGTTAATCTCCATGACTGAATTATTTTTTGATATAACTTAGCACCAACTAAGGCTCCGCACAGTTCAAGTCGCGGTATTGTAACTGGTTTAATTGGTGCGACTTTGCTCTTACCACAAAGTAACCTAACAGTGACTGGTGAATTAACGTTGTATGTACTTACGTATGCACATGCACCATACGCATCCTGCGATGCATCCGTGAAAATATGTAAATCTGTGTGATTTGTATTCACTTGTCTAACAAGGCGAGGAATTTTTATGTTTTGTAGGTGTTGAAGGGTGTCGATAAAGTTTTTCCACAAAAACAAAATATTGTCAGGTACTGGATCGTCCCAACTTAACTTACAAAGCCATAGTTTTTGTAAAAGTATTTTTGCAATTATAATTGAAGGTGATAACAAGCCTAATGGGTCGTACACCTGTGAGACAACAGATAGAATAACACGCTTAGTCACATGAGTGGAGGTTTGATCAATCTTTGTAGTAAAATACAATAAATCTACATCATTCAACCAACCAAGACCAAGAGTTTTAGTTAAACAATTTTCGCCTATAGCTAATTCTTTTGTTTGATCTGTTGTAGAAGTTTCCAAATTAAACAACCATTTACGTAAATGGAAGCAACCAGATTTTAAAACATCATTTACTTTGGTACAAATGTCTAATAAACATTGTTTATTATCATGACCAGTAATTAAGTCATCGACAAACAGATCTTCGTCTATAACTTGCTTTATGACGTCATCCTCGCATTCAGATGCTAGCTGTTTGATGCATCGAATACTCAGGTATGGAGCGGACGCGGTACCGTATGTCACAGTATTAAGCTGGTACACACCGAGTTCGTCTGATTTATTTTCACGCCAAAGAATTAATTGGAAGTTTCTTTGATCCGGTTGAATGTAAATTTGTCGATACATTTTTTCGACGTCAGCGCACGCAACAAATCTATACTGTCGAAAACGTAATAAAATTGAGAAAACGTCATTGTGTAGACTAGGGCCAGTATACTGAATGTCGTTAAGCGATTTGCCCGATGTTGATTTTGCACTTCCATCAAAAACCACCCTAAGTTTGGTAGTACTACTATGAACTCTTAGAACACCGTGATGCGGTAGGAAATAATTTAATGATGGATAATGATTGACTCGACTCATGTGTCCTAAACTTAAATACTCATTCATAAAATCGCAATATAATTTTTTATATTCAGGTGTAGATTTATCTAATTTAAGTTCAAGTGCGTGAAAACGATTTAGCGCGAGTGTATACGTATCTCCTAGTGTGTCACTAGACTCGGCTAATGGAATGCGCACAAAAAACCGACCAGTGTTATCGCGGTAAGTAGTTTGCACAAACAAGTTTTCACATAAAGACTCGTCCTTAGTTAATTTATTTTGCGGAACTATTTCTTCTAACTCCCAGAATTTTTTAAGTTGAGTATCTAATGATTGTGAGTAATTGCAATGAACTCGATTATTGCGTGAAGTTTTATTATTTAACAATGAACCAGATATTACCCATCCCAACTTTGTATTCTGAAGATATGGACCGCTACTTAGTCGAATTAGTCCGTCATTTAAAAGTTCCCAGAACTTATCAGCCCCAATTAATATGTCGATTTCTGCTGGCGAATAAAATTTGGGATCTGCTAACTGTACATGTTCAGGAATATTTATGTGTGAATTTGTACCTAAAGATGGCAACTGAGCTGTGATTTGATTTAAAACTAAACATTTAAAGCGTGTACTATATTGTGTAGTTTTAGACCTCAAATGAATTTCGCACGATTGTGTGGAATTAGTCACCGAGTTACCTACCCCGGAGACTTGCACAGTGGACTGTATTAAATTAAGATTTAGTCGTTTGCATAAAGATTCTGTAATAAAGCAATGCTGACTGCCGTTATCTAATAAAGCGCGGGTAGTGTGAAAATTATTGCTTTTATCTGCAACCTCAACTAAAGCAGTAGACAGCAGTACCGTCTCTAATAATGAATGAGTAGTACTTTGATGTGTTGTGTGAGATGCAGTATGTAATGTGGTAGTGTTTGAAGAGTTAGCACTAGTTGTATCCTGCGGCGATGCCTGTGAATTAAGCCCAACAGCTGACGATGTGGATGCACTTACATTATCGTCACATTTATCATGAATTAAATTGTTGTGTTTTTTATTGCATTGCCTACAAGGACCGAACCAGCACTCATCTACCGAATGACTTGCGCGTAAACAATTACAACATAACTTCTTTTCATTAATGAATTTAACTTTATCGTTAACAGATAATTTTAAGAATGAATCGCAAGAATAAAGCGGATGGTTAGCTTGACACATAGTGCAAATACGAGAACGTTTGGAATTTTTATTATTAGATTGTTTATTTTGTGTTGATGTGTAACTATGTGATTTGTTTGGTTGTTGTGAATGTGATGGTTTCTTTGCGTTGTTGTCCGTGGCAGATTTACTATGTGCCAAATGAATAGTTTCTAGTACGTCAGCCCTATTTTTAAGAAAAGTAATCAAATAATCAAGAGATAAACGTTTATTTGACTGGTTATGACTATTCATAATTGAACTTTTATGAGTCTCCCATTCTCTTTCTGTAACTGAATCAAGTTTAGATGTGATTAAGTAAATAATTAAGGTGTCCCAAGACTCAGTCGGTTCGCCGAGGTTTTTTAGGGAACGTAGATTTTTGAGAACGGTATCTATAAGTTTACGGATTTGATTAGATGATTCCTTATTAAGTGACGTAATAGAAAACAAAGCCTTTACATGGTTTTGCACAAGTAAACGGTTATTATTGAATCTGTTTTCCATTAAATCCCATGCTATATTATAATTATCAGAGGAGAATTCCAATGACTTAATCACCGATAATGCACTGCCAGTAAGAGAAGACCGTAAATAATGAAATTTTTGCACATTATCTATTTCTTTAGAACTATGGATGAGTGATAGGTAAGTATCACGGTACTCTAACCAATGATCGTAAGAGCCATCAAAGGAAGGAAGTGAAATTGTAGGTAATTGAACTTTACTAGAAACTTTAGAAGAACTTTGCTCGTTATCTACGTTAATAATACACATAGCTTTAGTCACATAAGCATAATAGTCGGTTTCAAAAGTTTCCCTCTCAGATAATTCCTTTTCTACTTGACTATCAGGGATTTTTAAGTCTATTTCATCCTGAATTTCTGAAAACTGCTGTAACAATAAATCTGCCTTTTGTAAACGCGTTTGTAATTCTGTTTTAATGGCTTGAGTAACAGGTATTTTTTCTACAGAGTCTACATACTTCATAAATAGTCGTAATTTACCGCGAACAACACCTCTTTTTTTATTTAAATCTTTAATATCCTCACCACTACTACCACTACGACCCTCCTTTGACGGAGTTTTAGTCATTTTGGAATTTGTGGAAGATAATGGAAAATACTTATTTGTAAAGATTTACTATGATTTTTTTATTTTTAAACGAAGTTTAGGGTAGTGGCTAAGCAAAAAATCTTTACGCGTTTTTAACTATTTAACGGGATTAAAACACTAGGATTTCACACAAAATTAACACAAATGAAGCACTGAATAAAGAACAGGGGTAATGATGAAGAATGATGATTGACCTGACCGTTTTATGCTGGTACCGTGGATGATTTCGCTGATGGCCTCGTGCGTCCGATTAATGCTGATCGCGACGATGTCTTCTGCTGCATCCGGCGATGAAGGTCCAAATATGTTTGGAGATGAATGAAAATCTTCTTCGATAGTAATAAGGCATATAATTAATGACTTAGATTTTACAAATTTAGGTAGCAATAATGTTTTGTGTGCGCGTATGATGGCGGACGATCCGTTCATGCTACGACCGCGCCGCGCGTGGTTGAATTCGGTACCACAGCACACCCCGCACTCCTCTCCTCTCGCGTCCAGTAGTAATGGGCTCGCTCATGGTGAAGATGCGTAGACATATGTATAGTCTTAATAGTTTCGGAATAAAATGGCTGTGACATACGGACGGACGTACAGACAGACAGACGGACAGACATATCGAAACTATAAGGGTTCCGTTTTTTGCCATTCGGCTACGGAACCCCAAAAAGTACAGATCAGGTGAAATAGTGGTCAGTGGCCCTGACTGCCATGCGCAAGGTCGTGGGTTCGATTCCCACCTAGGACAAATGTTCGTGTGATGAGCACGATCATTTGTTCTTTGTCTGGGTGTAATTTATCTATAATATGTATGTATTTAGAAATATATATGTAAGTTTATCAGTTGTCTAGAACTCATATCACAAGCTCTGCTTAGTTTGGGACTAGATGGCGTTGTGTGAAAGTTGTAAAAAAACAAAAAAAAAATATCTTTACTAATTCTGATGTCCGGTACTATGTCAATTATACACTACGACAAAAGATCATTAACAACTATCCATAATTAATTATCTCTACTAATATTATAAAGCGGAAAAGTTTGTTAGTTTGTTTGTTTGTTTGTTTGTTTGTTTGCTTGAACGCGCTAATCTTCGAAAGTACTGGGTGGATTTGGATGAAATTTGATATGGAAGTAGCTTGAAGCTTGAGGAAGGTTATAGGCTACTTTTTACCCGACTGCAAAAAAGGAGAGTTATGTTTTTACCGTGATAGAATCCACGGGAGCGAAGCCCCGCGAGAGTACTAGTAATATTATAAATGCGAAAGTAACTCTGTATGTCTGTCTGTCTGTTTATCTGTCTATTACTTTTTCACGCCTAAACCGCTAAACTGATTTAGATGAAATAAATCTCTAAATCGGTTCAGCCGTTTAGGCGTGAAAAGGTAACAGACAGACAGACAGAGTAACTTTCGCATTTATAATATTAGTATAGATAACAGATTTAACTGTTATGGTGTACAATACAGAGTATCTATCTATCTAAATCATGCACTTACTGCGGCACACAAAATCCTGAATACCGTAGTGCAATCGCCCAAAGTCCCAATTAAGCGAGTCCCAATCACGGCATTAGCACATTTCCAGTTCGCTTTCAATCGATGCGATCGCTACATTAGTCAGGTGATACGATTTCCGTGGCTGTGCGGTGATTTTGTACTCGTCTATTTGGACACTAATAGTACATTGTTTTGCTCGTATCACGTTTTAATGTGCAAGCAGTAAACAATGAATTAATTCACGCCTCTTGTTATAAGGTACATTAAAAACCTTTGACTTTTTCTATTATTATTTTGGCTATAAATATATTAATACAAGAAGGATGGAAAATAAACGGACGGAGGAGTATTAAATTTGGATGAGGAAGGAGATAAAAAGATATATAAAATATTTTATATTGAACACCATAGCAGAAAACAAATAAATACTTAACAACTAATAAAAAGGGTGATACAATGGGCGGTGCAGAAAAATAAAACTTAAAATTAAAATGAACTATGATCGAATTTTGACACCGGGCAACCTCTAGTACCAATAGTTCTCTTGACTGATTTAAGCTTTGGTGGCGTGAGAGATAATATAGTACAAAAGTATTTGCGTAAACTTGGATGCGCTCCTTCTTATAATACTTTTATGATGCGATGGAAACTCAAACCGACATGATCAGAGAGAGAAGCAGGGCCAACAGCTTAACGTGTCCGCAATTGAGGAATACTTATAAGAAGGGATTGATGTACAATACATATTACGAAAGAATCATCTTTTTTCCGTCGTTTCATCGTCATTCCGAGGAAATTATATTATAGCCTTTTTTATTACGATGTGAAAATTGTCATGGATGTCCAGAACCAGAGTAAATATTTATTGTATTAGATTGGTATGGGTCATAAAAATATATCTATTGTTAATTCCACCAAAACCTAGATATATACATATTTTTCTGAAACATTAGGGGTGTGTCAGATTCTAACTTGTACTGCGGGAGCACTTAAATACTAGTCAGCGAGCTTAACTCAATTTACTATTTTTTTTAGAATAAGTTATACTGCTTCTGTGTCAGAGTGACAATTACAAGCAGTGTAGTGAGTATCAGACCAAAAACTAGATCACTACCTAGGGGAGACTCCTTAGGAGTCTCTACAGAGACGTGCCCTAACAGGTGTTTCAAAGAAGGTTTCTGAGCAGTTTCTTTATAGGACCTGGAGCTTCTCTCCATTTACTGATAGTGACCAATGGAGTTGTTTTAGTGAGGTAAAAGACTCACACTACTCCGCCTTATCCCCTAGACCAAATGCCTTTTGACGGTTTACTTTAGGTAGGTACATCTCTACTTAACCTTAAGTTGAATAAACGCGTCATGTTATATATAAAAAAGTTATTAATGACAAATTCCTTTTATTTCTTAATTACGTCATTGGATTCAAACTTGTTTTACGATGGGAATACGTACATATTCTCAAATATTTTGCTGAAATTAATGCCCAAGTTTCCAATTACGCGAACTACGAAGGAATTATCACAGTTCCAGATTGCTTTGATTCGGTTCGATCGCTACATTAGTCATGCGGTACAATCCTGACGAGGAAATTTTGTGATCGTCTATTAGGGCAATAATAGGTAATGATTTTGAAATCAAGATATTTTCTTCGGTATGATAAGAATACCTAAGTATTTATTATCAGATTTTGTCCAAATCGATACCCACGCACTTAATCACGTGAATTATATTCTCAAATACTATTGTTTGCTAAATACCTATATTTTCAGTAGTCGTGTGTTGATTTTGTGTTTGGCAATTATGACACGAAAATTTTATTGTTTTGTTCGTTTGCATAGTTTTTTTGATATATTAACATCAGAACTCATATTAGACTCAGAGCCATTATTTTTATGCCATCTTTTACAGCCCCCAAATCCAAATCGAAAGGCTATCACCACTTATAAGTATTTTAGCTGGAAATAGAAGTGGCACAACAAACTTCCCAATAACCCGTCCGTTTTTCAAGTTAGAAGAATTTGAATCTATACAATAGTATCCCAAGTAATATAAATGTCGAGATATGTATATGTTAACTATAGTTATCTATTCAAAGCTTGCCTTACATGGAACGTTCTTAATTAAGTTGCTATAAAAACAGTGATATCTTAACGAAAGAAAAAATACTAAAACAAAGCTGGATAAAAATGTAGATAAAGACGACAAACAAGATGTAAAACAATCCAAAGACGCAAATCCAATCTAAGACAGAGTTTAAGAGCGTTAAGGCGAAGAACGATGTACGCACCATACATAGCTACGTACTTAGAACCCCGAACGTTTCATAAGTATAGAACAGACCGACAAAGACAGATAGCTCAACTCGAGTCTACCCTTCGGCAGCTGGGTGACACAGATTTAAGGAAATTAAACCGCGGATCTTAATACCGGTTTTAATTAATACCCAAAAATAGACTTGAATTCAAACAAAGCTCCTCTAATCTCGAAGAGCGAAGCATTGAAGAGTGTAAGGACACACAAAGGTGTTCAAGATTTGCTCAATCGAGTCCTTTTTCTTGAATCGGGATTTATTTATCAAGGTTTATGAACGAGTTTGATAGGAACCGGTAGACTTAAGGAGATTTATAACGTTGGTTCTATCGACGAAGTTGCTTAATTAACAATCTTTCTTAAAGTTTTAAGAAATAATTAGATTATTTCCCAATAATGAATGGTTTTGAGGAGAAAAGGACGTGCCACGGAATGCTCAATTGCTATTACACGTTATGCGTTTAAATATTAGTATTATATACTACACACATGTCAAGGTTTTTATGAAACATTCCATACTAATATTAAAGTTTCATATTAATGCTTTTATTTCGTGGCAGAGGCCATAAAGGCCTTTCATACAGATTTCATTTCGCGATGTTTGATTTAAAACAAATTCCTGCCCAAATTACTTCAAAGCCAACTCTTGAGAGGGAATATAATCAAAATGTCGCAAAAATGTCCTTTGCCAAATATCAAAGGGATCTTGACGAAAGAACTTATACAAATTCGTTGCTCATATTGTATGAATGCAACTCAATCGAAGTCACAAAAGAACGCTTGGAATTTATATAGGGGTGCTATGTACCACGCGGTTACCACAAGCGGGTTGGATCACGCGTCACACAAATAATATGGTCCCTAGAATTGAATTGTGAATTTATGGTCACAAAAGAATAAATGCGTTTAAAATGTGCTTTCTTAGAGAACATTGCGGTTTTGGCTGAAAATTAAATTTCCATGTTCAAAATGAAATATAGCGATCCACGTTTAAAAATGGAAGATAAATGCTGTATAAAAAGACCACATTGGAGACTAGAAAACGTGGGCAAAAAGACTTGAAAAATCAATTCACGGAACAAATCGTCTATGAAACCCGTTCCATTTACTGGTTCAAGTGTTTCAGGGGAAAATATTGAAATCACAAAGTATTTGCTAAAAACCAGTAGACAACGGCTCATGCCAACATTTTTGAAGTTCTACCACTTCAAAAATGTTGGCATGAGCCGTTGTTCAATCAAAAGTTAGGTCGACCAAAACTTTAAAATATTTTCAATCTGTTGTAACTTTGCGTCGAACTGTAGCTCCATAGCAGGAGGTAGTGGGGTAAAACGTACCAGAATAACTGATCATCAATTTTTTTGCTTTAATTATATTGGTTTGAGTAAAAGGAAGAACATTTAGCTAAATGATTGATTGTGAAACATGTCAGAATCGGATGAACAATGTGAAACTGAAATGAGGTTAGTTGAATGTTTCTCTTTATTGATAATCCAGTTTGCTTTAGACTTCATCAATTTGACGCGCACATAATGTAATGTGTATTGCGTCATAAGCCCAGCTTGTATTTGTAGGCATTTGAGTAAATACAACTACAATGGAGAAACTCGTGGAGAAGTAACGATCCCCGCAATCAATTACTCATATCAAATTCAGCCATTTTTTCCAAAATATTTACACTAATACAAGTGCAATATACTACTCGAGGAGCTCGTGGCTAAATAATAATAGCCACTCGATCCAATATTGCAGGTTAAGCAACGCTTTGCGAGGCAGGTCAATGGATGGGTGATTATCTTAACATAACGAGATTCTTCCATATTACGGAACGCTCATACAGCCGTTGGTTCCGGCGGTCATAATCTTTGGTAGTCGTTAGTCAGAAGCTAGAAAATCTAGATGTTTCCCAGTTACCGGATTCTTCTCAGCGTGTTGATGGCAAACAGCTAGATGGAATCTGTCCAGAACTGGGCAACAAGTTTGGCATCTTCAGTAGCTTCCATCAAGTCCTGCAGTGAGCAGAGAGGGCACGCAGGATAGAAAATTAAGTGTGCCATGGTTTGTGGAACAGAACCACATATACACCCCAAGGCAGAGGCATCGATAAATCTCCACCTGAACAGATTATCTTTGCTGCGACCATCTGGGTGCGGAGTCTGTTTAAAGACTTAATTAAACTTAGACTTAGGTAGAGGTTTAGTTACCGGATTGTGGAAATCATAAAGACAGTTGCCAGGTGTATAAAATTCAGTTATTCAGTTACATTCGCTTAAACCCCCACATAGTTAGGAAAAGCAAAGCTGATTATATGTCGTCTCGAAATAAGATAGAGTTACTCTTTGGAGGTATTCCTCGAAGCGCTACCATTTTGAAGCGCACCTAATGAAGCGCTCCTTTTTAGGGTTCCGTAGCCGAATGGCAAAAAACGGAACCCTTATAGTTTCGACATGTCTGTCCGTCTGTCTGTCTGTCCGTCCGTCCGTATGTCACAGCCATTTTATTCCGAAACTATTAGGACTATACATGTAAAACTTCGTAGGTAGACGTATTCTATGAACCGCTTTCCGATTTTAAGAGAAAATTTAAAAAATATTTAAAATAAAGGGGGCTCCCCATACATGGAACTGAAACTAAAAATATATTTTTTCATGAAACCTATACTTGTGTGGTATCTATAGACAGGTCTTTAAAAATTACATTATGGTTTCTAAAATGACTTTTTCATAAAGTAAATCGTTTAAAAGATATACGCTTCCAAAGTGGTAAAATGTGTCCCCCCCCTCTAACTTCTATAATAATGAAGTGAAAAATCTAAAAAAAACCATATGTTGTAGATCTTAATGTAAACTTTCAACCAAAATTGGTTTGAACGAGATCGAGTCAGCAGTTTTTGAGATACAGTATATTTTCGAAAACCACAAATATAACTTTGTAATTCATACAAATACTATGAAAAACAAAGTTATTTGGCGTAGTAAAAATTGTAAATAAGCTAGTTTTAAGAAATTTGTAAGATTTTTGTTTTTTTTTTTTTAAATAAATATATTAAGTATGTTATATTTATTATAGTTTAGTACAGTAGTACAGCAGTAGGAACCCTTCATGGGCGAGTCCGACTCGCACTTGGCCAATTTTTTATTCCTCGGAGCACTCCTTTTAGTAGCGCTCCCGATAACATGGTATCGGGAGCGCTACTAAAAGGTGCGCTTCAAAATGGTAGCGCTTCGAGGAATGCCTCACTCTTTGTTGTAAACATAATAAACTATTTTCAAATATAAACGGTGTTACAACGGGTACTCTCATCGCTAAACATTTTTTGGATAAATTTGACATAGAAAAGAAAGAAATTTGAACAATAAAAAATAAGAAAACACATTATTTACAACGATAAAATTATACCGATTCAGGTGAGCATAATGTCAGGTGGCAACCCTTTTTTTAAGGATGGGAAATCATGCAATGACTGTCTCCCGATCTGGGCGAAGCGGGAGGGTGTGTCAGAATTGTACTGACTAACACCCATCCGTCTTCCATCATTTGCTCTTCGTATTCCACCTGCCACGGTAACTCTTTCTAACAATTATGTATTTATTACCTCAGACGTGCAATACCCACGCCTAAATTAATGATAAAGAGTTGTTATGCATTCAACGACAAACCTTTATTCAAAAAATTAAAATCGCAACCATTTCAAACAAACCGCATAACAATTAAATATAAATGGCCAATGAAAACTTACGATGCCCCAGAGAGCCAGGGATGCAGTATCATGCCCCAACAAGGCAACAATTTGATGTGTGACCTGACCCAGACAAATGAATCTCAATTATTAATGGTATGGCCCCTCTAGGCCGTCGTTACCGCGGTAATTGGGCCTTGAGTCGGGGTGAGAGTACTATTATGTAAGTTAATGCTTGTGGGGAACGTGATACTTAAATGTTGATTGGTCGATTTTGATTTATTCTATGGAATATAGCATTAATAATAAAAAAATCGATTGTCTGTAAAGTCGGTTTACTGACGATAGTTGAACGTGACAACGTCATAAGAAAATACTGATGGAATGGTTGCATTTTTCAAAAGAAAATTTTAATTTTACATCACTATTACTGCACTTCTCATGACAATGGAAGAATCCCTACACAGTGACGTCATCTCTTAGCGTTTTATCATAGCCTAGTACTTGACTCGTTGAGTCATACATAAATGTCAAAGAATCCCTACACAGTGACGTCAACTCTTACCGTTTTATGATAGCCTAGTACTTGACTCGTTGAGTCATACACAAATGTCAACTTGTAGATCCAATTTGATTTGCTTTGGAACGCCTCAGAGCGATGGAATACCTCAGAGCGAGGTAACACCGCATGAGTCATGTATTTTCGTGCGTGCAGCCAGCTTCATCGAATTATAAGACGTTGTCACGTCAATAATAATTTAAGTTGGGGTCGGCGTTGGAACGACTGCCTATCAGACCTCCATAACCCTGAAGCTGGGTAACACGATACCCCTTGGCCAGATTAATGTCAGATTTTCTGACTTCTGACAGTCCGCAACGACTGTCAAAAATATTCAAATGACGCCGGGACTAAAGGCTTAACATGCTTTCCGAGGCACGGGGGTATCGCACCACCAACTTCCAAACTCCGGGCTATTACTGAGAAATTTCTATTAGAAAAACTTAATTGCACTTTTTTTCACGAGCTCTGAAGCAAACCGGAAACTTCATATACAACGTGTAATTTAAAGGGTATATACATACCGAGTGCACGGCTTCTTTGGATGATAACAAACGATATAGCAAGGGTTTTGTAATCCTGTGTGGAGCTTATTAGAAATTTCAATACATTGATACCAGAGACCGAATTTTTCAAATTAAGAAGAACGAAGAGAATTGTCGTTTTATTGGCTAGTGACGTGGAAAGTGATGACCCTCATAGTGCTGTGACACGTTTGTTATTACTGGTATTCAAGAAACATATGAAACTACTCACAGTCACTTATTTTGAGCTAAAACTTTGCATAGAGACTCCATACCAGATGTTGTCTTCAGTCCTTTTGGATAGATATGGGGTTTCCGTTACACGTTGTAGAAGTGAAGCTCGTGGCTTAATAATAATATCTGCGAAAAATGGTCAATCGTCGGATCAACCCTCATGGTTCAGCAACGCCAACCAAGGTCAGTTCGCAGATGGGCGATTTTTTAATCGTATCGAGTTTCCTCCGACCCTCGATGTGCTTTATGAGTGGTTGGCGCGGACTGTCATCACTATACATCTTTAGAGTGTCGTTTGCAATCTTTCATTGGGGTATCGTATTTACTTAATGATGCGTTGTGGAGGTCAGACACGCAGTCGTTCGGTGTGAAACATTGGTACTCTCAAGTATCATCTTGTTAAACAGGAAGCGTAGCTTACTATAGTTGAAAAAGCGCTAAAAATAATAATACTATGATAATTAGTAGTTTTTCAGCCTCTATATGCAATTTATTTAATAGGGTAGTTTCCTAAAATATTTTATTTAGTCCGTCGCGTAGTTTAACAAAAAACATTGGACACGTATTTTTTATAATTTCACGTAATTGAAAAATTAAGACAATACAGTGAGTTGAAATTTCGCGTGATGCACTCCGGTATAATTCTAAGCACTGTGCAGCCCCCACTCCTGTACTTTGAAGCTTTCCATATTTGTGATTTTTTTTTGACCTGAAAAGGCAAAAAATACGTGACCAATATTTTTTGAAAATCTACCTAATGGACCAAATAAAATAATTATTTTGTAATACAGGAAACTACCGTATTATGTAGTATAGAAGGCAAACATTTTGTTTTTAACCCATAGGTTCACTGGTAGAGAATGCCTTTCTGCTTTAAGTCTGCCCATGTTGTTACATGGGCAGACTTATTTAAAAATTATGTACTATAGTGTTCCATAGTACATAAATTATAAAATAATCGAATAGATTCTACAACAGCAAAGCCAAGTTTACAGCGAAAAATATTCGAAGCTTTATTCGAAGAGATAACATATTTAAGAAACTTAGGTATTATTAGACTTAATCATCAATTATTATACTCTTAATATGATTTCATACTGCGTAGTCATAATATACCTACATATCCATCTATACGAAATAATTTAATTTCATAAAATCTGAACGATTCATCTCTTAAGTTTTACATAATTTATGGTCAATATGAGAAAATTGTTCCCAAATATTCATTAAGGTTTTAGTGAATAAATGATAAAATATGTAATAATTTAGAGTTTCATTACTGGATTTCTTGAACTCAATTTTAATCAGAAAATCTGTGAAAATTGAGCGTTAAAGTTTACAAAAAAATCACTACTAAACAATTAATCATCACGAGCGAATCTATTAGAAAAGCAAATTTTACCTTACTCAAGTTTTTGAATTAACACTATTCAAAAAGAATAAGTGATTTCATAATGAATTATCGTCAAACATTTTCTACAAGAATTTATCATCATACAGCGTAGGCTGGAGTATTTTTGTCTTAATTACTTTGCCAAACTTCAGATTAGAAAATAGATATCTTAAGATAAATTTTCTACTTAAAGTGGTCGAGAACAACAAGGCTCTGTTTCGTAATAAAATTGTTTTCAAAACTGAGGAATAATACGTTTATTACAAATTTGTAGTAGGTCCTTATTTCTAGGGATTAATTGTTAAATGTTTTATATCTTACCAGCAAACGATCAGCATTTTCACAAGAAGTGATAGCCTAGTTATGCTCCACAATCGAGTAACTGAGTAAAATCCATCTTGCCCATTACAATTTACTATTAAAGCTGTACAAACAGTCGGGACGAACGGCTAAACATGTTTTCCAAAGCAATGACGAATTTGGATATGTTCTTTTGGTCACCCGTCCGGGGACCAACCTCGGTAAGCGTTGCTTAACCTCGATATTCAACCCCTGCGGCTATAAGTAATGTTGTGAATCACTCAAGAATTTTTCAAATACACATACATACCTAACAACTTGAATGGACTGACTAACTACAGCTAACGACATCTTTTGGCATCTAACGTGAACAATTGACACTTTGATCACACAACAACCTGTCGGAAGGACTGCAGACTATGAAATTTAAGTCCCAAAATTGAAACCAAATCAACAACGAATTCTAAGGCTCAATTTACACCGTCGCGGAATGGAATGGAATGGAAGCGTCAATTTTGCCTCATGACGCGAGAAGACGCGAAAAATCGCTGGAATGCTCGAGTATTCTCGCGCATTCCAGCGAAAAAGCGCGACTGCGCCATGAGGGACGTTCAGTCTAGACCTATTAAGTTGGTACCTCATTGCTGTGACCGACCCAACCGACTCCCCGTTCGCGCCACTTCCCGCGGATTCCACGGACGGTGCTGACAGTAGCCAGGGGAATTCTAGAGAATGCGCGAGGATTTCTCCTCCTTTTTGGCTCCTATTTAGTTTGTACCTATGTTATACGATTGACAAAGTTCACTATGCTATGTACACTTTCGTTGCAAAAAGTCGCATCCATTCCATTCCGCGGCGACGTAAATTGAGCCTAACTTCTAATAAATGAAACTGGCCCCTAAATGGCGACGTACTAACTGTACAAACTTGATTCTTTTCATCAATTTTGATTGTTCATTTCAACAACACGGGTAAGCGGTAAGACTACTAATAGAAAAAATATTCGCATCGTGGGATAATGGCGAGGACACAATAGTCACAAAAAACGTGTTACATTAGCAGAAAAATAGCATCAGGTACTTTTATACGCGCACTATTACGCGGTAATGCATAGTAGTATAGACCTATTGTTCAATGGAAGTGGCCCACAATGCTATGCAAATTTTATATTGAATGGGGCGATGTGCGAATAAGAGTTCATGTGGTTTTATTGCATTTGATAGTAACAAAATCATTGGTAGTACGTTGGTGTGCTTATAAAATATTACCTTTTTGTCAGCGAATGCGTCCGCGTAGATATTTAGCACATTTTCCCGTGATGAAAAGTAGTCTATTTTATTCTCATTCTTTCTATATGCTCTTCCAGACTTCGATCAGTATCCGTATACCCGTATCCGGAGTCTGTGTTTCCCGATAGCTATAACCTGGGGGTCTTACAGCTAGAGTGAATAGGTTACTTCTAGGTAAGCGTGCTCCATCTTCGACCACATCATCACTTACCATCAGTTGAGATGGTGGTGAAACGCGAGCCTATTATAAAAACAAAATCTATATCATTCATTTCATATATCATTGCTCAGCCATTTTGGCTTGATCCTGAAAAGTAGGTAAATAACATCAAAATCCCAGGCTGATTTGGAATTAAGTCCGATAATGATTGTAAAATATGGATTTTGGATGGGACCTGGACTATTCTTAAGTATTGGACTGTTTTGTTAATTTTTTGCATGATATTTGTTTATATTTTTAATTGAAGTGTAATTTACTAGTTTATTGTTGTATCTCTTTATTACTGCTCACGAAATAGCAGCGCAGTCGATATCATAAATTTTTAACCGACTTCTGAAAAAGGAGGAGGTTCTCAATTCGGATGTTTGTTTGTTTTTTTTTTTTTTTTTTTTATGTTTGTTCGGGCATAGCTTCGTCGCTCGCCAACCGATTTGAAAAATTCTTTTTTTGTTGGAAAGGGTATACTTTCCAAATGGTCCCATGAAAATTTTATCGACATCTAACAAGCCGTTTCTGAAAATTCAACAAAAGTCTAAAAAAATATTTACATTGATGATCTTTTCGGTTACTCTATATTGTGTTTTTTGTTCGCGCGTTTTTAGTTTTTTGTAGTTGACATTTTGGCTTTTATAACTAGATTAATTACAAATTGACCCACTAAAAAGCGCGAAAATAAAAACTTTTTTGCAAAAAAATAAAACCGACTTCCATATCAAAACACTACAAAGCCAAAAATAATTTTAATTTCGGAAGGCGGTGTGAAAAAAAAGAAAATACAAAACCAATAACACCGACTACCGAAATTAAAATTATTTTTGGCTTTGTAGTGTTTTGATATGGAAGTCGGTTTTATTTTTTTGCAAAAAAGTTTTTCCTACTATCACATTTTTGCAATCTATAAGGTAGTGTTTATAAATAAATTCGGGTTTTAGCTAACTTAAATGTTTTTGTTTTTATTTTTCAAAGGACATATACTACCAACGTAAAAGTAAAAAATGTTATGTTTATATATCTATGCAAATATTATAAAGGGGTTAATATTTAATTTCGTGAGTCAGTTTGTATGTGGGTACTAATCATCGAAACTACACATCCGATTTTAAACATTCTTTCACCTAGTGAATTCTAACTTATCACCGACTGACATGGGCTTCATTTTATGTTAAACAAATAAACTTTTGACACGAGCAAAGCAGAAGCTAGTGTTTATATGAAAAGACGAAGAATAAAGCTATCTTAACATGTAGGTACGTATACTGTGTGTCATATGAAAACGCAGCTTGAATTTAAATCATGTTTAAAATTTGAATGATATCATCCAAACCATTCAATAAAGTTATTTGTGAATAACGATCTGCAAAATATTTAACAATGCCGATATTGTCGTCAGATATCCTACATTTCCTCGTTAGTGACGTGTCCAGTTTAAATTTATAATGAGCCTCAGTTTGGATCACGCCGTTTTAGTATACGATACCAAAACTGATAATAATGGTAAGTAGTGGTAAATAGATAATGTGATATACCGTAAATGTTCCGTTATATTAGCAGACAATACTTTTATTTTTATAGATAATTATATCTATTAAAATAAATGTATGTTATCAAAATATAAGTTTGACTTTCTAACAAACCAAAACGGATTTAAATAGATAGATATATATACTCTTTATTGTACACCATAACAGAAATAAATGAGGACTTAAAAATAACAAAGGGTTTTATTTACAATGGGCGGTCTTATCGCTAAAAGCGATCTTTTACAGACAACCTTTGGATGGATTTGACACAGCAGGAGAAAATAAATATGCGGGTAGTTCATTTTTTTTTTTTTTTTTTTAGGTAGGGCCACTTGTAGATCAGCACACTAAGGCTGTGAGTCTACTTAACCGGACTTTCCTGTGGTGACCTCTAATAAATTAAAGGCCCCCAGCCAGGGCTTACAAACTAAAATATACTTAAAAACTAATGACCGCACGCTAAGGGCACTCCCTGTGGAGTACGGGCCTCGGCATAGCGGGGTCATTTTGGGAGGGCAGCAAAGGGACAGGCTGGGTCATATTATTTTCGGGAGTATTTATTGCTACTGGCTCAGCATCGCGGGCTGGCTCGTTTGGCAAAGGTCGGGGAGGATTTTCATTACAGGTACGCGGACGTCGCGATGGGCCTCGTCGGCGAGGCCGGAATAAGGAACGCGTTCTGTATATGTGTTTTCTAAGAGTGCTGGTTTCCCTACTGCTCTCTTGTCGGATGGTGGTGGGGTCGTCAGGCTCGTCTAGGATGATACGCGGGCGACGAACCCGAGAAATCTTGGAGGGTCTGTATCGGGCGGCCGATACGATCAGGGGGTTAGTGTGGGTCTCAGCAGAGGTGAAGTAACGCACTGACATGCGTTTCAACACTTGCTTTATGGTCGGGAGTTTGAGGTCTACGTGGAGATCCTCGTTCCTACAGAACCAGGGCGCGCCCGTGGCCTTTCGGAGAAAACGGTTCTGAACGACTTGCATCCTATGGATCTGGTTGGGACTGGCATGAGCAAACACCGGACAGGCATACGTCATGATAGGACGTATGCATGTCGTGTATATTCGGATTTTACATTTAAGGGAGAGCTTGCTGTGTTTATTCAGCAGGGCGTGGAGCCTACCGAGAGCGAAAGCGGCTCGCGAGCGAACCGACTTTATGTGCTCACTGAAATTCAGGAACTGGTCGAGGATCACACCTAAGTATTTGGCTCGCTTCTCCCAAGGGATTGGCTTGCCGAACATAGTGATCGGGCGTGGGGGGGTGAACTTTTTATGCTGGCGAGCCCTGCGAAACAGGACTGCTTGACTTTTGTCGGGATTTACCTCAATCCTCCATTTCCTAAACCAATCGCCTAGTGCGTTGGCTGAGGTCTGGAGGGTATGAGCGATGCTAACGGGATTATGTCCCGAGTAGTAGATGGCCGTGTCGTCGGCAAACAGGGATAACTCTACTGGGGGCTTTTTGGGGATGTCGCTAGTGAATAGCGTGAAGAGTGGGGGGGAGAGCACGGCGCCCTGAGGGACGCCGGCTCTGATAGGGCGGGGAGTGGAAAGCGCTCCTTCGATACGATATCTGAAGGAGCGGTTCGACAGGAAGTCTCGAATGATGAGCACGAGACGGTCCGGCACACCTAGTTGGTAAAGCTTGTAAATTAAGCCATTGTGCCAGACTTTGTCGAAAGCCTTCGCTATATCAAAGAATAGGGCCCCCGTCACCAGACCGCGTTGAAAGCGGCCGCTAATGTGCTCTACGATGCGGTGGGCTTGGTGGACACTGGAATGATGGGCTCTAAAGCCAAACTGTTCGTTAGGGATTAGGCTCTTGGCCTCGACAAAGTCCTTGAGCCGATTAAGAATAATCCGCTCGTAGACCTTGCCGAGGGCGCTGAGCAGACTAATGGGTCTATAGCTAGTCGGGAGGTTCTTGGGCTTTTTGGGTTTTGGGATACCTATCACTATAGCCTCTTTCCAAGCTTGTGGAAACAAGTTGTTGGACAAGGCGCCATTGAAGATGGCAGTCAGTAGGACTATTATCGTACGTGGGAGGAGTTTAAGTGCCCTAGTGGTCAGTCTGTCAGTCCCGGGAGCTTTCCTAGGTTTGAGTTTCTTGATGATCTCCTCCACCTCGTCCTCCGTGACGGGGGGGAGGGGAGCATCAGGGTCCTCGACAGGGGGTAGGGTAGATCTACGTTCGACCTCAGCATCCACGTGGGCAAGGTGGGCTGGGTCGACTGGTTGGGAGCTGGGAGAGCACTGTGCCTCCAGGCTGTCGGCTAGGCATTCGGCTTTGTCTTCGTCGTCGAAGGCAATGCTTTTGTCCGGGCGGATAAGGGGAGGCATTGAGGCAACCTCAGTGGCGCGCATATTCCGCTGAAGTTGCCAGAAGGCATGGTGGGTGGGTTCCAGTTCGCTCAGGGTCTTGTCCCAGCCGGCTTCACGCCACTCTCTGATGCTGTTACTTACTTTGCGCTGTAAGTACCGCATGAAAGTTTTGTTATTCTGGCAGGGGAAAGATCTGTAGGCACGGACTGCTGCGTTCTTCTCAGTCAGCAGGGCCCGTACATCGTCCGGGAGTTTCCGGCGCCAGTGCTCTGACACCGGAATCTCCTTTGAACAGTCGTTCAAGACAGATTGTACGTGCTCCGTGAGTGAGTCGATCGCAGCCGTCGTGTCGGCGGCGGACTGGATGTGGTCGGGGATCTTGTCCAGGTGAGGAGACGTGTTGGATTTCAGCAATTCGCCTACTTTCCTCCAGTCAGTGATCACCTGTGTGGGAGGGGGGCGGTTAGGGTCATAGGGACCCGATCTCGGAGTTAACTCCAAGATCACCGGTCTATGGTCAGAGTCAAGTTCGTCTACCGTCTCTAAAGAGTGCAAACGTAAGTTCACATTCTTCAGGAGGGCAATGTCGAGTACGTCGGGCAAGTGGGATGGCTCGAACGGATAATGAGTAGGCCGCATAGGACCTATGATATCTATGTGGAGAGGTGTGCAAAGGTCGTATAGTACCTTCCCACGGGGGTTGGTAATACGACTACACCATGCGGGATGTTTGGCATTGAGATCCCCCGCTATAAGGACGGAGTCACTCATGTCAAGAAGGGCTGTAAGGTCGCTTCGTAGTGAGGCGTTTATCGAAGAATTTGAATCTACGTCGCTGTGCGGTGGGAGATACGCGGATACTATTGTGATAGAGGGATGGCCCGTCATGCCTAGCCGGCAAACGGATACCTCTAAGTGGGCAAGGGGCGGCGGATCCATAGGGATGCAGTGCAGGGAGTTCCTATAATATATTAGAGTGCCACCTCTGTGGCATCTAGTCCTATCGTTCCTAACTAGCCGGTAGTTGGCTACCTTGGGATCCCTAAGGTGGGGTTTGAGGAAGGTCTCTTGGACCAGAAGGATGTCGAGACTATGATCGCGAAGGAAAGTCGCGATCTCGTCCCGTTGATTAGTGATGCCATTGGCATTGAAGTAACCTAGCTTTAGGGATCGGGGCTTTAGTCTCTTACTAGCCGTGTTATACATTATGGCTGTTTAAAAAGGTTATCAAAATGACTTTTGACATCGGGATACTGATGGTATACCCGAATCAGGGAGTTGATGCTAGTGCAGGCCACGACCTCCTTTGCCATTTGGATGGCGCGGGCGGACTGGAAGAAACTGAAGGTATTTCCAAGGATGAGGAACGCATCGAGTTCCGGCTCTACCGAGCGAGGGAGTGACTGGGGAGGAGGTGGGGGCTGAGAAGCCACAACAACCGGAGCGGAGGGCATGATGGGTTGATCCATCAGCCCAGGGACTTTCGGCCTTAGTGCCGGGAAGTTTTGGGCGTGATTCGCCGCCGTCCAAGGAGTTGGACGCTGGGGACTGAGGGTCTGAGGGAGCTCAGACGAGAGTGTAGGACACTCTCGTCCCTGGCGTGCGCTAGCGCGCGTTGCCAGTTTAGGGGCGGAGGTTTTCGGGGCTTTCGGACAGCCTCGGTAATTGGCGGGGTGACCAGATTGCCCGCACAGCACGCAGCTGGGCGGGTCTGGGCATTGGGACCTGTCTTTTGGGCGACTGCACTCGGCGGTGCCGTGATCGCCCAGGCACTTTACGCACCGGGGTTTGCCGAAGCAATTCCGTTGCGCGTGGCCGTATAACTGGCAACGGTGGCATTGGCCTACCGTGCCACTCTTGTGTGGCTTCTCAATTAAAATTCCTGAAAGACTGCATACAGTCTTCAGCGCAAAGATGGGGTGGGGACCTTCGGAGACGGGGTGGCAGATGACGAGGACGTTGTTAGACGCCCTGCCACCTCTGCCGTGCATACGGTGCACCTCAATCACCGGGATGTTCTGTGACTCTAGGTCGCAGACGATCTCGGTGGTGGGGATCTCACTGGGGATCCGGCAGAGGACCACCCGAACGGGCTTGCTCTCATGGAGCGTATAAGTGTGGTGGGGGATATTTCGAGCCTTGAGTAGCTTCGAAAGCGCGCGGTGGTCGTTAGCTGTCGCTAACCCTACTTTTATGCCGTTCTGAACGGCGCGGGCATTCGTGTAGGCGATGCGTTGCTCGCCACACGCTTTGGACACGTTTGTCCAAGCCCCCTTATCATGTATGAAGATGGGTGGGGGAGGGATGGTCTTGCGCACTGAGGCGCTGACGACTGGGGTTTGAGTAGGGCTGGGCCTAGTGGCCGAGGAAGTGGAGGGCTGGCTCTGCACTAAGCGTGCTGGCTCGGGAGGGGAGGGTTTCTTGGCCTTAGGGGCCTGGGTGGAGGACGAGGCCTGCGACCTCTTCTTCCTCTTTCCCTCGACGAGGATAAACTCGTCGGAGGAAGAGGTTTGATCGGAGGAGGAGTGCTCGGACTCCGCTCGCTCCGAGCGCTCAGAGTGTATGCTCTCTGCGCGCTCCGAGCGCTCGCCTTCCGAGCCCTCTTTTTCTTGTTCCTCCTCCTCAGAGTCCATTTCGACGTCTGGGGGGGAGGGGGACCTATCTGCGTTGGGCGCGGGGGTGGGACCTAAATCTGGCTGTGGGGCGGGAAACACCGCGGGGGGTAATTTTACAATCTCATCTTTATACTCTCTTTGTAGGGCGGGGTTTTCAAATAGGATCTTTCCTAATAAATCGGTTGTTAGATTTAACCGAGCCGATAGGGATTCGACTTTGGACATGAGATCCTCCATCTTGTCCTCCATATTGGAGGCGACAAAGGTGGGCATCCTACTCTCCTAACCCTAACATATGCGCCTCGAGGAGACACGTCAAACGTGAGCTCCCCGAGCAGACGGTCCCCAAAGAGCCCTGCCCCGGAGTTTCTCCTAACACTTCGCTACCGAGAAGAGAAACCCAGACAAACTCGGTAGCTGTGTTGCCGTCTGATGTGGCCTGAGGGGCCCTATTTGCCTAACCCTCCGGGCGGGAATGACCCGGAGGTGAGTTCGCTCCCTGCGGGGATAGCAGGGAGGTGTGTACCTACTGGTGTGCCCTAAGCTTGTAATCCGGTCGCCAATCTTAATGTGCGTACCGGGCCCTATTGGGTCTAGTGCGAAGGGGTAGATACACCCAACCGACACTAGGTGTGTATGCTGTGAAGAGAACTCAGTAACTAGGTTTGACTAGGAGATCCCCCAAGGCCAAAACCTAGCACTCGACTCCAATTGACTGCTTCACCCTGAAGGGGATCAGCGGGTGCGTCGGGTCAGCACCCCCTTGGTATTGTTGACACCGTGAGGTTTCCAACCAAGGACCACGAAACTGTGGTTTTACCCTGAAGGGGCCAAACCAAATTGTTTTGACAATCTCTGTTAGAGAAGCACGATATCCTTCACCGCCTCGAAAAAGGCGGATCCGGACCAGGCGTCGTAGTCGGCGACTACGAGTGACGTCACGGTGGGCGTGACGAACGGAGCGATGACTCAGGCACGGAACGATCGAGAGCGCGGAGCGGCACGACTGTCGCGGGCGAGCGTCGGAGCAGAATGGGGTAGTTCATGGTGTATTATTCACTTATATACAATAAATAAGTAATAACCTACATACTCAATACACATATACATATACAACGATTTAAACGATTTAAAGGGTATATACATACCAAGTGCATAGCTTCTTTGGATGATAACAAACGATATGGCAAGGGTTTTGTAATCCTAAGTCTACGTGTGTAGAACTTATTACAAATTCCAATACACTGATACCAGAGACCGAATTTTTCAAATTAAGAAGAACGAAAAGAATTATCGTGTTATTGGCAAGTGACGTGGAAAGTTATTGACCCTCGTAGTGCTGTGACAATTTTTTTATGATTGGTATTCAAGAAATATATGAAACCAATAATTTGGTATCTATTCTTTGAGTCAGTTATTTTGTGCTGAAACTGTGCATAGAGACTCCATACCAGATGTTGTCTTCAGCCCTTTTGGATAGATATGGGGTTTCTGTTACACGTTGTATATACATAAAAAACAAAGCTGAGATATATAAAAAAATAGTAACAAATTAAAGAGAGACATAGAGATCTTTTACCATGTTTTTGAATTGAAAGAAGGAAGGGTTTGTGCTTGTCTTACTGACACGGGAAGAGAAACGAAAATGTGAAGTACGAAAACCTTTTAATTCTGTTAGCCTTAAATTGTGTCCCACTACTGTAAAAGATTCCTTCCTACCTCCACACTTCCATTCAAAACCCTTGTACTGGGCAATCTTTGGCGAAGTTTTCCAGAAAACCTACCAGCACTTCAATCGTTTTTCTCTTGGTAAGCATGCTCTTGGATGTCGTTCAGCCCGAGTTTGTTCAACGACTGTTACTGACTAAAATCCAATTCAAAACTGACTACCACTTCATAACTCAAGATAGTAGACGTTGGAGAAAACAGATAGGCTGCAGCGAGCGTGCGAAAATCCACGAAGAAATAAAACTATTCTGGCCAAGATGATAAATTTAAATGCGATTGATAGATTTGTAAACTCATAGATCAATTTCATAGGCACTTAAGAAAACCCAACGGTTTCTTTCCACAAAATCTTTTTCAATCATGTTGGTCCGACCACTTATATGTGTGTCACTTTTGATCTTCATTTCATCAATATCAGTACTTCATAACGTTTGTTTATGAGAAGATATCCATAGAAACATTATCTGTATGTGTGTTAGTGTGTAATGGAACACACGCATAATTAACTGAGTGTTTGCTACCGCTTGACTCATAAACAGCTGAACGAATTTGAATGAACACAACAAGCAGAACTGACCATGGAATCGAACACACTTATAATAGGATATTTTGCATCCCGAGAGTAGTATATTTCTGTGAGATAGTTTTCGCCTTTCACACGGTCGGAAGTAGTAGGACAAGCACAAACTAGTAAGGAATCTTTATACAACTACCTTCTACCCGTGGTTTCCCCTTGACCCGTATCGTAAGTCCTTCTCCAAGTTCTAATCTAACTGTGTACCAAAGGAGATGGCTAAATGGCTGCCCCCAGCATGAATAAGAATTTCACACTAACCCGTAATATTGAAATATTCATTCATAAATTATTTAGTGTTTAATAATTTCTTATAACTTTCATGAACTAATAAACATAAAAAAGTTTCATAATTGATTTTATGCTTTGTTTTGGTTTGACAAGATCAAGTACTGCAAGCTAGGGTTGAGACATATCGCATTTCCAGAATGTCAAATCGAAATAATTGAACTAACATCGATTTTTAACAACGGTTATCAAAACGATTTATTTTCAGAAACTACATAATTATAACTGGATAAGTGTGTTACTAACACTTCGGACGCACAATCTTACTACATATTTTGTGTCTGTCAAGGTCGTCAACAACATTTTTATTTCTTTCAATTTTTCGAGTATTTTATCGATGTTGTTTTCTTACATTTGGAATCTGATTCCATCTCTACACTATGAAAAAAAAAAAACAAACGTCAGCGGTCAGACGTCGTTTGAACGCTCTGCCGTTTACTCTTTCGTTGTGCGTTTTGGATTTGGATTTTTGATTATCATTGACCTTCGCTTGTTTATAAATTTGGACTTATTGTTTGCTCGTCTACCTACTGACCTCTCGCTACTGGACACGGACTTGAATTACAATCATGCGGTGCATAAATTGCGGTGAAAGTGAACTCACAAATAATAATTTAGATGACATACTGTCATATTACTGCAGCTGTATTGTGGGTAACAGAACTCTGGGCTGTTGTTGTCATGTAATGGCAGTGATCTGGTATCTCGGCTGGGCGAGACATCAGAACACATTATCATCTCCGGCTTCATTTTTAGATAATGTATAGGACATTATCATTATAATATATATATATATATATAAGACTTACTGAATAAATAAATAGGTAAATGGCATGGCTTTTATGTCCTTGATTAGATACTCAGTGTGTTCATTATCTAGTTTAGGCAGAATTGTTTACCTACCTACCTCAATACAGAAATTATAAATATTTGGCTCAGTTAATCTTTAAGATCTTTTTCAATACGTTCATCATTTCAACCATAATGCTATTCACATTGTTTGTGAATACTGTCTTTATTTTAACTCATTTGGATAAGTAGTTTAGATTTTACAACAGAATACTTATATTATTATGATTTTTGTGGAGATTATCTATCGTAAGTCCGTTGTATTAAGTTTTTTTGGTGCAATTACCACTTTGTAGATATTTAACTCAAGTACCTTAGTGCAAAATCGCCAATGAAAACCACAACTATCGATTAAAATCGTCGCAGAAACATTAAAACGCCTAGATAAAAGTTTATAGCAATGTCATTAAAAAATATTTAAAATAAAGGGGGCTCCCCATACATGGAACTGACCCTGAAAATATTTTTTTTCATGCAACCTATACGTGTGTAGTATCTATAGACAGGTCTTTAAAAATGACATTATGGTTTCTAAAATGACTTTTTCATAAAGTTAATCGTTTAAAAGATATACGCTTCCAAAGTGGTAAAATGTGTATCCCCCCCCTCTAACTTATATAATAATGAAGTGAAAAATCTAAAAAAAACCATATGTTGTAGATCTTAATGTAAGCTTTCAACCAAAATTAGTTTGAACGAGATCGAGTCAGCAGTTTTAGAGATACAGTATATTTTCTAAAACCGCAAATATAACTTTGTAATTAATACAAATACTATGAAAAACAAAGTTATTTGGCGTAATTGTAAAAATTGTAAATAAGCTAGTTTTAAGAAATGTTTAAAGATTTTTGTTTTTTTTTTTCTAATAAATATATTAAGTATGTTATATTATTATTATAGTTACTACGGAACCCTTCATGGGCGAGTCCGACTCGCACTTGGCCAATTTTTTATTGATTCGCTCGCGTGTGACCTCTCACCTGATAGTAAGCGATGATGTTGTCGACGATGAAGTGCGTTTATCTATTCACTCTTAACTTTAAGACGCCCAAGTAATAGCTACCTATCAGGAAATACAGGCTTTGGTAGGGAATTCCACTCTTTAGCTTTAATACTTTTCTTTCCATATACCAACTGCTAACTGACTGTAAAACATCAAATCTGTCTTCGTCTCTTAAAACTCATTTCAAACGTACTTTATATTAATGGTAGATGTTCGCTTAATCATCTTAGGCACCTCAATTCTAATAAAAGAAGCCCTATATAGCTGTGATAAGGCTTAAATTTCCGCAGTGAGATTCGAATAAGCCTCAGTTAGCAGCTGCAATGCTTCGCTTAAGCGTCAATATGTTTCAGCGTTCCTCACCGATAACTTTCAGACTAAGTTTCGACAACGAGTCTTAAGATGGAGTGATAAAGTTCAATGTAGAACGGGACGATGAACTAGAAACACAGCTACCAGGCAGAACTTGCCTTCCTCAAAGATATGCACCGATGATTCACGAATAAAGCAGCTAAAAACGACTTTATGTCTAAACGTTAAAGTTCAAAATCGAAACGCAAAGTATTAAAATACGCAGTCACTCGCCTCAGCGGTCCTAAGAGGCGTTAAGCTTACTTTTGCATTTCATCTTTCCATGCAAGACAAAATAGATAAATCCAACAGTTTCCTCACACAATATGTGTTCAAAAACCAATCTTATTCCGTTCTCATAGAGTAAAAAAATCAACGAAAGAAAAGCTTACCGAAGGTGCCGTCAAGAGTTGAAGTGCTTCGCTCAAGTTCTTGAGTGTTAATGTGTTTCTTTCGCCATCCTCCTCTTCAGGGCCTGGTAGGTGGACTGAGGACTGTCGAGATCGAAACTCCGGCTTCTTGGCACTGGAACCACTCCCGTTGGCGAACTGATGTTGGGAGGACGCTCGGCGGAATGGACACGTCATTTTGGTCGGGAAACGATTCCAGTTTCAAGTCATTGGTGGTGAAGGGAAGGATTGAACACTTTAGCACTGGCACGTTGAAGATTGTACCTGGAAAGGAAAAATATTTTGTTAAAAGTCATTCGGAAAAGTGGTCAAACGTGAGCCTGTCTCTCAGCACTTTTTGAAAGGGCTCTGAACGAATCATATTTTTAACCGACTTCAAAAAAAGGAGGTTTACAATTCGTCTTGAACTTTTTTTTTTTTGTTATGTTTGTTACCTCATAACTCTGAGACGGCTGGACCGATTTGAAAAATTCTTTTTGCGTTTGAATGGGTATACTTTCTAGTTGGTCCCATTGTTATAAAATCAGGATCTGATGATGGGATCCTGGAGAAATCGAGGGAACTCTTCAAATATTATAGGCACACCTATAGCGTTTTGGATATTTCTTATAGTAACTTGAGCAGTTGCTTCCGAAAAGTACCATTTGGGCAAGTTGAACTGATGATGAAGACCACAGATGGCCACTGAAACTCCTCAATAATAAGTATTTCGTGGATTGCGATTCGATTACTTGAGTTAGAGAGACTCGAGAGACTTCGATTACGGATGTTAAACACTTTATGCTCGTCACAATACATATGGTGATGTAGAGCTGATGGTCAAATATCAGGAGAACTCCTCAAAAATTAAGGGCTATGCACAGGGAAAAGCAATATTTTGTAAAAGGTGATAAGTTGTTGACATTATGGCTTTTGTAACTAGATAAATTACAAACCAACCCACTACTAAGCGTGTAAAAAAAACTTTTAGCAAAAAATAGAACCGACTTCCATATCAAAACACTACAAAGCCAAAAATAACTTTAATTTCGGAAGGCGGTGTCTTTAGTTTTGTATATATTTTCGTTTTTGACACCGCCTTCCGAAATTAAAGTTATTTTTGGCTTTGTAGTGTTTTGATATGGAAGTCGGTTCTATTTATTGCTAAAATTTTTTTTAAATAATATGTTATTATGTTGTCATATTAGTCTAGTGGTCACCAGCACGACTACTGCGCATAAAATCTCAGGTTCAATTCGACCATGAGGTCGGGAAAAAAGTGTTATTGGGTTTTGTTACCAGAAATTTCTCAGTAGTAGTTGGCGGAGTGTGACCCCCGTGCCTATGAAAGCCCGTTAAGCCATTGGTCCGGCTGTCATCGGGACATCTTTCAGAGTCGTTACTGGTAGTCAGAAGCCAGAAACGTCTGACAGTGTGGTCTGGCCAAGGGGTATTGTGTTACCCAGCTACTTACTGGGTTATGGAGATCAGATAGGAAGTCGCACCAAAACACTAATACTCAACTGCACCTTTGTCAGACTGTAAGCCGACCCCAAAATACATAGTTAGATGTCAGTGATGTGAGACGTGCTCAAACATTATCTACGTTCAAAAGAATGGTGAAGGAGCATTACCTCTCACTATAATTTTTTTCCCCTTCTTGCTTTATTATGAATTTGTTATGTATTAGTATATATTTATATATTATATTTTGTGGTATGTATTTTATATCATGATGTTTGGTTCGTATTATGTATGATGTTGTACACTGACAGCCCTAAATCTATCTCCTTTAATTTCTGTCCATCCAAAGGTTGTCTGTAAGAGATTGCCCTGTGCGATAAGACCGCCCATTGTACACTAGTTTTATTATTTGTATCCTTAAGTGTATTCTAAGGTGTACAATAAAGTATATAATAAATAAATAATAGTTGGGAAACGCTAAGCAGACGATGATAACTATTTGTGATTGTGACCATGTCAGTTAAAAAAAAAACTTAGATATAATAATCACTGTTTAACATCTACAAGCTCCACACTTATGAAACTACTAATCCTGAAATGTTTACTGAAAATAAACAGAAACTTGTACCTAAATAGTTCGGAACTCAAAACAAAGAGACGGTCCTTTGCAAGCAAATAACGTGATGGCCGACTGAGGTAAGTTGGTGAACAAATAATGTTTGGTGTTAATTACTTTACATTGAGTTTCACCGATTAGATATTAATGAGAGTAGCTAGGTGGTAAATCAAACTGACTTTTAGTTACGCAAGCCTAGATCACCGTTCATCACCGCTCTCAAAATGGTAAAGGAAGGTTTTTTTTTTTTTTTTTTTTTTTTTAAGACGACTAGCAATGTGGGTAGAATTCACATTACTAGCAATCTTGTTAACCCCTCCAACTAAGCTAAATATGCTTGTGTCTGGAGTGGGTTCACGGCAATAGTGTAATGGGTGGGATTCGAACTCGTGACCTCTCGCTCACAAGTCCGACACCTTATCCATTAGGCTATTGACGCTTCAAAATTAGTATTGAAGCAATTGGAACGTTATAAAACCAAAACTTCGAAGATAGGTATTTGATATCCGCGCCCACACCTAGGCCTTCGTGGTAGATTATTGCTCTCCACCTATACACGCATTGTTCAATGGCTCCAACAGCACACTTCACATACATAGAGATCCAAAACACATAGGTACATATTCTTCTTCACATTCACTCACACACGACTTAATTACAATACTTTTTCTTTATCATTACAACTTAAAACGGGATATTTACCATGTGCATTTATTGTTTCGAGATTCCGATATTTCGGTACTATTGCAAGCGCCATGATTACATATGAACTGAAGTCATTGCGGGTGGACGTTTATTGGAAGACTAATCGGTCTACCCTCGTTCTCCCGTTTTAAGTTCTAATGACACTGTTATAGCCTGTTTTTTAATCTCAGAGACAAAGTTGACACATGCAAATGTCAAATTTAAAAATAATGCTGCCAGCTAGAACATATTGGTCAACATACCGATATCGTAGACGATACCGGTATGTTGTATCGTAACTTTTTATCCTTTTATTAGACGATTCTCTTGGTTATTTAATAACCATAATCAAAAAGATCATTTATCATTTAAAAATGTTAGATTTTGAATACGGCAACCCTAATTTTCACAGGAACAACACTGGACGCAATTTTTTTACTCTTGTGATACAATTTGGAGTGTTATATTTTCGTTGAGTTTGTTTCTAACCCGATTGAGTCGGTCGGGGCTCAAGTAAAGGGACATGTCGCTAAAAATAATAAAACATTCAAAATGTACGAGGCCTATCTGAAGAAGGGAGTAGGTAAGTAGCCCTAACCCCGCAACGATGGAATGTGTTTAGGCCATGTTATTAAAATTGTAGATGATATGTGTCATCTCAGCCATGATATACCTAGTCGACGACATTACTAATAGGTTTATCATAGAAGTAGGTGGCGATTCTCTTGATTCAAAATATTCCTGAGATATGGAGTCATTATCTGAATCTGATTTAACAAATGTCAGTGGGTCGTCTTGGCGGCCTGTAAATTATTACGTACTTTTTTATTTGTCATTATTATTTATAAATAATAATGACAAATAAAAAAGTACGAAATGCGATCTGTCCTTAGTGACATTTAGCACTGTTTGTGTCTTGATGAGATATATGTCTCTCACGTTATTTATTTGACGTATTTGTATTATTTAGTTTTTATTAAATACCTTTTTTTGCAAATAGGTTCGCGTTTGACCACCATCTCATCTGGTGGTAAGTGATGATGTGGTCGAAGATGGAGCACGCTTACCTAAAAATAACCTATTCACTCTTGACTTAAAGACTCCTAGGTTATAGCTATCAAGAAACACAGACTCCAGCAGGAAATTCCACTCCTTAGCCGTACGCATAATGAAGGTATTCCCAAAACATTTTGTGCGTGTGGGTGCGATGTCCACCATGTAACGATGGCGCTTACCTACACACTATTTCAAGATAACTTATTATGACAAAAAACGGTAATTGTTTTTTTTTAACGTTAAGTTTCGATAGTGGCACATCACTATTTACGAATTGCAAAAAAACTGGCAACTGCTGTGTCAACTTTGTCTCTGAGATAAAAAACAGACTTTAGTGACTATGTCATGACTTTGTTACCTTAAAAACTTATATATATTAGCTTTACTTTTATATATTTTTTTCTTAATTATATCCATGTTCATTTATAGCTAAGTATGTCTTCTAGCTAGTCAGCGTCGGGAATCGCTGGCTACCCAGGGCACGCCGGAAGTATAGGTTAGTAGATAAGTCGCTTGGGGAGGCTCCTTACATGCATGTTTACGATTTATACTTAATATTATAAAGAAGTAAAGTTTTTAAGGTTGTAAGACACTATTTACGAGGGGGTAGATCGTGGGTTTGATCATCACCACTATTGTCCATTCTCTGTAAACAGAGAAGAAAAACTACATGAGGAAACCTGCATATACTAGGAACGAAAAATCTGAAGATATGTGACATCTAACAAACCATACTGGGTTCCGTACGGGGTGGTGGATTATGGCCTATGATGATTCCATCAGTTGGAACAAAATAATCCGATAATATCATTATGATACCGGTATATTAAAACAAATAGCGGAATTAATAAAATGTTTTATTCTTTCACAATTGAAAGGAACACCAAATTTATTGCATTATTTCAATTTTAATCCGTTTGGTTGAAGGTGTAAAACATGAAACTTCTTTCACGATTATGTCTACCGATCCCATCATTTTGGCTACAGGTTCTTTTCAAATACAAACAATATATGTATTTTTGTTTAACATTAACAAAAATAAATACATCATCAATTCTAAATTAATCAAAATTTAGTGGGTAGATATAGAATACGATGACGTCAATAAATTGCCTATAAATGACTCAGATATATTAATCTCTCGCAAGAAATCCAATTTGTCAATAGATACGTGATGAATATCGTGTAAATAGTTTTATTAATCCCTATTATGTGCGAGGCCGTCATTTATTAGCAATTTTCTTCGAGGACACTGGCTTGTTCTTATACGTCTATATAACATATTACATGACGTGAATAGAGTAAGCTTTGCCTATGCTATGATTTATATACACATCTTGTCTCTGCTTTAATCCTAAGACACCCACTTATCTTAATTAAAGAACGTTTTAAGTTCCTCCATGACACACATGCCAAATTTCTGAGGTCATGGGAAAACTTGAGGCTAGAGGTACCGAGTCACTCCACCAATTTCTTTGGCAAGTCGTTCGCAGCTCAAGCAGTAAGACTGTGGAATACTCTTCCTGTGTCAGTAAGACAAACACAAACCCTTCCTTCTTTTAAAAACATGGTAAAAGATCTATATCTCTCTCTTTTTAATTTGTTAATATTTTTTATATATCTCAGCTTTGTTCTCTTTATGTATATATTTATGTATATGTGTATTGAGTATGTAGGTTATTACTTATTTATTGAATATAAGTGAATAGTACACCATGGACTACCCGCGTATTTCTTTTCTCCTGCTGTGTCAAATCCATCCAAAGGTTGTCTGTAAAAGATCGCTTTTTGTGATAAGACCGCCCATTGTAACACCCTTTGTAGTCTTTTTAAGTCCTCATTTAATTCTGTTATGGTGTACAATAAAGAGTATATCTATTTACTTTGAATATATGATCTACTTAGTTTATTTTTTATGCACCTGCCATGTTCTCCCTTCACCATGGTTGACTGGTACACAATGCCTAAGGCATAAAGTCCGCCTTTGTACATTTTGTGTTGCATAAAGTTTTAATAAATAAGCGTTTTGTGTATTTCATATAGTAACTTGTGCAGCTGCTCTCGAAAAGCACCATTTGGGGAAGTGGAACTGATGATGAAAACCACAGATAGCCACCGAAACTACTCAATAATGAGCATTTCGTGGATTGCGATTCGATTACTTGAATATGGATGCTAAGCACTTTATGCTCTACACAATGCATATGGTGAAGTAGAGCTGATGGTGAAGTAGGAGACCTCCTCACTAGGAGAACTCCTCAAAAATTAACGGCTCTGCATCGGTTAAAGCAAAATTTGGAAAAGGTGGTAAGTAGTTGACATTTTGGCTTTTGTATCTAGATAAATTACAAACCGACCCACTAAAAACCGTGAACAAAAAAAAACATTTTTGCAATAAATAAAACCGACTTCCATATCGAAATAGTACAAAGCCAAAAATAACTATAATTTCGGAAGGCGGTGTGAAAAAAAGAAAATACAAAACCAATAACACCGACTACCGAAATTAAAGTTATTTTTGGCTTTGTAGTGTTTTGCTTTTGATATGGAAGTCAGTTTTATTTTTTGGAAAAAAGTTTTATATACAAATAGAGTGGGTAACTCCTTAAAAAAATATATATTTCTATAATGTGAAGTAGTGATTTTATGGTTCTTAGCACAAATAAAATTGAATTAAAAGGTTTCAAATTATACACAAGCTCAAAGGCTCCGTATATACGTACGTACCTAGCGCTTCCTACAGCTTACGAATAAAAAAAATCAGTTATCCATTAATAATGGCTGCTGATAACTTGAACAGCCATTTACTCGTAAATAAAAAATAAGAAAATCACTTACCATGAACGGTCTAGTTGAGAGAAAATATTCATTTGGCTTCTGTCCGTGATGGAGCAAATGGAAACGTTATTGTACTAAATATACATACATAAATAAAAAATAAATTGGATGTTTCTTTGAAAGGACCAAAAAGCCAAACTAAAAGAGACTTTCAGATCGAAAACAATGTTAGTCTTGAAGAAAAGTTTCTGCACCCATAAAAATGCGTCAGAACCAATTTGAGATAAACCAAATAAAAGCAATCCGGAATATAAATCTATTCGATGTTGAATCGTTCCCGGGAATAAACGTAGATACCTTCTATAAATTACTCGCGCTCCAAATCAGATAACCTTGTTATAACTTTACCTATAACAATAATTGTCTTAGTTTGATTATACCTAAACAATAATCTTACAACGGCCTTACTGAAGTTGTATTCATACAATTTCCCCAGTTTCAAGGGGAATTTAAATGTCGAGCTATTTAGAAGTTGGCAGGTATCTTGTTAATACAGTTTGTGCTCAAAGGGTTTAAATATAAAAAGTTCCATCGCATTTTCTTTGAAAGAATCAGCCCTAAATATAAATTAGAATAGTTCCAAAGATTCTCCTATTCCTTTTTTATTAGTAATGATGATAGGCTTTCGTTTGATACCTATCTCATCTGAAGGAAAGCAATGAACACGCTTGCCTAGAAGCAACCTAGAAGTAACATATTCACTCCTGAATTAAGATCCCCAAATATATTTAATATTTTATAACAAAAAAAAATACAATAGTCATATAAAGGAAGGCCCCTATAATGCCTTTTGCCTATTGCACATATTTCAGTTGGGAATTCCTTAGCGCTATTCCCAAAACGTTTCTCCGTATAGGTAGGATATAATTGTTACATAAATGATACAATTTCTCATTGAAGCTTAAAATAATGTCAATTGAAATTCGAAATATTATTATTCAAATCGTATTACCGCATTCCGTTTTCAAGAGATACCGGAGGGTTTTAAGTAGAGGAATTATTACCGAAAGAGGTTTTTTATATTCCTTCGGTGTTCTATTTGACGATTTTTTTTAAAGAAAACAAGATATTTCTCTGCAACTTGCTTGCTTTATTGACTTGGTGTTTTACATTTTTTTTTAAGTATTGACATTAACTACCATGCCTTCTGTGGTTCAGTATAGTGGAGCAGACATAATTATCCTCCGTATCGTAATAAGAGATACTGTTATGTACGTCATGAACACTTACTACCTAATATTATAAATACGAAAGAAACACTGTCTCTGTTACACTTTCGTCTAAACCACTCAACTAATGTTGATGTGTGACTTTCCACGTGAGCATAACATAAAAGTGTTGTGTTTTTGTGAATATGAAAAATAAAGTAGGTATTATTCCTAGCCATGAAGTTGGCTTCGAAGCTGATTGAATGCAGCGTAGTACCAATATTTACAGCTTTTAAAGCTTTTTTATGCATTTCTAAACACGTGAAATTTTACCAAGAATCAATCAATACGCCTGACTGACCCTCAGTACTGTCTAACTTTGTCCCTTTAAAATCCAATTTAAGATCGCTTTTAGCGCGTGTCACCCTATTTAATATTTTTAAATCAATAACTTACCATATAAGTTAATTTAGCACCTGATGAAGATTATTTATTCTATACATACCATATCACCTCATTGATTCTCGGATAGTCAATGAAGTAGATAAATTTGAAACAGTGACTGCGTACGAGAGCACAAGTCATTGGAAGGGTTGCAACTAAAAAGAACTGAAGACCTGGCCAAGGTCACTACAATATGCTGGATGTGAAACGCACAGGAACGGACGATGAGTTAACACGTCTTTCAGCTGTTAAGCTGATGGTGATCTACTCATCAGCAACTTAAAAAGATAAACATAAAATACTGTGCGATAAGACCGCCCATGAATTCCAATTCCAGGAATTATTGCGAAGATTATAATCATGTCTTATTAGACTACGTTGTGGTGTGGAAGTCGTTGGACCCGGCGTAGCGCGGCGCACATCTTGTGTCGGTGTCGTCAACGGTGACGTAAAAGGTGTGGGCAGCGCGCTCTGATCGCGACTCCCCCCGTAGTATATAAGTTGAGTACTAAGGCTGCAGGGTTAAGCCCGAAGTTTGTTTGTTCATCCCTTTTTTGTGGGTAAACCTTCTCGATTAGCTTTATTACCTCTCGCAAAGCGGCTTTGTTCGCGAAATGCGAGTTGGTGGGTTTATTTTTGAAAAAAGGTTGTAATCCTTTCAGGAATTCTGTGACAAACGTGGCGTCTTTGTTTATGTTCCCCTTGCCAGCAAGTTCCGATAAATATTAAATAAATTCTGACAAGCTCTTTTGATCTTGTCTGTCATTATAAAATAGCTCGGCGTAATCACAATCGCCGAACACGTCTCTCAATTTGTCTATCGCTTCTTCCGCAGTCTTGCATTGGTTTTTAACTGAGTGATAGAAATGTAGGTCGTTACCTTTTAAAAATAACGGTAATAACGATAATCGCTCCTCTTGTGTGTTGCATTTTTTATACATGGTGAGCACCTGAAATTGCTCAACGAATTCTTCCACAGATTCATTGGCGTAGCCCGAGAACATAGTTACAATTTGCTCCATGATGCAAAATAAATAATTAATAATACTGTATACTTTCCTGCTGTATTTTCGGCGATGATTCTCTTTTATTTATTTCCTTCTTCTTTATTTTCTATTTTCCTGAAAAGAAACCTATTCCGCACTTTTTTTTCGGGTACTTTTCTAAACGCGAACTGAAAAAGCGCCTCCACCAATTGTAAGAGGGTCGTGTGTGTACACGGGATTTTCAATATAAAACGCGGTAGGTTTTACACTTTGTATGATAATATGTTTATATTTTTATGGAAGATTATTCTAATTACATTTTCACGTTATTATAATATTGAGTCTGCTTATGCGGGCGGCATCCCAAGCCGTTCTCTCTTTTGTTAAAACAATTTCTTAGCATGTCCAACCTTGCGATCTAAATTCAAAAGCCAGTACGATAGACTGACCGCTCGCATAGCAGACCTCCACAGTATACTAGTTTTCCCGGCCCTGGTTCAATCCATCATCTGGAGTGAGGAGGCCTGGAAAGCAGTCACCTCTTTCTGCGACGCAGTTATGCAAGCGAAGAAGGTGGCGGGACGCACGAGGGAGAAGCGAGTCACAAGGCCCTCATAGCCCTCGCGCCCCAGCCACCGCAGGAGACGTTACGGGCGTCGGGAGTCACAGGGTGACTCCCAGCCACCGTAGGCGTGGGCCTGCGCGCTGCGAGCAATGGGTAGCTCGCCACCCGACTGAAACCAGGCCTATGTAGATGGCGCGTCATACTCCATGTGCGCCTCAGAGAGTGTCAGCAAAATTGTCGGGGCCCATAAGGCGGCCGTTGCCTGCCGGGGTTGCGGAATTGTTCGAAAGAGTTACCGCGACCTTGGAACACGAAGGGCATATAATGGAACACGGATGGGTTTTAGTCAGTAAAAGTCTGACATATCCTCCCGCTTTGCCCAGATCGGGAGGCAGTCATTGGATGATTTCCCATACTTAAAAAAAAATGGTACTCTAGCTTAATTTATTTGTATCCATTAAAATATGGTAAGGTAAAATAAAGTATATAATCTATACTTAATATTATAAAGCGGAAAAGTTTGTTTGTTTGTTTGTTTGTTTGCTTGAACGCGCTAATCTTCGAAAGTACTGGGTGGATTTGGATGCAATTTGGTATGGAAGTAGCTTGAAGCTTGAGGAAGGTTATAGGCTACTTTTTACGCGACTGCAAAAAAGGAGTTATAGTTTTACCGTGATAGAATCCACGGGAGCGAAGCCCCGCGTGAGTACTAGTAAATAAATAAACATAAAACTTCTTTCTATGAGAGGAAATGGGCCGTTATCGACCATGCCAAGTGTGCACTAATGTCGTGGGCCGTTATCGAACATGCCAAGTGTGCACTAATGTCGTGGGCCGTTATCGACCATGCCAAGTGTGCACTAATGTCGTGGGCCGTTATCGAACATGCCAAGTGTGCACTAATGTCGTGGGCCGTTATCGACCATGCCAAGTGTGCACTAATGTCGTGGGCCGTTATCGACTATGCCAAGTGTGCACTAATGTCGCATGTCTTTAGAATTTCAGTCCTAGGACGTAAGTCCCGTTTAGTTACGATGTTTTCCTTCACAGTTTTGACAGCAGTGGATATAAATTACACTAAGCAATGTGCTTGCTTGGATCAAAACCCTCAAGCTCTTGCCATTAACCACTGGTCCACAACTGTTTCAAAAATATTTAATTTACATGTTAATTCATTACCTGTGCTTCTCTTAATTTCACAACATAACACAATATTGGTGTACTCTGTTTAAATTGACTGTTTGCACAACGATGACCCAGATATAAAAAGGTGTTTTTATTTCACAAGAGTTCATGAATAAGGCTTTATTGTTGCCGCTTGGACGGCAAAAAACGAACGTGGAGAATTTTACAGAAATACGTATTTAACGTAAACTCGTATGGGATACCTGTATTGACTACCTGTTTTGGGTAATAACTTTAATAACACACAAATCACACACCCCTACGACATCCATCACTAATTTAGTATCATCACATTCAAACACACACGCAACTTAGCACTACAATTCTTCATACACAACGCAGTACCTTACATAACACTGAACTCACACCTGCAAGCCAGATATTCATAAAATTGTTCATTACTCCTATTATATATGTTTTCTGTATGTATTCTGTAAGTATTGTTGTTTTGTAAATACGCAGTACCTAAGCTAAATCTGTATTGCTTTGCCATGGAACAGCGGAACTTCACAGGTATTACTTGCTTAAAGCGAAGCTCGAAACATAAATCGTTAATGTAAATTTATAGAGAAATAAATTATTTATTTATGTACACACATGACAATTAAAAGAGAAAACAAAGACAAACACAGATAAAAAAGCACAAAGGTGCTGCTTTTTGCAAAAGAAATTTCTTCCAGCAGACCTGCGACAGGAGAGTTGAATAATAAATTACAGTTTTCACATATTTTTTTATCTCATGGCTAAATAATGACAGATATTTCATCTCATGACTAAATAACAAGAACAATAAAAAATGCTTGGCGATGTTGGTCCGGGGATGGCCTCCGCAATCATTTTCTATAAGTAAAGATGGATCTATGTCCATCTGAACATACAAAAACTTCTCTGTTTAGAAAGCATGCTATCAACCATCATTTTTACACCTTTGACTGTTGTTACGAGAACCGTGTTACATTGTTATCAGGTGAAGAAATCGCTCCTTGAAAAAAAAAGTGGTACTCAGTTTTTATTTAGGTAAATTAACTAAATGCAAAGGCATTTAACATAGATTAAGTTAAGATTTGTTAGTATTGCATGCATCGTAGTTAAAGGTTAGCACAGCGTTTAATATGTATCTCAATACAATATAAATTACATAAAGCTAGAATAAAATAACAATGTAATATATAACATGAAATAAATTAAATTAAATTAGATATGTAATTTTTTTAATTGAATAAATTTACTCATTTTATTAAATAATATTGAATTAAACATTAACAAAGAATAAGTAATAACAACAACACACAAAGAATAAAAAATAAAACATTATTGAACAAAATTACATATTAATGAGAACAGCTCTTTTAAACTTGGTAATGCCACCTGAAAATATGTCTAAGTCACAATCGTGAAAAATTTCGTTGCGCTTTCTGAGAATATAAGAAAGGGAATATGGGATTTTTTTTTCCGTACTAGTTGCATGTTCTTCTTTTGTAAAAAATAAAATAAAGCAATTTAATGATTAAGTGTAAAAAACGAATTAACGAAACAATTAAATTACACCTAAATATAATATTAATAAATGCTTTTATCTGAAACCCTCGTCAATCTATATCACATATTCCATTACAAGCACAAACATTTAAATTCCAACATTCAAAACACGGAAAAAATAAAACGACATCGTATAAAAATATTTTGGGAATGCGACATGTTATTTTGTCATTTTTGTGTACACTAAGTGCCTTCATACACGCTCTGCCCGGCTGCCGGATGCCTACTCAGATTCGGCGAACCGGCGGTAAATGCATGAATGGGTAACCCGTGTAAAAAGCTTTTTAGACGTCCGTAGGTATAGCTACGCGTTGCCACAGGGCGGGGTGTTTGGCACAGACAATTCTGAACGGGTTTTAATGTTTTGCCCTCGCATTTTAAATTAATATTCTTAATTTTAAATCCAACAGTAATCCATTAACCCGCACTGGGGCCACGTGGTGGATTACGGCCTATTCCCTCTCCATGACACGCGTAAAAAAACACAGATATAAATATAATTATTGCCTGACAGGGAAGCAATGATTTCAATCTCAACAAAAATACCGAAAAATATCACATTTCAAAACAGCAGAACAGTATGATCGAACATATTTCCTCGCTTCAATATCTGGATCAGATAGCCAATTTCCTGTCATTTAGGACAATTTTCGCCTGACATTATTGTCAGCCTTTAGGAACACGTTCCGTATAAGGGTCTCGATTTTGCCCAATTCCATCCACACGTGGCCTTGGGGATCTCCATTCAATCTTGACCTTTCGTTGTGTATTTCAGGTAGGGCGGCCGTTTTGAGTCAGGTTGAATTTATTAAGTAAGAAAAGGGATATTGGAATTATTTATAACATGGTAGTGCTGTTTGACTTAGTTTTGTTTTTATCTTACTTTTTCTAAAACGGAATAAATTGTAACAAAGTTTTGACACAAAAGATTACGGATTATGTAACTTGACGCTTACATACTTTGCCATCCCAAAGCGGGTTTGCAAAGGTTTAGCCCTTCAGAATTACAAAGCGAATTACTTAGTTTCATTTCGATTTACCTAAGTATCACATATAACTCATCACGATTGTCTAAAACCGGGTGCAGTCTTTGACTCCGGGCATCCTCAAAATTCCTAAAACTTAAACTAACGAGATGGCCTCTTTGGTCAGTCAACCGTAATTGGAGCAATATATCAAAACAGCATAAAATGGGTTCATATTGAAAGAACGAGGGTCCAAAATATAACGCAAAATTAACTTTGTCTGTCTGTTACATTTACAAGCCTAAACTGCTGAACCGATTTAGATAAAATTTGGCATGGAAATAGTATAGGACCCTGGGAAGGACATAGGATAGTTTTAATCCCGGAATTCCAACGGAATCGGTAATTACGCGAGAAAAATCTCCCACATGAACGAAGTCGCGGGCAAAAGCTAGTAGTTTATTCAACCTTAAATCAATCTCGAAGTATTTAATTCAAATAAACCATTCACAGGCACTTTTGAACTCTCATGACCAGTCAGTCAACAACCTGAAGGTAGCACATTAGTGCACATTCCAAAGCCTAGATTTCTATGGGATTTGCAGAAAATCCATGGATAATGTGTTAAATAAATATATGTTTTGAAAATATTTAAGCATGAAATAATATTTTATGTTTAAGTGATTGATTGTGTTCCTACATGACAAATGTGAATTATTATAATAGAGAGTCATGTATTACATAAATACATTACAAATTAAATATTTAACTTATTAATCATACATACTGGAATTGTTTTATTTCGGTGTTTCTTCTCAGCGTAGTCAGCTAGAAAACACAGAACTAATCAAATTTAAACTAAGTTTACAAAATTTATTTACCTACGTATAAAAGTGTTATTTACAACAAATTAAAAAAATATATAAGTGAACTTCAAATAAATACTTGACGTTACAAAATCTAACATCGCACTATCAAAGTATTCAGCATGATTTTAACATAAAATACAACATCTAAGTACTACAATCTTCAATGGAGATAGATAGATAGATATACTCTTTATTGTACACCATAACAGAATTAAATAAGGACTTAAAAACTACAAAGGCTGTTACAATGGGCGGTCTTATCGCTAAAAGCGATCTTTTACAGACAACCTTTAGATGGATTTGACACAGCAGGAGAAAATAAATTCGCGGGTAGTCCATGGTGTACTATACACTTATATACAATAAATAAGTAATAACCTATATACTGAATACACATAAACATATATATACATAAAAAGAACAAAGCTGAGATATATACAAAATAGTAACATGTTAAAGAGAGAGATAGAGATCTTTTACCATGTTTTTGAAAGAAGGAAGGGTTTGTGCTTGTCTTACTGACACGGGAAGAGTATTCCACAGTCGTACTGCTTGAGCTGCGAACGACTTACCAAAGAAATTGGTGGAGTGACTCGATATCTCTAGCCTCAAGTTTTCCGATGACCTCAGAAATTTGGCATGTGTGTCATGGAGGAACTTAAAACGTTCTTTAAGATAAAAGGGGGTCTTAGGATTGAACAGAATACTGTAAAGCAGAGACAATATGTGTAAGTTCCGGCGAAGACGTATAGGAAGCTTGACTTGAGTTTCGTACGAAATTCAGATACGTGATCATATTTGCGCAAACCAAATATAAATCTTATGCAAAAATTTTGAAGTCGCTCATGTTTATCAAGTTGTGCCTCTGTGAGATCAAGATAACTGACATCAGCGTAGTCTAGGATGGGATGTAAAAGAGACTGTGCTAACGCAATTTTAGTGGCAGTTGGCAGATTACTATGAACTTTGCTTACTCTTTATTTTGGTGGGAAAATCATCAAATGTCTTCTCCCGCTGTCGGTGGAGCGGTAGGGAGTGTCAGATTTATTATTGAAAACCCACCCTGTATCTTCAGTTGCGGCGGTATGTCATCACACCATTCCCACAACCCGGCAGAACTTTGCACTCTCTGCGGAAGACGCTCCACGGCCGTCAAATCCGCAAGCTGATCTCCGGCCCCTTAGCCATGTCCCCATCGGTCAGCGAGCTCAAAGTCTAGGAAAGACCAGGCCCGGGTCGACAACGTGTGGTGTTCCCCGCGCGCCTCAAGGAGTACTCTGCAGTTATAACAAAGCTCGACAGGGCCATTGCCTTGTGGTGATGCAGGAACGTTCTAACAAGATAACACGTTCCCGGACCAAACGCTACTGAAGAAATAGGGTTTTTGGTTCAGAGTCGTAGTCAGTAGAAGTCTGACACTCCCTTGTTCAATGATCGTGTACCCTGTATCACAGATTCAAACCCTGAATGAAGACAATACAATGTGACATTTGTCCCAAGGAACTAAAGCAAGTCTGTGTTGCAGGCTTCGAAAACCGCTGAGTCATATAGTTTATATTGCACTACAATGCTGCAGACTGCAGACTTTGTCTTTTCCTTTACTTGTTAAACTGTTTTAAGGCTTTGTAGAAAATTGGACGCGCCGCCATTATTAAAACTTATGGCTGTATTCTCGTCTATGTAGCCTTTTGTTTTGTTTCACGAAATTGGTTTTCTTTTCTATTAGGTTTTCTGTGAGAGTATTCTCTTTTTTTAAATTTAGATTGAATGTATTTTTAGGGTACTTTAAGAGTACTTCTGCCTAACTTTGAAATTACAATGCGTGAGACGGCATTAGATTAAAAAAAATTAACAATATTTATACATAATTCTTCAGAACCGGCTAAGTGCGAGTTGGAATTGCCGATAAGGGTTCCGAGCAAATCGTAATTGCTTTGAATTTGTTATGTTTACAAGTGAAGAACATTTTTAGGGGCTTAGGTATTTTTCAACCTTTCGGGTTATGTTTATACATACCTCTGTCTTGTTATTGCAAGTGAAAACGATTTTCAGAGTTTTCTTTTCAACCTTTTGGAGTACTGCAAGACCGTTTGCAAAAACGTAACTTTTATTAAATAAGACACACAAGAGATGCTCTAGAAGAAGAGTTCGTTATTTTTCCTATCTTTTAACGCTATAAATATACTAAGTATTTGTATAAAAAACTAAATATAAATTCTAATCATTTTTACATTCACGAAGCCACATGTTATTGAGTTATAGGTATCCAATACAATACAATTTTCCATTAACTATATAATATAGCTGAAACTTGGAATTTCGTATGTACACATCAAGAACTATTCAAGGCAACTCAGAAAACTAATTACGTGGCTGAACTAGAACGAAAGTTCTAAGAAATGGCAATATTTTTCTTATATTTGAACTTAATTTTGTGACCTTTGTAAGGTTTCGACCTTTGAGGTGTCGATCTAAGGGTGGAGTAAAGTAAAGTAAAATTAGAGTAGGTTTATTTAAATTAAGGAGTAGGTACACAAACATTCTCAATGCGAAAGTCTGTGTAAATGAAATAAGGGTTTAAAAATCATGCAAACGAAGTCGCGGGTAGGTACCTACTAGTTTTTAATATAATTATATTTTTTTCTAGGATCCTTTTTTAGGTTTCGACGTTTTTGGCGTTGAAGTTTATTTTTATTTTTTGTTGTTAGGTATATTGCGTGACCGGTTTTTCAATCAAAATATGTATGTCAACTGTTGGAAATATTAGGCTACAAAACCAATATGAATTGATTATGCACCCATTCATTCTGATCGTTGAGTCTCATACTCAGCCAATTTCGGTTACTTTCACCGGTTCACCTCTTGGAATGTCAAAAATTTACGTGAAGACATTTTTCCAAAAGGCCCGCCAGTCGCCACTCCTTAAAATTAGTATAAAATTATAAATATTATGTTCGTGTATGTAATTTATTTTTACTTATCCTGACAAATATATCATCTGTGTATACGTATGTTTGTATTTTTTTTACAAAATCTCTTAGTAGCAGGGGAAAATATATTTATTTACTTACTCACCTAAACACAAACTGTAAAGTTATTAAGATTATTAAGGGCTTACTATATCAATGATTAACTTATTCAACTCAGTAAAGTATTTCAGCTAGTCCACTTCGACTCCTACGAATAATTTGTACGCCTATAAAACATGAATCCTTAAGCCTTAAACTTTTGCGTTACAAAATTTGGAACGAAACCTCAAGGTCTGTTAGCGGTGAAGTTTTTTGATATAAACAGAGTTTAAATACCAAACTTATTTAGTAGAAATACAGCCGAGGAATCTTAGACGTTCGAGTTAATTACGAAAGTAGTAACTCTGGTACCTACTTATAAACATTAAAAACTTCCTGCCAAACAGTCTTATTTAAAATCTTCTCCAACTTAAAGGAGGAGGTTTGTAATTCCAGTTCAAAATTTTTTTGCAGTTTAAAAAAGATCTATATCAAAACTGTCATCAACGCATTTTGTACATCACAGCGAGTAACATAGAGAGGAAATTAAAAGCAGAATGTATTTTTGTGGCGAAATGATTTCCTATTCACACAAATGAATTATTCTGCTTCTTTGGGCATCTTTTTACCCATTATGTTAATGTATTCTTGATACGTCCAGATGATATACGAGCTATGCGGGCGCAATGGTTACGGAACGGACTCACAAAATGTTGACAATGTACATTGCTTTGTGCAAGCCTCATCACCACTGTTTTCAAAACGGTGGAAGAAAGCATCGTCAACTCGGAAGCATTGGGAACTTGCTTGGGCAAGGCCTAAATATCCCAAAACATGTGACTTCATCATCCAATTACCAGGCTTTGGGAGGAGGTGTGTGGCATTGAGTATATTGTAGGCTCCAGGAGAAACACCTATTGCGATGCGTTGACGACGAAAGTTATATTATCTGTCTTTTTCTATAATAAGAATACAAGTCCGTCATTGGACTCCAAGATGGACGGCAATGCGCTATCATTACCATGGTAGACATTCCACCCATTCGCACAAAACTTCGGGAATACATTCACTGTGCGTACAGCTAAGGAATGGAATCCCTGCCGGAGTCTTTATTTCCTAAAAGCTATCGGGGTTTATAGGTCAAGAGTGAATAGGTTACTTCTAGGTAAGCGTGCTTTATCTTCAACCACATTATCGCTTACCATCAGGTGACAAAATGAAACAAATGTAACAAAATCTTATCAAGAAGTAGTTTTTGGCGTCGTTTAGCTATTGAAGGCATTACCTATGACATAATTATTATTTTTCTCTGAATTCGATATTACATTCGAAATTGGCCGTCCAGATATTTATGTATGATCAACCTTTTTTCCGGTAGGAAAATCATCCAGTGACTGCTTCTAGTTACTAGTAACTAAAAACCTACCTTGATTCTTCTACTGCCCTTGCGTTCCTAGGCTCGGTATCTCGTTAGGACATTCCCGCAACCCCAGCACAAATATTACCCTGCCTTAATATAACTTGTTTTTAATTAGGTACTTATGCATCTCACATGATTTAATTTGATTTGGTTTTGATATTTCATCTCAGGGTAGTCAGTTTGGGAACACCAGCTTAATCCAATTTAAAATGAAAAAAAAAATGTCTAAAACTATTATTTATGAATAATTTGTAAAAGAAATCTCATTTATCATTCGCTTTGTTCAAACTGCTTGAATCTCACAACAAACGGTACAAAAGAATTATGCAGATCAATCCAATTCTATTTCTTAGACCACATTATCGCTACCGAGTCTATCATCAATAAAAAAATAAGTGCCAAGAACTACAAATATTGTTTGAAATTCAACCGTGTAAATGAGTTCCCCGAAGGCTCAGCCAAACGATGCGTTCAAGCCTCGTCGTCAAATTCTTTATCCGCCATTTTGTGCCAAGACCAACAAGTGAAAATTTACCTTGTTTCATCAAAATTCTAAGGCTCGGTGTAGAATTTATTATACTGAGTCCCGCGTTTGATAAAATTGACGTCTTTTACGGAATGGAGGGAAAGAAGTAGGTAATTTTATGACAAGACAAGATAATATAACCACTTCTTAGCAAAGCTTATTGTTGGTTCTGATGTCTTTTTTAATATTACATTCTTATCTGCAATAAGTCAGGTAAGCCGAAATGTATGTAAGTACGCGAATAACTTCGGAACGACAGAATTAATTTTTTTTTGTGTGTGTTTGTTATTGATAGAAGAATGGTTGAAGATTTTGAAGGGAAAATAATAAAGGACAACGAAGTAAGAACATGGACAACGAAGGTAGTAACCATATGAATGTTTAGTTAGTCCTATCGAACCGTGTCTGCTACACAAACATGTTCAACATAAATAATGAAGAATACTTGAAAACACAAAGTATTTGGTTTAATTTTCCAATATGTATCTATCTTACGTAATTCAGCATGCATAAACTTCGTGCAATAAAGTGTAACACTGCATACGAGAATATCCTTGGTTATAGTGCCATCAGCTCCAGTAATAGACTTCAGTTGGCATTTACAACTTGATAGACCGTTCTCCAATAAAATTTTGATATATATTCCCACAATGCTATTAAATGCATGCAACCGACGAGTCCGTATATGTAAAAGGAACATATTGAGGTTTATTTTTTGATGGTATGTAGCACAAATAGGGTAGTTTCCTGTGTTTCAAAATATCGTATGTACGTGCGTTGTATACGTATTTATTGTCTTTTCAAAAAAGTAAAAGAGATTACAAAAGCTTCAAAGTTGGGAGTGGAGATTGTTTACGTCACATCTTGCTGAAAAGTACAACACTGCGTGACGTGACGCGAAAATTCAATTCACTGTATTTCATTCATTTTTCAATTACGCGAAAAAAAGAATAAGTACGTGTCCATTGATTTAAATAGTAAAGATACGGTCATCACGGGTCATCAGAACATTTGACGGACGCGGTCGCCCTACAAAACACACAAGCGCCATCTATGATAACTAAGATGTCAATCGACGTGGTCTGCTCCTAGACGTAGCCTTGTAAGAGTGGGGTGTGGTATTTTTCGAGGTACAAAGAAATAAAACAAAACCTTTTAGTTTTTGAATTTTATATTTGTTATACATAAAAATACATTTTAATTTGCTTTTAATAAACAATAAAAATTAATTTTGTACATAATTTAATCTTATAGTAATGTTATTAAATCTTTTTATTTCATCGGCTGCAACGCGCGCCGCTGCAAAGTTATGTCGCACTTTTACGCGGCTTCGCGTTGTCTATGCTAAAGGTTGAGACAAACAAGAAAGAAAATTGTTTTAAATAATGTTAGAAGTTGATTTAATGACATATTTTTAACTTACCGGTGATATGAAATGTTATTTTTTTTTTTTATTGTGCTTTACGTCGTAGTTCACGCAACCCTTCACGACACATTACCGGTGATATGAAATGTTATTTTTTTTTTATTGTGCTTTACGTCGTAGTTCACGCAACCCTTCACGACACAATTTGGCATTTTTGCTTGTAAAACTGACGACCCCTCCCGAAGATAGCCGATCGCGTTCTAGTTCACTTCGATAAAGGTTAGACCACTTTGGGACCAACTTCGAGGCGTCATTATAACATGCGATCCGCCCAGTCCTTACGAAGTAATATATATGTCAATGTACGTGTCCGATATTTTCACCCAAGTCTGACCCGTCTAGCTACCGTCCCATTAGCTTACTCAACGTCCTCGGTAAAATCTATGAAAGGCTTATATATAAGCGGCTCAAAGATTTTGCCGAAGCAAAGAGTCTAATACCCAATGAGCAGTTCGGATTTAGAACCGAACACTCATGTATCCAACAAGTTCACCGCATAGTAGAACACGTCAGCGCCGGCTTCCAACGGGGCGCAATAACGGGAGCCTTATTCTTCGACATAGCGAAAGCGTTCGACAAAGTCTGGCACAATGGCTTAATCTATAAGCTATACCAACTCGGCGTGCCTGACCGTCTCGTGCTCATCCTACGGGACTTTTTATCGAATCGCACCTTTCGTTATCGAATTGAGTGGGAGCTTTCCTCCCCCCATCCCATTCGCGCAGGAGTTCCTCAAGGCTCCGTACTATCCCCCCTCGTTTTCACGCTCTTCACTAGTGATATTCCCAAACATAAAAATACCCAACTAGCCCTATTCGCCGACGATACGGCTATCTATTATACCGGTCTTAAACCCGATGCCATCGCTCGCACTCTCCAAACTTCCGCAAACACTCTGGCCAAGTGGTTCCGGAAATGGAGAATCGAAGTCAATCCAGACAAAAGCCAGGCAGTCCTCTTTTCTAAACCGCGGATAAACCCAGCCTCCCCCCGTCCGATTACCATGTACGGCAAGCCGATCCCTTGGGAAAAGCAAGCCAAATACTTAGGCGTGGTCCTCGATAGACACCTCTCCTTCGCTGAGCACATAAAGCAGGCACGTTCACGCGCCGCTTTCGCTCTAGGTAGGCTCCACTTCATTCTTAGCTCTCGCAGCAAGTTATCACTCAGGTGCAAGCTGCGTATTTTCACCGCGGTCATCCGTCCCATCATGACCTACGCCTGCGCTGTTTTCGCACACGCAAAGCCCTACCTCCTCCACAAGATGCAGACCCTCCAAAACCGATTCCTCCGTAGAGTCACGGGAGCCCCCTTTTATGTTCGAAATGAGCTTCTTCACGAAGACCTCAAGATGCCCACCATCCAGCAGTTCATGAAACGCGTCTCCAAGCGTTTCTTTGAAACTTCAATCCAACATAGGAATCCCCTTATCGTATCGGCCGCCCAATACGAACCCTCGCGTATCTCTAAGATTCGCCGACCAAGGCATACCCTAGTCACTCCCGATGACGCAATCACCCTGCTCCAAGAGAGCCGTAGGGAAACAAGTACAGTGGCACACAAACACAAAAACCGACCGTCCTTCCGTCCTCGCCGCCGAGGCCCGCCGCGACGTCCCCGTAATAGTCCACCCCGACCCTTGCCAGAGCCAGCTCGCGACGCTGAGCCAGTAGCTTTAAATTCCCTTATTAATAATAATAATGATATGATCCAGCTTGTCCCTAGCTGCCCTCCCCCTGCGACGCCCTAAGCCGAGGTCCGTACCCCACAGGGGGTGCCCTTAGCGTGTAGTCGCATAGTTTGTAAGTTTTTTAATAAGCCCTGGCTGGAGGCTTTAATTAATTTATTAATTAAGGCAACCACAGGCAAGCCCGGTTAAGCAGCCGACAACCTCAGAGGTTGACCTGCGAGATGCCACACAAAAAAAAAAAAAAAAAAAAGAAAAAAAGTCCGATATTTTCATTCTGCTCCGACGCTCGCCCGCGACAGTCGTGCCGCTCCGCGCTCTCGATCGATCCGTGCCTGAGTCATCGCTCCGTTCGTCACGCCCGCCGTGACGTCACTCGTAGTCGCCGACTACGACGCCTGGTCCGGATCCGCCTTTTTCGAGGCGGTGAAGGATATCGTGTTTCTATAACAGAGTATCGTCAAAAACAATTTGGTTTGGCCCCTTCAGGGTAAAACCACAGTTTCGTGGTCCTTGGTTGGAAACCTCACGGTGTCAACAATACCAAGGGGGTGCTGACCCGACGCACCCGCTGATCCCCTTCAGGGTGAAGCAGTCAATTGGAGTCGAGTGCTAGGTTTTGGCCTTGGGGGATCTCCTAGTCAAACCTAGTCACTGAGTTCTCTTCACAGCATACACACCTAGTGTCGGTTGGGTGTATCTACCCCTTCGCACTAGACCCAATAGGGCCCGGTTCGCACATTAAGATTGGCGACCGGATTACAAGCTTAGGGCACACCATTAGGCACACACCTCCCTGCTATCCCCGCAGGGAGCGAACTCACCTCCGGGTCATTCCCGCCCGGAGGGTTAGGCAAATAGGGCCCTTCAGGCCACATCAGACGGCAACACAGCTACCGAGTTTGTCTGGGTTTCTCTTCTCGGTAGCGAAGTGTTAGGAGAAACTCCGGGGCAGGGCTCTTTGGGGACCGTCTGCTCGGGGAGCTCACGTTTGACGTGTCTCCTCGAGGCGCTTATGTTAGGGTTAGGAGATTAGGATGCCCACCATTGTCGCCTCCAACATGGAGGACATGGCAAACATAGTAAGGGATCTCATGACAAAGGTAGACTCCCTACAGATTCGGTTGAATCGTACAACCGTGTTATTAGGAGATATCCTAAATAAAAACCCCGCCCTACAAAAGGAGTTTGAGAAGGAGATTGACGCCATAAAAGTCAATCCCGATCTCATACACCCCCCCGCGTTGCCACCCATCCCGCAGCCGTAGATAGATCCCACCCCCGCGCCCATCGCAGATAGGTCCCCCTCCCCCCCAGACGTCGAAATGGACTCTGAGGAGGAGGAAAAAGAAAAAGAGAGCTCGGAAGGCGAGCGCTCGGAGTGCGCAGAGAGCATACACTCTGAGCGCTCAGAGCGAGCGGAGTCCGAGCACTCCTCCGACCAAACCTCTTCCTCCGACGAGTTTATCCTCGTCGAGGGAAAGAGGAAGAAGAGGGCGACCTCGTCCTCCACTCAGGCCCCTAAGGCCAAGAAACCCTCCCCTCCCGAGCCAGCACGCTTAGTGCAGAGCCAGCCCTCCACTTCCTCGGCCACTAGGCCCAGCCCTACCCAAACCCCAGTCGTCAGCGCCTCAGTGCGCAAGACCATCCCTCCCCCACCCATCTTCATCCATGACAAGGGGGCTTGGACAAACGTGTCCAAAGCGTGTGGCGAGCAACGCATCGCCTACACGAATGCCCGCGCCGTTCAGAACGGCATAAAAGTAGGGTTAGCGACAGCTAACGACCACCGCGCGCTTTCGAAGCTACTCAAGGCTCGAAATATCCCCCACCATACTTATACGCTCCATGAGAGCAAGCCCGTTCGGGTGGTCCTCTGCCGGATCCCCAGTGAGATCCCCACCACCGAGATCGTCTGCGACTTAGAGTCCCAGAACATCCCGGTGATTGAGGTGCACCGTATGCACGGCAGAGGTGGCAAGGCGTCTAACAACGTCCTCGTCATCTGCCATCCCGTCTCCGAAGGTCCCCACCCCATCTTTGCGCTGAAGACTGTATGCAGTCTTTCAGGAATTCTAATAGAGAAGCCACACAAGAGTGGCACGGTAGGCCAATGCCACCGTTGCCAGTTATATGGGCACGCGCAACGGAATTGCTTCGGCAAACCCCGGTGCGTAAAGTGCCTGGGCGACCACGGCACCGCCGAGTGCAGTCGCCCAAAAGATAGGTCCCAGTGCCCAGACCCGCCCAGCTGCGTGCTGTGCGGGCAATCTGGCCACCCCGCCAACTACCGAGGCTGTCCGAAAGCCCCGAAAACCTCCGCCCCTAAACTGGCAACGCGCGCTAGCGCACGCCAGGGACGAGAGTGTCCTACACTCTCGTCTGAGCTTCCCCAGACCCTCAGTCCCCAGCGTCCAACTCCCTGGACGGCGGCGAATCACGCCCAAAACTTCCCGGCACTAAGGCCGAAAGTCCCAGGGCTGATGGATCAACCCATCATGCCCCCCACTCCGGTCGTTGTGGCTTCTCAGCCTCCTCCTCCCCAGTCACCCCCTCGCTCAGATGAGCCGGAACTCGATCCGTTCCTCATCCTAGCGAATACATTTAAATTCTTCAAGTCCCCCCGCGCCATCCAAATGGCAACGGAGGTCGTGGCCTGCAAAAGCATTGAATCCCTGATTCAGGTATACTATAAGTATCCTGATGTAAAAAGCCATTTTGACAACCTTTTTAAACAGCCATAATGTATAACACGGCTAGTAAGAGATTAAAGCCCCGATCCCTAAAACTAGGTTACTTCAATGCCAATGGCATCACCAATCAACGGGACGAGATCGCGACTTTCCTTCGCGATCATAGTCTCGACATCCTTCTGGTCCAAGAGACCTTCCTCAAACCCCACCTTAGGGATCCCAAGATAGCCAATTACCGGCTAGTTAGGAACGATAGGACTAGATGCCACAGAGGTGGCACTCTAATATATTATAGGAACTCCCTGCACTGCATCCCTATGGATCCGCCGCCCCTTGCCCACTTAGAGGTATCCGTTTGCCGGCTAGGCATGACGGGCCATCCCTCTATCACAATAGTATCCGCGTATCTCCCACCGTACAACGACGTAGATTCAAATTCTTCGATAAACGCCTCACTTCGAAGCGACCTTACAGCCCTTCTTGACATGAGTGACTCCGTCCTTATAGCGGGGGATCTCAATGCCAAACATCCCGCATGGTGTAGTCGTATTACCAACCCCCGTGGGAAGGTACTATACGACCTCTGCACACCTCTCCACATAGATATCATAGGTCCTATGCGGCCTACTCATTACCCGTTCGAGCCATCCCACTTGCCCGACGTACTCGACATTGCCCTCCTGAAGAATGTGAACTTACGTTTGCACTCTTTAGAGACGGTAGACGAACTTGACTCTGACCATAGACCGGTGATCATGGAGTTAACTCCAAGATCGGGTCCCTATGACCCTAACCGCCCCCCTCCCACACAGGTGATCACTGACTGGAGGAAAGTAGGCGAATTGCTGAAATCCAACACGTCTCCTCACCTGGACAAGATCCCCGACCACATCCAGTCCGCCGCCGACACGACGGCTGCGATCGACTCACTCACGGAGCACGTACAATCTGTCTTGAACGACTGTTCAAGGGAGATTCCGGTGTCAGAGCACTGGCGCCGGAAGCTCCCGGACGATGTACGGGCCCTGCTGACTGAGAAGAACGCAGCAGTCCGTGCCTACAGAGCTTTCCCCTGCCAGAATAACAAAACTTTCATGCGGTACTTACAGCGCAAAGTAAGTAACAGCATCAGAGAGTGGCGTGAATCCGGCTGGGACAAGACCCTGAGCGAACTGGAACCCACCCACCATGCCTTCTGGCAACTTCAGAGGAAAATGCGCGCCACTGAGGTTGCCTCAATGCCTCCCCTTATCCGCCCGGACAAAAGCATTGCCATCGACGACGAAGACAAAGCCGAATGCCTAGCCGACAGCCTGGAGGCCCAGTGCTCTCCCAGCTCCCAACCAGTCGACCCAGCCCACCTTGCCCACGTGGATGCTGAGGTCGAACGTAGATCTGCCCTGCCCCCTGTCGAGGACCCTGATGCTCCCCTCCCCCCCGTCACGGTAGACGAGGTGGAGGAGATCATCAAGAAACTCAAACCTAGGAAAGCTCCCGGGACTGACAGACTGACCACTAGGGCACTTAAACTCCTCCCACGTACGATCATAGTCCTACTGGCTGCCATCTTCAATGGCGCCTTGTCCAACAACTTGTTTCCACAAGCTTGGAAAGAGGCTATAGTGATAGGTATCCCAAAACCCAAAAAGCCCAAGAACCTCCCGACTAGCTATAGACCCATTAGTCTGCTCAGCGCCCTCGGCAAGGTCTACGAGCGGATTATTCTTAATCGGCTCAAGGACTTTGTCGAGGCCAAGAGCCTACTCCCTAACGAACAGTTTGGCTTTAGAGCCCATCATTCCAGTGTCCACCAAGCCCACCGCATCGTAGAGCACATTAGTGGCCGTTTTCAACGCGGTCTGGTGACGGGGGCCCTATTCTTTGATATAGCGAAGGCTTTCGACAAAGTCTGGCACAATGGCTTAATTTATAAGCTTTACCAACTAGGTGTGCCGGACCGTCTCGTGCTCATCATTCGAGACTTCCTGTCGAACCGCTCCTTCAGATATCGTATCGAAGGAGCGCTTTCCACTCCCCGCCCTATCAGAGCCGGCGTCCCTCAGGGCGCCGTGCTCTCCCCCCCACTCTTCACGCTATTCACTAGCGATATCCCCAAAAAGCCCCCAGTAGAGTTATCCCTATTTGCCGACGACACGGCCATCTACTACTCGGGACATAATCCCGTTAGCATCGCTCATACCCTCCAGACCTCAGCCAACGCACTAGGCGATTGGTTTAGGAAATGGAGGATTGAGGTAAATCCCGACAAAAGTCAAGCAGTCCTGTTTCGCAGGGCTCGCCAGCATAAACAATTCACCCCCCCTCGCCCGATCACTATGTTCGGCAAGCCAATCCCTTGGGAGAAGCGAGCCAAATACTTAGGTGTGATCCTCGACCAGTTCCTTAACTTCAGTGAGCACATAAAGTCGGTTCGCTCGCGAGCCGCTTTCGCTCTCGGTAGGCTCCACGCCTTGCTGAATAAACACAGTAAGCTCTCCCTTAGATCCGAATATACACGACATGCATACGTCCTATCATGACGTATGCCTGTCCGGTGTTTGCTCATGCCAGTCCCAATCAGATCCATAGGATGCAAGTCATTCAGAACCGTTTTCTCCGAAAGGCCACGGGCGCGCCCTGGTTCTGTAGGAATGAGGATCTCCACGTAGACCTCAAACTCCCGACCATAAAGCAAGTGTTGAAACGCATGTCAGTGCGTTACTTCACCTCTGCTGATACCCACACTAACCCCCTGATCGTATCGGCCACCCGATACAGACCCTCCAAGATTTCTCGGGTTCGTCGCCCGCGTAACATCCTAGACGAGCCTGACGACCCCACCACCATCCGACAAGAGAGCAGTAGGGAAACCAGCACTCTTAGAAAACACAAATACAGAACGCGTTCCTTATTCCGGCCTCGCCGACGAGGCCCATCGCGACGTCCGCGTACTTGTAATGAAAATCCTCCCCGACCTTTGCCAAACGAGCCAGCCCGCGATGCTGAGCCAGTAGCAATAAATACTCCCGTAAATAATATGACCCAGCCTGTCCCTTTGCTGCCCTCCCAAAATGACCCCGCTATGCCGAGGCCCGTACTCCACAGGGAGTGCCCTTAGCGTGCGGTCATTAGCTTTAAGTAAACTTTAGTTTGTAAGCCCTGGCTGGGGGCCTTTAATTTATTAGAGGTCACCACAGGACAGACCGGTTAAGTAGTACATTAGCCGTATAAAGCTAAACTACGAGTGGCCCTACCTAAAAAAAAAAAAAAAAAAATCCGATATTTTTTGTAATCTAAGTGTTGGATGAAATATTTTTTTTAGAAAATTAGATACCCTACTGTATGCGTAGGTAATCTTTACACGGAACGCTACAAGTGCATACATTGGTCAGAAAGAAAAGAGTTATATTATCATTTTTTTCGGCATGTCACTAAGTTAATGCCTACAAAGCTGGCGAAGAAACTTTGCTAAACGTTTCTAGTACTTATCTGATTATATTAACAGAGTGTTTTAGAAGGCCTTGATCATATTTAAGTTTCATATTAAATATTACATATACAGCACAAAAAATATACCAAAAATAACAAACACTGCTTGAATATAGATTTGATTTGGTTTTCTGCGGCCGAGTTCAGAAGAAAAGTCAGAAAAAGCATGTTGATACATTGTAACTTTTTAGTTCGTTTAAAAAAAATCTGTAATTAATATGAAACACAAAAAATCACTTCAATATAGACGCTTCTGAAACATCCTGTATAACAGTAAAACAATGTAAACATTTTACAAACAAACCTTCCAATACAAAAATAAAGTGCGTAATCGAAGGTTTTGCTTCAAACTTCTATCTTAATCTTGTATAAAAGTACCTTGACCTACAATTTATCTTAAAAAGCAGTGTTCTGGAACATTTTAGAAAATAAAATCCTAACATACAGAACGTCATTACAAGTTAAACTTCAATCCAATATGTTATAATAAACTACTCAATAAAGAAATGCAAGGCCATCGCTCAGGCCATAAAGCGAGAAGCTTAGGTCATTAACAGAACCCATCCTGAATTCGAAACTACCCTTTGACTTTTGTATGTCCTAAATTTAGGGAATCAACTCGCAACGAATCCTAATGTCAGTACTTGGCCGGGGGTTAAGTAAGTCACGTCTTTATTAAATTTGAAACAAGCTCTGCCCGCGACTCATTTCACGAGGGAAGATTTTCTCGCGTAGGTCAATTTTAATGCCACAAAAATTCCGGAAAAGTACTCTGTATGTTGCGCTGAAACTTTCACCAGTAAAGTTTCGTTAAAATCAATTCCACCGTTATAACAGACGGACAAGTTTGTTTGTGTTTAAGTATCAAATAAATAACTATAAGCACTTAATAAAGAAAGAGTGAATATGTTATTTCTAGGTGAGCGAGCTTGATCTTCGACCACATCATCGCTTACCATCAGGTGAGATGGTGGTCAAACGCGTGCCTATACCTTATCAATAAAAAAACATAAGTGATAAACACTTCAATTTTATTTACTTATGTGTATGTAGTAAATTCAATTGTACTATTGTAGTTATATGTAGGTTTGTATATCTATACTTAATATTATAAAGCGGAAAAGTTTGTTTGTTTGTTTGCTTGAACGCGCTAATCTTCGAAAGTACTGGGTGGATTTGGATGCAATTTGGTATGGAAGTAGCTTGAAGCTTTTTACGCGACTGCAAAAAAGGAGAGTTATGTTTTTACCGTGATAGAATCCACGGGAGCGAAGCCCGGCGTGAGTACTAGTATTGTATAAAATAGTAAGTTTATATTGTTAATGTTTTTATTGATGCATCATAAGATATCAGGCATTAAGCGTTTAATTGCACATCACCTTTGAGTCACTCAGAGAAGAATTTCGTTTGACTAAGACTGAGGCTCTTTTAATATCGTATTTATTCCAATTCACGTTCAATTAAAATCACATCAATCCCATAGGTTATCAATTTTATGATCATGTGGCCGGTAAAGATTATTTTGAAGAATAAAATGTGACGATCAAATATAAGGGCAAGTAAATATTAATTTAGCATGATAAGAACTTCTCGTAATGGTGTACAACACAAAAGATGTTATTACTTATTACTAAATATTCAAATTATTTACCATAACAAAACCAAACAAGTATACATACATAGGCAAATCAAATGTGTTTTGGTCATCCAAAGTTAGCGTATTTGCTTTACGACTTTCACGAACACTGTTCGATATTTATTACGGTATGATTTGGCTAAACATTTCTATACTCCTAAATGACCGTTAACCTAAAGACATAAAGCTGAAATTCCTATAAAGTGCTAGAGTCTATAATGTATCATCAATAAATTGTTTGCCCATACACTCGATGAGTTTTTTCGAGTTTATGGTATATTTTATCATTCGTAAGGCAACTTCCTCGATATAAAAGTGTCGAATAAATTGCTGAAACGACGGCCATTTTGGTAAAATAAATGTTTGTATTGAAAGAAATCTTGTGTACTGGGCCTTTCTGGAGGGTTTTGCTAGTCACTGGCTACTTAATCTTAATTTTTTCTGGATCAAAAATTCAATATGGCGACGTCAGAGATGATTAAGTACCCGTTTTCGGTTTTTCTTTTAATCTTTAGAAGGCTTTTTCTTTCTATCTTTGTAAGTAGTGTTATTTCAATATTTCAAAGTTCGCTTCACATAATGATAAGAAGTGTATGACTATGGATTTTATTTTTGCATAAAATATTTTACTTTTATTTGAATAATATTATTGATGTGCTCGCAATTAACTAGAATGTCGTTTTATGGAAAGCGATTATGTGGAGGATAGAGTATGCTTACTTAGAAACTTAATCACTACTGTTTTCGAGAATTTGTAGCTTTATTAACTTTTCCTAGTTTTTTACCGTGGTCTTAATCTTATGATATATCTGACGATCCTTCGTCAAACCAAAACATGTCTATTGTAATAGGCAACTATATGACCCCTTTAGCGTAGGACGCTCAAGAACAGTATAACTGTGTTAGATTCGACGAATAAATTAATGTAGTCATCTATTGTACATAAATATATGTCGGCGTAATTAAATGGGTTCATAATAAAATGGGTTCTTTTTATTAAAATTAGTATGTTGAAGTGGAAACAGCATTCCACTTTACACATTTGAAATCATTTAAATTATGGTTAAATTTAGGCCACTGGTATGCATTAATGTGTAGGATATAGCCTCATAGATCTGAAATACAATCTATATTATATTTTATAAGCATATTTCAGCATAGCACATGTTGGCAAGCCATTTAAGCATTTTTATATGTATTTTGGTGGGATAATCGTCAAATGACTGTTCCCGATCTGAGCGGAGCGGAAGGGAATATCACATTTCTGGTGGCTAAAAACCCACCCAGTTTCTTCAGTTGCCCATGCATTCCAGAGCCGTAGTATCTAGTTAGAACATTTCCGCAACCCCGGCAGGGGAGCTTACAGACTTATTTTGGGTGCTTTTTGGGTTGCTTGAACCTTGGGCAGGTTTAGTAACCTATTTTATTGATTTCGCATACTGTAGTGTGTTAGCTAAGATTTCAATCAGCATTAATTAATTTGACTCTGTAAAAAAAATGTTCTTAGTTGTTCTGATGCGGTTTCACTTCATGGTGATGTTTCGTTTACTTTTTACTGCTTCGCCTTTTAATTTCCTTGATAAGAAAATCTATACTATCATATCAATTCGAGATCTTCAAATTTAAAAGACTATGGGTTGCCAGGCAGTTTGTTTCGTCACATTTTAATAGCTAAAACATTGGGAAGTGGTGACGCGTGGGTGTTTTAGGGGACTGTCTCCAACTTAATTTTTGTCTTTGAAAAAGATCTGCTTTTCAACTTTGTCTTAATAGCTTTGACAATCATTTGGATACTGATATTCTTTTTAGGATTTTTTCAAAGTATTTATGAATAATATGATCAGATAAAATTATCATTACGACACTATCAATTTATAAAACATTCACATCTGTCTGTAATAAATACTCATTAATTCGAGAATGCCTAACGACGGTAATTTAAAATATAAAATTCTTTTTGTCCGTCTTCACGTCTCCTGAGAGAGGAAGAATTGCAGAGATAAAATATATATTCAGTTTATACCTGGATTCTTTATGTGGAATGTAATAATTCGTATCGATGCTGAGCTGTCCAATAAATAAATGGATAATAATCGCAAGGATAAATCCTATTACTGGATTCCAATCGGTACTTGTGACGAAAATTGGACGGTGAATTTTGGAATGTGAAGTGTGGAGTGCCCCATTTTTGGATAATGACCGCCGTAAAAGGCCGATTGAGGAGAATTTCCTACGTTTTTTTGAATTCAACAGTAGCCATTTTGCTCGTTCGACACGTTATGAAATAGGCTTGTTTGATTTGGAACTAGACGGATCCAAATCAAACAGGCCATAGAAGGGAATTTCATGTGGTGTGAAGTGGACAAAAGAATCGATATTGATGACTACATGGCTTCATGTCAATTTTCTTTTTTCGGAGAAAAATAATAACACTTCATTTTTAGGATTCTGAATCTAGTCTATCACAGAAAATTTGCTCCGAAATTCTAGAACTGGTTCAGTTGAAATTGTTAATGATATAGGTACGTATGTATTAATGTACAATTGTTTGAACTTTTATGATTGGAATTTTTATTATTCTAAGATTTTTGTTGATTTATTATTTATTATATACTTTATTACTACACTTTACAATATTTATATGGTTATAAAAAAAATTAAACTAGTGTACAATGGGATGACAATGATCAATGACTGACAACATATCCACGGACAGACATATGAAAGCAATTCTTAACAAGATCAACTCATGCGGCTATTATTTTTACTTACTAATAAATATTAAAAATTAAATGCGAACGTTTGTGACGATTGATGTTTAGATGTTTGGATGTTTGTTACTCTTTCACGCCAAAACTGCTGAACGGACTAGAATGAAATTTGGTAATTAAACATAAATTGACATTCTGGAATAATAATAATTACAATACGTGTAATAATAATTAGAATACATGTGGGTCTTTTTATGCTCAATTGGGCGTAGAAAAAAATCGGATTCACCGGAGTAACTTGAGTTTATTCTTTTTAAACACTCCCAACCAGTCTCGTCACTCTCGCTCGTCGCTATCGAACTCTAACCACAGATTATCTACCATAGATATCACATTCTTTTATTTTTAAAACAACCATAAACTATTTACAATATTCGACTAACTAAGTCATTACAGGCATTTAGAAACAACAAACTGTTACACCTTCTCAGCAAATTAAAACAACAAAATGTTTAAACCAAAAAAACAAATACTTACAATCAAATCCTACATAAGTACTTAATAGACTATCAACAATCAAGTACAATGATGTTGACCGATAGCACACATAATTTTAAATTTAAACAAAATAAACCTTATGAAACAACATCACCAGAATAAGGTACACAACAATACCACAACAATAAGTTGGCAACAACAGACTCAGATTTTAAATGTGATGGAATGGCTTAAATCATAAGAATGATTTTTCACACCCCGCAATGTACACCTGAATACCCATAATACACATGGACAGTGGGATTGCTACTTACGGTTCAGCACCATCAGCCGGCCACGGCTTCATGAAGTCTGCTGCTGATCTGGTCCTTCTGGGACCCTCCTGCGTCCCATCTAACTTCTCCATCTCGTACCTGTCTCTACCATTCACCTTGGTGATCTTGTAGGGACCTAAAAACTTGGGTTTGAGCTTCATGCCCACACCAAACTGCGTTCTTCGGATAGTAACAACATCTCCTATGGAGTATTGTTGGCTTTGCTTCCATTTCTTGTTATAAGTCTTCAGATTTTCGTCCTGAATCTTCAAGATTTGCTGTTTAGCTTGCACCCTGAGGCCTTCTCTTGCTTCTATGTAATTATCAATATTTTCTTGCTTCAGCAAGTCATAAATTTCTAAATCTTCTTTGTTTCTCATCTTTACCCCAACCAATAGTTCATATGGAGACATTTTTATGCTTCGTTGATATGTACTGTTAAGTGATCGCTGAACACGACTGACATGTCCATACCAAAGCGTTGGGTTCTCCACACATAGCTTAGTCAACACAGATATTATTGTCCAATGCATCCGCCGACTTAGCCATTGGACCTGGGAATACCTGTAGTGATCTTTACATGATGGATCCCTTCTTCCTGAACATACTCCTCAAACTCCTTGCTGGTAAATGCTGCCCCTCTATCAGAAATTATTCTGATCGGGTTTCCAAAGCATTGCTGGTGCAGTCGCAGCTTGTCAATCATCTCCTTACTAGTTGTACTCTTCGTAGGGAAAATCCATGTAAACTTGGTGAAGGCGTCAACTACTGTAAGGATATATTTGTATTGCTTCCTTGTCTCCGTCATTGGTCCAAGATGATCTATATGAAGTGTGTGTAATGGAATATCTTGCTTATCAATACAATTTAAATATCCTTCTTGTTTACCTTCCTTCCGGTTCGCTAATAGGCATGGTACACAGGTACGTAAATCATTTTCGATTTTCTTTTCCAACTGAGGTATGTAATAATTCTTGCTCATAAGTTCTACCATCTTCCTTTTAGCAAAATGTCCGTTCTCGTGAATTCTTTTCAATATTTCGTTTTCCATTGACTTTGGTACCACTAACTTCTTATCAGGACCCTTAAACAACAATCCGTTGTTTATTAAGTAATCTTCATATGGTTGTCCCTTAAAAATTTCCATGATGGCCCTCAAACCTTCATCTTGTTGTTGACAGTGCCTCAAGTTGTCATGTAAATCTGAAAAGACAGCAGCTACATAAGGGTTTCTACTCAATGCATCCACGTGACGCATTTTGCTCCCTTCACGATGTTCCACATCAAATTCATAATCTTGCAATAAGATAATCCATCTAGCCACTCTGGTCGACATGGCTAAATCTCGTTTTTTCAGAGTTAACTCAAACGCCTTGCAATCTGTTACTAGTTTGAACCGGATCCCATACAAGTAGTGCCGAAACTTCTTCACACTTTCAATAATTGCCAAGGCTTCCAGTTCATAACTTGTGTACTTGCTTTCAGCTTCAGTCATCTTGCGGCTCATGTAGTGGATAGGATGCAGTTGGCCGTCTTCTGGTTGATATTGTAACAAAATTGAACCATACGCAGCACTGAAGGCATCTGTGTGAAGTTCTGTCCTCAACTGTGGATTAAATATCTTCAACACAGGACTTGATTCTAGTGCTTTCTTCAATGTGTTGAAACTCCTTCGATGTTCATCATGAAACTGGTAATCTTCATTCTTTTTCAACAGGTCCGTTAACGGCTTGGCTATCATATCAAAGTTTTCAATAAACTTCCTAAAATATGAACATAATCCAATAAAACTGCAAGATCTTCATATTTCTGGGTTCTGGAAAACGCATCTCTGCCTCAGTCTTCCCTGGTGATGGCCTCGCTGTTCCATTTTCAATTATGTGGCCGAGATATTCAACTCTTCTGACCATTAGTTGGCTCTTCTTCCAATTGATATCAAGGCCATATTCTGATGCTGTTTTTAGTACCTCCGCTAATCGACTCACAGCTTGTGCCTCGCCTTCCGCTAAAATTAATAAATCATCGATAAATATGATCACTTTTCCCTGATAAATCAAATCCTGAAATATACTTGTTATAAATCTCGTAAATACATTTGGGCAGATGGCTATCCCAAATGGAGCTCTTAAAAATTCATACTGGTCACAAACAAGGTATATTTTATTGACCTTTCATGAACACGCAAATGAAAATAGCCATTTTTTTAATCAAGAGCGCTGAATATCGTAGCCTCGTGACATCGGTCAATGTGATCAGCTATGATCGGCAATGGATATTGATCCTTGAAAATCTTCTGATTCACTTTCCTATAGTCCACAAATACATGCAGTGTACCATTTTTCTTCCGCACCAACACTAATGGGCTAGAAAATTCAGAATTACTTACACGGATTATGCCATCTTTCAACCACTGTGCGATCTGGTTGTCTACCTCCTGTTGCTCCCTCAGAGCTAAACTAACTTTCCCTAACCAGTCATCATTTATGGGCATCAGACATACATTGCCATGTCCCATAACCATCACTGTCTGTTGCAAAAACTGTTGCCCCATTATTATGACATATGGCATAACTTGACTAGAATTCACAACAGTATGTCGCCTGTCTCTTTCGCTCTCGGTGATGCTTCGTACTCGACCGTGTGTTGGAGCTGGAACTTCGTTGTCCATGGTGGCCAACATTCCGCTTCTTATCTTCGTCCAATATGGCGGAACTGCTGTTGCCGACGCAATATGACCGAACGAATTGCAGTTAAAACACTTCAGCCCCTTATCTCAGTGAGGACACACCGTCGCTATGTGTTTTGCTTCACCGCAATTATAGCACTATTTATGATTTTCGCTCGCACTTGCACTGACGTTATCCGGATACCGCTTGCTTTCCTTTCGATTGCTAGAATTATTCACTCTGTGTTCGTGCGGGCCACTTTTGGTTTTCAGACATATTTGCACGTAAATTTTTAATTTCTCCTTGAAATCTGTGTAGGTCGTCGCACCATACAGCACCGCTTTGTTAGGCTCATAATCTTGAATACCATCAATGATATATTTTATCGCCACATAGTCTGCTATCTTGCCGCGCTTGCCTAGTTCCTTCATTGTCAACATATAATCTAGACATGACTCACTATTTTTCTTCTTACGCGCGCTCATCATTTCATACACCGCCTTCACGTTGATGGTGTCAGAAAATTCCTTGATCAACGCCACCTTTAGGTCTTCCCAGCTTTTGTATGTTTTTTCAGACCTCAACCATAGGGATGCGGTTCCCACCAACGATCGCCTAGCCACAATGAGTGTTTGCAGCGGCGTCCACTGAAAGATTTCTGCGTTATCATCAACATCTTGGGCCCATTTGGTTACCGCGTGTGTTTTTTCTTGTCCGCTGAACGTCGAAACAAGGCCTTGCATGTTCCAAGCAGCTAGCTCGCGGCTCATAGCTTGCCTTGGCCTTGGCCCAGGTGGGGTTGCCACGCGTCCGTCGTAATCTGGTTGGCGGCTGTTTCGGCGATTATTTCCGCCCATCTCGTCGTTTCGTCGTTAGAGAAATAGCACGTCGTCCGTCGTTTGTCGTCGTAATAGCGTAGCGGAACACCCAGCCACACCACGTCGTCAATGAGTTTCGTTTCGCCCCGTCGCTGTTTCGAAGTAGCCCGTCGTTTGGCCTTTCCGAAAACTATTGAGCACCCCGGACCGAGCCCTCAACTGTGGGTCTTTTTATACTCAATTGGGCGTAGAAAAAAATCGGATTCACCGGAGTAACTTGAGTTTATTCTTTTTAAACACTCCCAACCAGTCTCGTCACTCTCGCTCGTCGCTATTGACCTCTAACCACAGATGATCTACCATAGATATCACATTCTTTTATTTTTAAAACAACCATAAACTATTTACAATATTCGACTAACTTATTATCGACTCTCACATACATATGCAGCTTTTTATCCGGAAAACCCACGGGATCGGGATTTACGCGGGAAAATCCTGCTACGCGAACGAGGTCACGGTCAGAAAGAAGCTAGTAAAACTATAAGTTTACCCAATTTTTACATTTAAATTTACCATTCTAGCGGCTAAAAACACTGTTCGTAATTATAATTCCTAAAGTTAATTAACACGCGTCCTCGCGTTTGAAGTCATAAGAAAGCCTACATAAGTGGGAGTTAGGTGACGTCACAGGTGGCCTTGATACACTTCTGCAATCGTTTTCTAGATTGCATCGGTTGACACATTTACGTAAATTACTAATAACATTAATAATAATATGTTTATTTGCACATAGTAAATAAGCTATTTAACATTTACATACATTTTTTCATTTTGTTATTACTAATAACATTATTTTAACTGTGTGGAAGAGTGTGTTATAATTTTGAAGATAAATAGATAGATATGAAAGCTGGTCAAAGATCATTACCTATTCTATACTATCCTCACTATCTATTATTATCGCATTAATATAAATATGTATTTTAACTCTATGTATGTATATATTTGTTTATTATATCTTTATAATTTAACTAGCTGCTGCCCGCAACTTCGTTCGCGTGGGTGAATTTCCCGCGTAAATCCCGATCCCGTGGGAATTCTGGGATAAAAAGTAGATAGTAGCCGATTCTCAGATCTACTGAATATGCATATAAAATTTGGTAAAAATCAGTAAAGCCGTTTCGTAGGAGTAAGGTAACTAACATTGTGACACGAGAATTTTATATATTAGATTTATTAGCTAATTATGTTTTATTTATCGTAATTAGTATTTATACACACTGTGTCTATCATCTCCTCTTCAACTCTCCTGTCGCAGGTCTGCTAGAAGAAATTTCTTAGGAAATAAGCAGCACCTTTGTGCTCTTTTGTCTGTATTTCTTTATTTTTTCTTTTGTAAGTGTAACGTGGGTACATAAATAAATAAATAGAATATACTTTATTGTACACCAAAATTTAAACACACCTATTTAACAATATTGCTTATTCTATGGTTACAATGGCGGTATAATTTTTAAGGTCTAAACTCAAACCAATATTGGGACACGCAGTAAAGTATGTTTATTCAATAAATTAAGTAACATAAATCTACCCCACTTCACATAACATAACGTTACCATCACTGGGCCTCCTCTCTCCGCCATGGGGTACTTCTCTTCTTACTAATCTTTGGATTTTCGGTACCAGGACAAGCCAAAATTTTCTCACTATTTTTACTTCACCGTTTTGACAGCGTTAGCAACTTACAAGAATTAAAAGTGAATCAAATATAAAACTAAATTATTTATTTTTGTCAAACTTTTTTGAAGACTTTCGGAATTAAGTATGTTCTATCTAGTCTCCATTATAAAGTGTAACCTTACTAACCATTGCAATGGGTAAAAAGCTTCATTGTATAGGTTCTTCAGGTATCTTTCACTTATTTCAAAACGTAGCTTCTATCCGTGACTTCACTCACATGAAGTCACATGTGTAGTTTTTATTCAGCGAAAAATTTTATAACCAGTGATCAATAAGAAAAGTTTATTGAACATGAATGGCTTTTCATCCCCCTCTCTCCTCCAAACTACTCGTACTTATATTGTTATGCTTCATTATCCCATATATGAAACATCATAACAGCTATGTCTATGGTAACACCATTATGGGCCATATTTGTCGTTCATCTCATAAAATAACTTTCAAGTGTGTGTTGGATTTTGTTTAGAGGGTTCTGTAGCACCCATGATTATAAGGAGATAAATAGATTTTTTTTTTACAAAGAGTCCCAGCAATGTGGGTAGAATTCACATTACCAGCAATCGTGTTAACCCCTTCAACTAAGTTAAATATACTTGTGTCTGGACTCTGTTCAGTGGGTGGATTGGGTTTATGACAATAGTGTAATGTAATGGATGAGGTTCGAACTCGCGACCTCTCGATTACAAGTCCGACACCTTAACCATTAGACTATTCCTTAGAATACAGAAAGAACTTTCTGTATTCTAATTATTAGCAGCTGTGATCTTTGAAGAAACCGGGACAGTCGATTTTAGACTATTTCAGAGCTCTTTAGGGTCGTTCTGGTCTGTTAATGTTCGTATCTGAATGATTTAACGGGGCTATTTAGCTGAATAAATAAGAGTTTCACAAGAAGTTGCGCCTAAAAAGAATATAATATGTATAAATCATGACGTTCTGGTCTTTTAATGTTCGCATCTGACTGTTATAGGAGGTACCTAGGTATGTGAGGATAATAGGAAGTGATAATTCTGGCAAAAACTAACTATGGAAGATGGAATGCAGTATGCAACACCGTTCTCTCCCCAGCAAATGTATATAAAATGCCACATGCAGAACATGCGAATGTTGTCATTTAACTAACGTGCAACACAAAACCTTCAAGTGTTTCGAAAACCCGAAGAAAATATGCGTTTCTTTTAAAATCCATACACAAATCTATTAATTCCCGTAAGCAAGTTCTTGGCACCCATTCAATGTAAGGACTGTAAAACAAGTTACGGCATATCGTTCATGCCAAATGTAGCGGAAATGTTCTTACGAGTTACCGCGGCCCCGGGCGCAATGTCAACTAAAGGAACAGGGTAGGTTTTTACGTAGTAGAAATCTGACACTCGTTTACGCTACACTCAGAGCGAAAAAAACCCATATCACTCAAATCTGCCGCGGAATCCCAAAACCAGACCATTGATTCTCTATTAATAGGACCATAATGCTATCATTTTAAGAGGCTATTTCATGAGACGGCCTACTCAACCGTACTAATATATTTTTATTGCCGATGAGGTAATATTTACTGTCACGATACGATTGGTATTTAATCAGTAGGGGAGTTAAATGTTCCCCAGTTCCTCCTCTGATTAAATGCTTAAACCGATTGGTAGTATTGGGGTGTTTTTGCCCGCAATAAAAAGGGTAGTTTGCAACGTATTACGAACGTGATTGATGTTAGATTCGATCTAGTTTTTGTGAAGTTTTATTGGTAAAGTTAGGAAGGTTTTTGTTGAAGTAATTCGATAAGAGGAATTTGTGTAGGTATTAGTCTTTCGAGTTGGTGAACGGACCACTACCTTTTCAATAGGGGCCATTACCACTGTTTGAAAGTTTTTTATGTATTATTTATTATCAATAGGCTCGTTTTGACCACTGCCAATGACGAGGTCGAAAATAAAACACTCTTACCTAAAGGAAACCTATTCACTCTTGACTGAAAGACCCCCGAGGCCATAGCTACCAAGACTAAAAAGCTTAACGTACGCACGATGAAATTATCCCCAAAATGTTTTGTGCTTATTGGATTTCTATTATAAAACTATGGTGCATCGTTGTTCGTATTGTAAAGACCAGTGTCACGTTGCCATGCTCTCTTAGCCCAATTTTCAATAGCATATAGTATTTTCAATAGTAGTTTTCATAAGTTAAGGATCACGAAAAATTGTGCAGTATTTCCTCACGCAGGAAATTGCGGTCATCAACTAGTTTGTAAATATCTTTTAATAAGATCAATTTCTGTATCAAATTCCTACTAGTACACTCATATCCATCCATACTCCATACTCCATATACTATACTATAAGTACTATTTATACTATATCCATACTAATATTATAAATGCGAAAGTAACTCTGTCTGTCTGTCTGTCTGTCTTACCTTTTCACGCCTAAGCCGCTGAACCGATTTAGATAAATTTTGGCATGGGAATAGTTTAGGACCCTGGGAAGGACATAGCATAGTTGTCATCCCGGAATTCTCACGGAATCGGGATTTACGCGGTAAAACCCTCCCACACGAACAAAGTCACGGGCTAAAGCTAATGCTTAATAAATATGGACCATGCATGTATTTACGGCATTAGCGTTTCCCCAAGATTGTTGGAGTTGAATTTGATTTTATTCATATGCAGCAGAGAAAGTACTTTACATGAATGCGGCCTGCTATCTGACCTTCACAATCCAATAACTAAGCAATATCTTGGCATGACTGATATAAAAAGGAGCTCCAATCTCAAAGACGTATTATTATACAACGTGTAATAGAATAAACGCAATTCCTGAAAGTAGTTGGTTTAAAATCGGCTTCTAAATCGATTTCCGTAATAAAAAATAGGTGTTTAATTTAGACGTAAAAATCTTTCATCTATACTTATAATAAATCTGTAGAGAGGTCAATTCTGTACATTAAATATATTTACAAAATAACTATCAGGGGGTGATTAGGGATCGATACTGATGCCAAAAATGCAATCAGTAAAATTTTTGTCTGTCTGTCTGTCTGTCTGTCTGTCTGTATAACCGTTATAGAAACAAAAACTACTTGACGGATTTTAACGAAACTTGGTACAATTATTTTTCATACTCCTGAGCTGGTTATAGTATACTTTTCATCACGCTACAATCAATAGGAGCAGAGCAGTGAAGGGAAATGTTGGGAAAACGGTAGAAGTTATTCCATTTTTTAAGCTTCTGTCGCGAGTGCAACCTTAATGGTTAAAGCTACACAGAAATAATTTATGTCGGAAATGTTCTCCTTAAAATTATATAAAAAATATCCCACGACAGCATATATCTATCTTTTATGGTTGACTCACAATAACACGTGTAACTCCCGATAGCTTAGCAGTTCGAAGCTTTCTAATAATTATTCTGCTCCGAAATTTAAAACCACCACAACTTTGCAATGGAACTCGGCTAAAAGTAACCCAGTTGCAACAAAATATAATCGAGGCTCAAATTTTAACAGGTTGCGGTGCAGGAGAAACCTTCTTTATTCCCAGAATTCCCATAATACCAAATAATTTTCCATTCTAATTTAAAAGAACGCAATTCCCAGTATCGGTGTGTTATGCAATGACAATTAATAAGGCTCAAGGGTAGACTTTTCGTGTTGCTGGAGTAGATCTGGTCAAGTTTAATGCAGCTAAGACCCAGGCGTGTCTCTTCTCCGCAAAAAGGAGCCAATTTGAACCGGCTCCTACTTTCCGAGGTGTAACTGTGCCGATAACTGACCATATCGAGCTTCTGGGGGTAACATTAACTTCTACCCTCAATTTTGGCCCGTTTATCGAGGCTAAGGCTCAACTAGCATCAAAAAAGTTGGGAATCCTAGCAAAGGTGAGACGGTACTTCACACCCGAACAGTTGCTCAATCTCTATCAAGCCCAGGTTCGGTCGTGTATGGAGTACTGCTCTCATCTTTGGGATGGATCTGCTAAATACCAACTGGACGCGCTTGAGTCTATCGAGAAGCGGGCCAAAAGACTCATTGGCAACGATGCACTGGTCGAATCAAAGCTCCAGAGCCTTGAACATCGACGACGAGTTGCAAGTCTATCGGTTTTCTATCGGTTACATTTCGGGGAGTGTGCGATGGAATTACACAATTTAATTCCAACAAGCCCGTTCTATCATCGGACTACGAGACAAACGGCGAAGCGCCATCGTTACATGGTGGACATCCCACCCATACGCACCAAACGTTTTGGGAATACCTTCATTGTGCGTACGGCTAAGGAGTGGAATTCCCTGCCGGAGTCTGTGTTTCCCGATAGCTATAACCTAGGAGTCTTTAAGTCAAGAGTGAATAGGTTACTTTTAGGTAAGCGTGCTCCATCTTCGACCACATCATCACTTACCATCAGGTGAGATGGTGGTCAAACGCGAACATATTCTAAATAAAAAAAAAAAAAAAAAAAAAAAGATCTCGGTGTCAGTTGTTTCTCGCATGGTCAGTTGTACGTCGCTCTTTCCCGGGTTAGCAGTTCTAGAAATCTTTATGTTCACGTGCCGGACGGGTCAACTTTCAACATAGTTTACCCGAAGCTTTGCGCTGAAGTATTTTCGTTCTATAGGTACTTCAGCCTCATGTGAACGTGATCTAAACAATATTACCGATACATTAACACGCTGACGGAGTCGCGGGCACAGCTATTAACAATAATATTATGCGGTTCGGTATTGCGATATTTTTCAACAGTATTATAGATTGACATATTATATTTCCCTACTAAATTACGAAAGTTAATCTGTCTGTTACATCAAAATCACTGAACCGTGAGGAAGGACATAGGCTACTTTTTTTTTACGAAAAACGACGGAAACGTGGATGAAGTCGCGGGCAACTGCTACCTATACTAGTAATATAAGGCTGAAGAGTTTGTTTGTTTGTTTGAACGCGATAATCTCAGGAACTGAACAGGAACTACTGGTTCGAATTGAAAAATTATTTTTTAATTAAATAGTCAATTTATAGAGAATCATTAATTCATTACGCTAAGGCCAATAGGAGCGGAGCGCCAATGAAGAATGCTTCAAAATCGGGGTTAAATTTAACGTTAGCCCAAAGTAACTATTCCACGCGGACGAAGTCGCGGGCAAAATCTAGTTTTACTTAAAATGGAAACAGTATCATGACAAATGAATACATTCCTTAATTCAAGGAAATGCATGTCGGCCGCTAGTACTGCATGACTGTATGCGTCTGCGTAAGGATATTGTAAGACGCACATACGTTTTGCGTTTGGTTTCAATTTATTTAGTTACGGATGTTGTTTTAGACTTATAATTTAATGTTCTAATTGGGGTGTCTGAGGTATTGCGCTTAATATGTTACACCTTGTATAGATACATATATCATGCACCAACATCACTGAACTATAAAACAGCGCGAGCACTAACTAGTAGTTGCATCGCAATAGTTAATCTTTTTATCTACACTTATTATTATAAAGAATAAAAAAGAGAAGAGAGCAAAGTATGTATTGCCCCAGAAAAACTATATGCATACAAAATTAAAAAACCAGCCAAGTGCGAGTCGGACTCGCGCACGAAGGGTTCCGTACCATTATCTATAAAAACGTAAAAAAAACATGTCTCTTGTATGGGAGCCCCCCTTAAATACTTGTTTTATTTTAATTATTTATTTTTAAAGTGAATATATAAGTATATAACTAAATATTCTGTGAATATTTCAAGCGTCGACCTGTTGCCGTTATCAATATCGAGCAAAAACGAACAAGAAAATCACGTTTGTTGTAAGGGAGCCCCCTTATTTATTTTATTCTGTTTTTAGTATTTGTATTTTGTATTATGTATTTTTTTAGTGATAGCGGCAACATCATCTGTGAAAATTTCAAATGTCTGACTATTACGGTTCATGAGATACAGCCCGGTGATAGACGGACACACGGACAGACAAACAGACGGACAGCAGAGCCTTAGTGATAGGGTCCCGTTTTACTCTTTGGGTACGGAACCCTAAAAAGGAAAGTTTTGGTTTTTTGTTTGTATGTAGCTAATGGATGAATTGAAACTACTGGACTGCTTTCAAAAATTCTTTCACCAATATTAAGTTATCAGCAAGTAACATAGGGTACTGATATCGCTATAAAAATATTCACGCAAGCGAAACAACGGCTTGAAACTAGTATCTTATGTAATCGTAATATTGGGTAAACTGAAATCTCATCATTATTATGAAAAACTAATCATTGGTTCCTATTATGTCACATAAAAGGAACCAATTACCTAACTTACCTTTTATCAATAAATAGCGAAAATATGAAAAAATAAGCAAACGAAATTTCCGAGAATACTTTGACAATGGATTATTAACTTGACACGATATTCGTTATAGAATCAGCTCTCAAACAAATTTCGTGGTTCATTGGTAATTTTTCCCATTTTTCTACACACAAATTTCTACCTTATCTCCTTAAGACAAAGATGGTTTTGGTTATTTAGTAATATATTTTGGAGTAAACGGATTTTGAGGGTAGGCGCGTATAGAGTAAATTGGTGTTGACAATGTAATTTGGGTCTCATTTGCTTCATACAACGCTAATTCGTGTTGTACAAGTATGACTTAATGGGATGTTTAAGTAACTTGGTATCCAATTAAAATGAACGTGATAACTACTGTTTCAATTATGGAATAATGTGAAAGGCTTTTAGTAAATTTTGCGATTTACTTTGATTACACAAATTTTGACAAGAGGGAAATGAAAAGTTTAAGGAAATATTTTTAACGCACTAAAGGAGGACTTTCTAGTTACGTATTACGATAAAAGACATTCATTGATTGGTACATGTTGTGCATGTAACCATTTTCAACTGACGAAAAAAACGGAGGAAGTTATCAAGTCCACGCGTATATTTTTTATTTATGTATGATCACCGATTAATCGAAGACGAGTGAACCGATTGGGAAAAATCTTTTTTTTTGTTTGAAAGGGTATACTTTGAAGCTGGTCCCATTGTCACCAAGTCAGGATCTGATGATGGGATCCTGGAAAAATCGAGGGAACTCTTCAAATATTATAGGCACACCTATAGTGATTTGAGAATTTTTATAGTAACTTGTGTAGTTGCATTCGAAAAGCACCATTTGCGAAGTGGACCTGATGATGAAGACCACAGATGGCCACTGGAACTACTCAATATATAAGTAGGAATAATAAGTATTTCATGTGTTCCGCTTCGATTACTTGAATGTGGTTATTAAGCACAATATGCTCGTCACAATGCAAATGATTATAAGTAGTTGACATTTAGGCTTTTGTAACTAGGTAAATTAAAAATCGATCAACTAAAAAGAGTGAAATAAAAACTTTTTACCGACTACCGAAAATAAAGTTATTTTTCATTTTACAGTGTTTTTTGAGAGTCGGTTTAATTTTTTGGTAAAAAGTTTTTTTAGGGTAAGCGTTATTATAAAAAGCAGAACCCAAAATAGGAGCACTTGTATGCCTTTCTGCCCGCATACCATTTTTTCTGGTGGGAAAATCATCAAATGACTCCTTCCTTTGGGTGGAGCGGACGGGACTCCTACTATATCCTAATTTTATAACCTAATTAAACCCACCCTGTGCTTTCGATTGCCATTCAACATTATAACATTCCTGCAACTCTGGGTCCACCTGGGGGCTTACTCTTGAATTCAATGTCGACCGATCGACATTGGAATTGTGACGTTTCGTACTCTTGAGTTCGACACTAGCGCCAAATTGACTGTCTATTATGAGGAACTAATTGGGATCGGAATCACATTGAGATCGGGATTGATGTGCGGTAAACGCTACTCTTGAGTGTAGTTTGACAGCTGTCTATTGCACCCGTATTGAATTGGGATTGTTTGTTGATTGTGATTTTTCCAATAGCAAAAGTGAAACTTTTTAGAAATTGTTTTGCGTTTTAAGTGGTTTTCAGAGAATAATAACTGTTTAATATGGCACGATTAGCAGTAGTATACAGTGTTATACGTAATTTGCATAAAAATAATTAAAACAAAGACGAAATAAGCGTCGGCTAATGCGATATACGGATAAAGGATTTTCAATTAATGAAGACGAATTTAAAGCGAATTATAGAGTGAGCAAGGATTTGTTTGAGGAAATTTATGAAAATATTAAGCCCTTTGTTTTTTGCATTGCATGCATTTAACTCCTAATTGTTAATGAATAATAAAATAAATGAATTGTTTCATTCTGCTTAAATGTACTTTTATTTACTTAGTAATAAAACTATGACAAAAATCAAATCAAATCGTGGTGCCGTTATTGCATCATTGTGTGACGACTGGGGATAAGGGGACACTTGAATATTCAAAGAATGGATTTCTGTGTCTTCTTGGACTAGTACACATGTGTGAATGCTCCTCCTCTGCCTCTATAAAACTGAATGACTCAGTAGTCTACTCTGAAACAAAGAAATGATTATTATTATATAAAATTAAATATAGGTATAATTAAATTAAAATACATATAATTATGTACCAATTGAGAAAATAGATTGCCAGCCAATCTTGAATCTCCTATTGCAAATTGCAGTCCACCCATCACCACCACCAATATATTTTTTAAGGCAGACAATGCCGGCAAGTTGTCTGCTGTGCCACCAGCAGTGCGCCTCATTGTCCATTGAAGCTGCGAGCTGTGCATACTGCTTCTTTAGAGCACATTTCTTCTCAGCCCAATACTAAAAACACACATTAATTTTATGAAATTGCTGTACCATAAATAGTTTATTCAGGAACAAAAACACAAGACTAGATAAAACAAGTCAAACGATAATATGATATTTTTGATCTAATTAATCTTTTAAAGTACTAATACAGCAGAATCGCAATTTATTTGGAAAGAATGTACTCCTATACATAATTCAGGAAGTCGAATTTTGTAAACAAACATGTCATATTTAAAAAGATAAAGACAACTATAGAGGGCCGTGCTGAATGATCTAAAATTGGTTTATTTTTCAAATTTAGCAAGTTGTATGAGGAACCAATGCGGTACATAATTATGTTACTTGCCAAACAACAATTATTTGTTAATAGTTTTTGGCTAAGTTTGTTTTGTCTATTTTAAGTTTTTCTTATACTATATGTATTTTTCACCACAGCCCATATCCACATCTATATATTATTTGTTCTGAAACCCAAATTCTGGAGGGCCTCGCTGGGCACATGGACATATTTATTTACTTGATGTTGTTACAAAGGGTACCAAACATAAAGCTAATTTAACATAGCCGCTTAAACCACGAAAATAACTACATAAACAAAACATAAGCCTTCTCTTTAGTAAAACGTTACTTTAATGAATAAAATATGATTGTATATTTACTTACCACTTTTATAAAACTGTAATATTCGTTAGATAACTTCACGAAATAGGTACTAATAATTGCTCAAAAGGAACCAAACAACCAAACTCGCACAGTATCGTAACACAGTATACTTTAAATGCTTTAGACAAACTTGCACTTTGTCGAATTGTATTATATAAAGCTATTTACTTCTAAAAGCACATGAATATTTATTATTGAAATTTGAGAACTTTGACATCTTATTTTTTTTAGTATTGAAGGCAATTAGGCAACGATCCTACCGCATGCAGCCAGTCATGATTCACTTTATGATTTTTTTTTAATAATCTTACGCCAAAATGAATTTACTACATTACAATTAAACAACTATTTATATAATATTTATTTATTGGCCTTGTTATTTAAAAGATAAAGCATTTTAAAACCCTATTACCGGTTTATTGTAATTAGTCGACCAACACTACTGCGGCCCGTAACATTGCCAACTTCACGCGAAACAAAACAATCACGGTGCGATTCTAATCCTAATCCAATGTTGACAATATTGTTGTCAAGAGTAGCGAATCACGTGACTGCAAAATTTACATTGGAATCGTATTGGCCTTAGATTGGATTTAAAATTAGTTTGAAGAGTAAGCCCCCTGATCTTAAAGAAACAATTTTGTTACAATTTAGTACTCAAATGTTGTTCTGGTAATTAAAATTAGACTTTTAAAAAGGCTGACTATCCTTACATAAAAACAGGACGTTTCCGAAAGCGCTTGTCAATAAACCCCTCCCTCATATCTAAATGCTACCAATAGGCGGGCAAGCGTGCTTTCTTTTCATTATATTTAAGTCATCACTGTCGTTTACTGTCACCTTTACTTAACTATTCAGTTCATATTAAACCTAATTGCTTTTAAAACCATCAACGCCCGCAAAAAACTAACGTAGATAAGTTTTCTGCACCTCGTTACTCAGTTCCATTTACTGGGAGATAAAGCTGGAGCGACGCGTCCGCGATAGGCTATGGTTACAGTGAGAAGATAACGCGGTGGCGGTGGCAGTCATGATATTCTTCTTCGAATTGATGGTAGTAATCCATTTAAATATTATGTTGAGCTCAGTAGTTAGCCACGCTAGTCGCCGCCTCAGTGATGTTTATGAGGTCCACAGATAAAATATATTTTAGATTTCTATGATGAGGTCAGTGGTGTTAAAGGTCACTTTGGACACTCGCACTGGTTGTCATTATGTTCTATGAGGCGTGATGATGTATCAAACAACAAACTTACAATGAAAGTGACTTAACTAAAAATTTTCTACTTTTGGGGTTGAGCAAGAAACTCTTTAAAAAACCAGTGTTGAGTTTTGAATGTACATAACTCTCCCGTTACCGATGCGAAGCTTTTTTCTTTGATAGGGCCACTCGTAGTTCAGCACACTAAGGCTGATTACTACTTAACCGGACGATCCTGTGGCCCCAGCCAGGGCTTACAAACAAATATTTACATTTAAACAACCGCACGCTAAGGGCACTCCCTGTGGAGTACGGGGGCTTCGGCATAGCGGGGTCGTTGGTGGAGGGCAGCAAAGGGTCAGGCTGGGTTATATTATTATTAATGGGGTTATTTATTGCTACTGGCTCAGCATCGCGGGCTGGCTCGTTTGGCAAAGGTCGGGGAGGATTGACGTTACAAGTACGCGGACGTCGCGATGGGCCTTGTCGGCGAGGCCGGAATACGGAACGCGTTTTGTTCATTTGTTTTCTGAGAGTGCTAGTTTCCCTACTGCTCTCTTGTCGGATTGTGGTGCGATGCATAGCGTGTCTAGTTTACCACTTGTAATTTGGACCCCTATTTCCTCGGATTTACCTAGTGTTCAAGGTCAGTTTTTATCAAAATCAGAAGTTACAGAAATGGTTGCTTTCTACGAGTGCGGTATGAAACCACCGTTTGTATATTTCTATATTAAAGTAACTTTGCATAGGTTTTGAGAAATCAATTACACATTATTTCACAACACTCTGGCTCTATTGAGATACCGTGCATATTCCTGGAGTTAATATTTCTGATTTTAAATTCACATCCGCTACCGCGATCTCGTCCGCGTACGTACCCTGTACAAGGCCGTGGAGATACCTCTCTGACTTCATATTGTCTGGCCGTATGACCTATTTCCAAAAATAGCTAACCCAGAGGCCCAAAACTTAGACTGCAATGTAGGTCGCATTTGGTGTCTGCCTAAATCGATGTTATTATTTTAGTGCTTAAGTTTTGGTATCTACATTAGAAGCACTTTTATATAGGCAACTAAAGCGACCGTTGCAAGATAAATTTTGCGTTCAAAAATCGAATTATTTACTCTTGTCTTCCAGCCAGTTGTTTGTACTGGGAAGGTTCTCATCATATGCCTTGTCCCAACTACAGCAGCATCTGAATACTTACTAGTATTCTACATAAAGCAACTTCCCATCTGACCACATCCAAAGTCAGTTGGCTAGTCTATGAGTCCGGTCATCTAGTTTTTGGCTGACCTGTAAGGACTATCAAAGATGTCCAAATGAGCCGGGACCAACAATTTAGCGTGGTTGCTGCAGCTCGGACAAAACGCAATATGTTCTAATGGAGTGACCATTACCATTACCGTCCGTGCAGCCAAGAGCTTGTTATGATATTAGCCACCTGACGGGAAGATACTATCAGAATAAAACACACTGTATGTCCTAATAATACAGGCTGAACTTTGAACCAAGATTGCTCTCCTGCATTGAAGTCACTGATTAATAAAATTACTCACAAAACTACAGACATTGACATTTATGAGATTCTCGAATACCAGGAACTAGGGTCGTCTGTTCGAGTTCCCAAGGTTGAAATAAATAAGAGGATAGCCAAATGTAACAGTGTTGAAACTTATTGAAAGTATTCTGACCTGAATTAACGATTGTTCAGAAATGGAAGATTGTTGAAACTGGTTACTGAAAATAATCTGACCTGAAATGACGTTTGATCAGAGGTGGTCTTGTGTTTGTTTGTAAAAGGACAAAATCGCTAGAACATCTTACCCAATGAAGCTTGTAGCAAAGAAGCTCTTGTACAAATGCATTAAGAATCACTTAGCGCAAACAGCTCACAGAAACTCAATTACAGACAGAAAACAAAAGACATTTGCAGTTGAGAAACAATTGCCAATTGCATTATCTACTACTAACAATCGCTTAAATGTGTTTCTGCATTACTGTTCTAGTTTCTACAGACTAAAGATCTTATGCGACGATGCAGTTCCAAAACGTATTATTAGGTATGGTTGAGAGTGTTGTCACAAAATAGAGTAACGCAGAGGTTCCGATCCAAGAAAAAAAAATTAAAACACGCACACAAAGTCACGGTCCACTTACAACAAGCGCACTCGCATGTATTAATTTATTGAGATTATTATATATATATTTATTATATATATACATAGTTTTTTTAGTTTATTGTATTTTTATAGTACACACCTATGTGGCTGTGAGTGCATGCGTGCGGTTTTTTTGTATTTCATACGTGCCTTAAGTGTTATTTTTTTTATTTGTAAATTAGCCCTGTCTTGAGAATAGAATTTTGAATACAGTTGCGGCTCCAGAAACGCAAATAAACGCGTGTTAAAGAAAAATTTTCTCCTGTTCGAACTCATTTTAACAATCTATAATATGAATATCACAAACCACTACCTCAGCATTTCGATAAAATCTTAGCAATGTAAAATGGACGTACTGTTTAATAGAGTTGACTTTCTGTAACGACCTATTTTGTGGTACTGCCTTACTTCCAATATTGTTGGAAGATGGAGTATCGAAACGTGGAGTGCAATTTTATCTCGATGTATTTTGTGGGCCAATGTAATTCAGATTGCTATTAAAGTTCGAGAGACATTGAATTTGAAGTCGCTAAATGTTGTGATTAAAATTTTGTGGATTCAATATTGCCAAGTAAGGTTTGCAACGACCTATACAAACCTTTTCCATTTTCACTAAATTTTCATTGATAGCTTAAATGATATAAACAAACTCGCGCCCTTTTTCCTTTTTCCAGATAGTAGAAATACAGTTTCTAAGACTTGATAGCTAAATCTCTTGCATAACTTGTAATCAAACTATGTGAGTTTTCTACGGTCCTATCATCGCACGTCATCATTATCCATTGGCCCGAGTCGACGGCGCAACGTGTTCCTCACGCGCCTCAAAAAGCCTCATCACCAGTAACGAGGCCCATTAGGGTCATTACCTGCTGGGGTTGCGGAAATTTTCTAACGAAATACCACGGCCCTAGAACGCAAGGGAAGGAACAGGTTGGGTTTTCAGTCTATAGAAATTTGTCACTCGCTTTTGCAGGGCTAGCCTTACGGATTTCCCATTGCAGTTCTTTGAGTAGCATTGTGTGTTTGCTTCGTAAATAGTGTCATGTGTATGAACATGCGGCTGTCAGTGTTAAGGTGAATTAAGGGTATTAGTAGTTGTTTAGTACCAAATGTTTCCGAACGCACCCTTTTGACATAAGGAAATTTGATCTTGACATTACTCTGACTTGACAGATAGACTTTGCTTGGTGGGAAAAAATGTCCGCCTTTTGGGACCTGTTGAGATAATTATAATTGGTAAAATATCGTTGGATTCGCCTGTTGAAACCGATAATTGGGGCGCGAATTATCTATTGTTGAACTTTGTACTCCCGGATTGACGAGAATCCAGGGATATTTCTCGGATCTATCGCCGGTTGATGGCCATCCGCGTGGCACGCGCTTTGTTGAAAAAAGGTAGTGAAAATTAACTTCTACCACGGTGTGAGTTAGGCTGTGATGCTGTTGGGACCGCGCCATTTGGAGATTGACGTCTTGTGAACGTCCACACACTTGACTTACATCACACGTTTCAATTACTCACCTCATATTACATACCTACCACACGGACGCGATCAAAAGGATCCTTGCTTGGCGTCCCCAGCACTCAGGTTAGTGGTACCATTATTGTGTAACCTTGTTTATTGTAAGCAACGTTTATAGCTTCACGTACCGTGGACAAGTTCAGACTGTCCAGTTATCGTTGCACTGGCCAATTGCAGGTCTGAACAAAGTGGTAGCAGGCGTGGTTCTTATAAGATCCACTGATTCATTCTGGTAGTAGGCGTGGCTCTTATAATGTAAGATCCACTGGTTTAATTGGAAGTTTTGAAAGTAACTTTGGTTCAATTACTTAACACAACTTATAACTTAATAAGTTTTGAATATATTGCCATGTCATCCGGGCTATCTAATTGAAGTTGAATCAATTGAAGTTGTATTTGTAATTTGTACTGTAGCCCCTTTTGTTGAATTGACAAGTAAGATTTATTTGTGAAATTAGGAATTGGTTGTATTTGGTACATAAGTTGGTATATTGTTGTAAAAGTTGTTTGGTATTTGTGGCAATTAATAATTGAATGTCATTGATCTGAATTTAAAAGGTTATCTAAATAATAATTACACATTCTAACATAATAGGACTTGAATGGTGTGGATTGACTTATTGCATTTATTTGTTTATTGGATTGTTGTTAGAGATTCTCCGGCTCAATATTATACAGTCAATTGTTGTGCTTCTTGATATTTATTTGAGGTTGATCCAGCATTGTATTATACATTCAATTGTTATTTATTTTGTAACTAGCCATCCTTAGCAAGCTAGATTCATACTTGGAATAAGTACAGGGTCGGATTTGGACTTGAAATAATTGAATTTGAATTTTTATTTTCTTGAGATTATTTGGTCGGCTAACAAGTCATTGCTGTTTGTTTAATATTTGATTGTTGGTTGTTGATTGGTGTTTTGTATTAATAATTGATTGTTGCAATGGCCTCATTAAGGGCAGTCAGGGAGGCTGCTGCCGGATTGACCTCACAGTTGAGATGGTTCACATCGGCAGCTGCAACGGTTGAGCGTTTAGAATTGGAAGAGCTCACCCTTGCTCGGTATGGGCAAGTGATTGAGAGGATCAAGTCAGCTGATGCTGCGCTCACACGCTTCAACGAGTACATCATGGACTTGGATTTGGGGGTGATGGATCAGACAGCCCGCGATAAGATTTTGGGTGACTATGACCAGATTGTCCACCTGGGGGATGTCATATGTCTACGAGCGCGGGAAATTTTGAAGAGTCGGGTGCCTGATGCGGCCAAGCTGCAGACCCCTGTTGTTGCAGGCCCTGGACTATTGAGTAGGCTGCCCACCCTGGAGCTGCCACATTTTGACGGTCGCTTGGACCACTGGCTGGGCTTCCTAAATCTCTTTGAGAGTCTTGTCGATGCACGCTCGGACCTTGGACCTGCCCAGAAGCTGGCCTATTTGTTGTCTGTCCTGGAGGGCGAAGCCAGAGCCTTGGTGCAGCACTTGCCGGTGACGGATTCCTCTTACCCGACCGCTCTGGAGCTTCTCTCCCGACGGTATCAGAACAAGCGCTGCCTGGCTGATGTGCACATCGACCAGCTTTTGGAGCTACCGGCCATTGTCAGCACGTCGACGTTGCGCACTGACTTGCTGAACCCGTTGGTCTCAGCGACCAACGCCTTAAGACGCTTGGAGTTACCGGTAGAACATTTATCCTACTTGTTGGTGCACATAGTGCTGCAGTTGCTCCCCGCGGAGCTGAGGTCACGTTTTGAGCAGAAGTATGGTGGGGATAGTGCCACCCATCTTCCCCCCTTTGATGACCTCCTCAAATTTTTGGAAGACGAGTGTCGGTTTGCGGATAACACTCGTGGATAACACTACCTTTTCAGCCCAGAGACCAGGGACGGACTAGGGCTCGGGGGCCTATTGATGTTCCCCCCGCCCCCCGTTTTGCTGGCGCCCGGAGTCCTCGGGCTAGGGGGCCTGTTGATGATCGCCCCGCCCCTCGTTTTGCTGGCGCCCGGAGTCCTCGGGCTAGGGGGCCTGTTGATGATCGCCCCGCCCCCAGTTTTGCTGGCGCCCGGAGTCCTCGGGCTAGGGGGCCTGTTGATGTTCGCCCCGCCCCCCGTTTTGCTGGTGCCCGGAGTCCTCATCATTGTGACTTTTGTAAGGCAACGGGGCATGTCATGGCGCGTTGCCAGGACTTTTTGAATTTGCACGTAAGTGCCCGCCGCCGTATTGTCAACGCACGCCGTTTGTGCTTCTCGTGCTTGGGGGCCCACTTTCATCGGGACTGCCCCGACCCCCGCCCGTGTAGAATTTGTGAAGGGTCCCACTTGGAGATTTTGTGCGCCAACGCGAACCGCTCCAGCAGACCAGCTTCTGAGGGGGGTTCGCGCAAGGGGGGGTACCCCGGAGACGAGCGCCGGGCTGAGACCCGCGATTCTGTACGCCGCACTCCACCCCCCGTGCAAGTTGAACGGGAGCCCCACGAGCGCCATTTGGTCTTCCCTCGTCAGGGAGAACGCGCATTGGCTGCTAGGCAGCAGTGGCCGGGTCGGCGCCGCTGCCTTTCCCCTCCGTTGGCGGAACGTCCCCAGCTGGAGTCGCGCCCTCCGCCATTCGGGCATCCGGTGGGATATGCCCCTCCAGTGATGGCGAGCGGCTCGGGACACCGCGCAGACGAATACTTGGATTGTTGGCCTCGTCGTGAACGAAGGCAGCCTGGAAGCGGCGATCGGTCGCCGCCCAGGCATCACTAAGAGATTGACGCCTGCCCCGCTAAAGGACCCCCCCGATCAAGACGGTTTTGTTGCCAACGGCCTCGGTCAAGGTCTGGGGACCCTTGGGTGACTCGATTGTGGTCTGTGCCATTTTGGATACGGGAGTCCGGGGTTGTCTTTTGTCGTCTTGGTTAGCGGGACAGGTTGGCCTGAAGGTGAATGACCTTTCAGGCAAGATTTGGGGAATTGGCGAACCGGCTGACACCACTGTTGAGGGAGGGACCTGGTTTGAAGTCACCCTTGTGAGTTGTCCGTACCCTAAAATTGGTGCTCCTGCCCTTGTTATAACTGAACTTGGTTGGGACGAGCCACTTCGGGAAACCCTGTTGGAGGACGGTTGAGGCACTCAAGCCTTCCTTATGGGGCTCGTCACCCCCTTTCTTGCCCAAGGAGGGCCACTTGGTTCAATTGTTGGTGACTGATTGTCACACTAAGAACTCGCATGCCGGTTGTAATGCGCTGTTGGCCATTCTGCAGCGAGAAATTTGGATTTGTCGGCTGATCGCGTCAATGAGACGAGGCCCTTTGCTGGTGTCGTAACGGACTTGTTGGTCCCCCTTTGTTGAAGACGTCCACCCTTCGTAATAGTAAGATTGTTAAGGCTTATTTGTGTGTTTGTCTGCCTGTCAACCAAGGCAGTACATTTGGAGCTGGTAACCTCCCTCTCGACAGGGGCCTTTGAGGCGACTTTGGAAAGATTTGTGTCTCGCCGTGGGTTACCTTTGATTAGGTCTGATTGCGGTACGAATTACAAGGGTACAAGTAACTATTTGAAGGAGGTACACGCCTTCCTAATGAAAGCCAGGTTGACATTGGTAATAGTTTGGCCCGCCGAGGGGTCACTTGGTTGTTTGACCCGCCAGCCTGCCCCCATTGGGGGGGTATTTTTGGGGCCGCGGTGAAAGCGGCAATGGGACGCTGGCGGAGATTGTTAGGAGACACCGTTCTCACATTTAAGGAACTAGCTACGGTAATTGGCCGCATTGAAGCTGTGTTAAATTTGCACCTTGTCAAGACTTCCAATTGATTAGCGGACGGGTAGGCCCGTCCGGGGGGGGTAGATGTTTAGTACCAAATGTTTCCGAACGCACCCTTTTGACATAAGGAAATTTGATCTTGACATTACTCTGACTTGACAGATAGACTTTGCTTGGTGGGAAAAAATGTCCGCCTTTTGGGACCTGTTGAGATAATTATAATTGGTAAAATATCGTTGGATTCGCCTGTTGAAACCGATAATTGGGGCGCGAATTATCTATTGTTGAACTTTGTACTCCCGGATTGACGAGAATCCAGGGATATTTCTCGGATCTATCGCCGGTTGATGGCCATCCGCGTGGCACGCGCTTTGTTGAAAAAAGGTAGTGAAAATTAACTTCTACCACGGTGTGAGTTAGGCTGTGATGCTGTTGGGACCGCGCCATTTGGAGATTGACGCCTTGTGAACGTCCACACACTTGACTTACATCACACGTTTCAATTACTCACCTCATATTACAAGCATACCACACTTGGGGCGTGGCTTTGGGAAGGTCGAAGCTTGGAGAACCCAGCACAGAAGGTTAGTGGTAATAATGTATTCATAAAGCCTAGTAGAAGTAGGCCTTTGTAAGAACTTTGTTTGAAAAGCAACGGTAGGCTCCACGTATCGTGGACAGTTCGGACACCCCAGTTATCGTTGCACTGGGCCTATTGCAGGTCTGAACAGTAGTATTGTTTGTTTATGTTTTCTTCTCCCATTCAGCAATTAGATTCTAAAAATTAGTACGTTTTTCATTTTACATTAAATATAGTTAAAAATCTGACGAACGATTGCTGCCAACTGGTTTTGGCCACTTTTTACACACGCAGTCTTACAATTCGAAATAAAATTATTATTAAAAAAATATTTGTAAAAACTTTTTATTTTCGTAATTTTCACAAATAAAAAAGTCCTTGAGAAGCGGGCCAAGAGACTCATTGGCAACGATGCACTGGTCGAGTCAAAGCTCCAGAGCCTTGAACATCGACGACGATTTGCAAGTCTATCGGTTTTCTATCGGTTACATTTCGGTTAGTGTGCGATGGAATTACACAGTCTAATTCCGCCAAGCCCGTTCCATCATCGGACTACGAGACAAACGGCGAAGCGCCATCGTTACATGGTGGACATCCCACCCATACGCACAAAACGTTTTGGAAATACCTTCATTGTGCGTACGGCTAAGGAGTGGAATTCCCTGCCGGAGTCTGTGTTTCCCGATAGCTATAACCTAGGAGTCTTTAAGTCAAGAGTGAATAGGTTACTTTTAGGTAAGCGTGCTCCATCTTGTACCACATCATCGCTTACCATCAGGCGAGATGGTGGTCAAACGCGAACCTATTATAAATAAAAAAAAAATAGGTGTGTTGAAATTTTTGTGTACAATAAAGTATATTCTATTTATTAATTATTTATGTACACACATGACACTTATTATCATGGCAGTGCACAAAAAGTAACTACGAGTATTCTGCTATCTAAGGCCTTCTACCATACCTGATTTAAAATTACGTAACTTAGCTAACCATGCATTGTCATCCAAATTAAAAGTGTCTGCAAAATTTCGTCTGTAAAAAATTTCGTCAGCGGCAAGTTCTAAAATCAGTGGCAAGACTTGGCCCGGACTAGGCAAGTTTTTTTTATTACTGATGAGCCCACTCATGACCTCGATCTCGCCTGATGGTAAGCGATAGATGAGGTCTAAGATGGAACGAGCGAGCCCAGAAGATGCCCATTTACTCGTGCTTTAAAGGTTGAAAGGTCATTGTCAGTCAGTCGGTCAGTGGCAGGGAAAGCCGGCAGAGAATTCCACAGCTTGGCTGTACGCACAATAAATGTGGAGAAGAAGCGCTTGGTACGACAAGACGGTATATCAACCAAGTGTGGGTGGTAACCAGCCGTGCGTCTGGTAGACCGGTAGTGAAAGGGAGATGGAGGATTCAGGTCACGGCTCCTGCGCACACTTCCCGAAGTACAATCTGTAGAAAACCGACAGGCAAGCAACGGTTCGCCGATGAGCCAGGCTATGAAGCTTGTCCACGAGCACCTCGTCGCCTATAAGGCTTTTAGCTCTGCGCTCGATCGAGTCCAATGCAGCAAGTTGGTACTTTGCAAAGTTTAACAAAAGCTTGTAAAAATAATGATATCTGTTTTAATTATATTAAATTTAAAGCTGAATGATATGTCTTGAAAACACCCTCAGTGAACTTATGTTTCTTGACCGACAGTTAAATACAATTTTCTGTATACAATTACTAATACGACTTCAAGGCACTCTGACTACAGATGTTCATCATTATTAAGCTGGTTTAAAAGAAAAACAAACAAAAGCATATTTCCCCCGCATCAAAGCTACAGTACAAAGTCAAATACGTCATTCTTTGAAACTACAAACAAATCATTCACTTTCATAAACCGAACATATTTTCCGAGGATGCGCGAAAATACCCGATGATTGACGATGCAGTCATACTGAGTCAATTACCCAACTCGTCTCGTATGATCAAGGGGTTCTTGAAGTTTCATAAGGTTTCCCCATTGGGTATGAAATTTTTTTATTCATAGGTACCAACGAATTTAGTATTATTTTTCTATTCCACAAGAAATATCTCCGATCCAATGAGCACCTTAACGTCTTCTTAACGTTCCAGGGATTATGATTTTAATTTAAATTTCAAGGGGTTCTAGCCAATTGCAACATAACATCTTACTGAGTGGGATCTTCTTTTCACAATAAATACATACTAGCATAAGTGAATAATTTTTAATTTAACACATAAATTTTTCGTATCAAGGATACATGTGACCCATCATTTATCATCATAGGCCGGTTTATGTTATATTTTTAACCGACTTCAAAGAATGGAGGTTTACAATTCGTCTTGAACTTTTTTTTTTGTATGTTACCTCATAACTCGGAGACGGCTGGACCGATTTGAAAAATTCTTTTTGCGTTTGAATAGGTATACTTTTTAGTTGGTCCCATTGTTACGAAATCAGGATCTGATGATGGAATCCTGGATAAATCGAGGGAACTCTTCAAATATTATAGGCATACCTATAGCGTTTTGGGTATTTCTTATAGTACCTTGAGCAGTTGCTTCCGAAAAGTACCATTTGGGGAAGTTGAACTGATGATGAAGATGGCCACAGATGGCCACTGAAACTCCTCAATAATAAGTATTTCGTGGATTGCGATTCGATTACTTGAGTACGGATGTTAAACACTTTATGCTCGTCACAATACATTTGGTGATATAGATCTGATGGTCAAGTACCAGGAGAACTCCTCAAAAATTAACGGCTATGCATCGGGAAAAGCAATATTTTGTAAAAAGTGATAAGTTGTTGATATTATGGCTTTTGTAACTAGATAAATTACAAACCGACCCACAAAAAAGCACGAAAAAAAAATTTAGCAAAAAATAGAACCGACTTCCATATCGAAACACTACAAAGCCAAAAATAACTTTAATTTCGGAAGGCGGTGTGAAAAAGAAAAAGAAAATCCAAAATAAATACCACCGACTTCCGAAATTAAAGTTATTTTTGGCTTTGTAGTGTTTCGATATGGAAGTCGGTTCTATTTTTTGCTAAAAGTTTTTTTAAATATCTATAAACAAGACAATACAGATAATAATTACCTTTGTATATCTATACTAATATTATAAAGCGGAAAAGTTTGTTCGTTTAAACGCGCTAGTCTTCGAAAATACTGGGTGGACTTGGGTGAAATTTGTTATGGAGGTAGCTTGAGAAAGGTTTTAGGATGTATCCCTACTGTAAAAGGAAGGGTTATGTTATTATCGTTATAAAGTCCAGGGAAGCGAAGTCCCGCGCGACTGCTAGTCATTCATAACTATACTCCGATCTTTAGCTGTTACATTTTTTTATTATTATCGTCGATAAAAATAGTCTGAAAAAAGATGACCTCAAACATTACGTAATGAGGACAGGAATTACACAGGAGGACATTTATCTGTGAGTATTGTGTATGAATAATAACTACGCCAAACAATCACCGAACAGAAACAATACAAGATATAATGTAACGTGTACCTACTTTGATTTTCTTGATTGGTCGAATTAGCCCACAATCAAGAGAAGGACATACTAATTACTGCATCGCAATCCCGAACGTTTATAAGATCACTTCTCATTAGCATTCAGTGGACGTTATTGTTGAACGAAAGAGAATGGATCTTCGAAACGAGTCGTGCTAACGAGATGAATAAAACGCTTAGGTGAGGTATTCTATGAAATCGTTCATTTTTTTATCACCTCAAAGTATGTTTAATCATGCAGCAAATAAAATAGCGTAGATTTTATTACGGTATGCTGCAGCTGTTTGCCTTCTACTGATATTTTTAATATTATAAATGCGTAAGCAACTCTGTCTGCCTGCTTGTTACACTTAACACACTTATAAAACACTTCACTGATTTCAAATGAAATTTTGACTGACTGACTGATGACTTTGGAAAAGGACGTAGGCTACTTTTTTGCTCAAGAGTCGGTTCACATCTTACGGAAGATGCATCGCGTATTATCGGTCGCGTAACGCCCGAACAGACAATAGGAGAAAACATTCAACCTTTCACACTTAACCGATTATGCGTTAGTGCGTCGAGCGTACAGCGTCTGTTCCGTTGCCGTCAACGCATTTTCGGCCGACGTAATTCAGGCTACGTAATTCAGGCTAGTATCCGTATCGACTGTTCGGCAACAGTGTCGACGAAGAAAAAGAACTACGTCAAAATTACGAAGGAATTTGTAAGAAATTAACGATGAAAGTCGCAAATTCGTAGATCCAATATTTAGAAAGTTGTAAATGTTTAATCGTGGCCACGCAGTTCTCTTAAACGGTGCTTAGTAGAGATCCCATTATTTTTGTTAACCACTGCTACGATTTCGAAGAAAATGTAGATAGTATGAATAAAGCCCTGATGTTTGGACTTTATTACCAACAGCCCTTAAATACTATGGCCGCGCATGGAATGGCAAAATAATGCACCAAATGTCGTCGTTTCCTTTTTCGATCTTGTTCTAAAGCCCAAATAGCCATTATTTCGATGGGCTTCATTTTAGAATGAATGTAGAAACTGAATACACGAGTAATAATGTGCCAAAACGAAGTTACCTTCGCCCGACGCATCTTCCGTCAGATGTGAACCGACCCAAAAACTTAAAACATGTCAGTGAGGCAGTCGCTAATAATAATAAAATGAATATCAATTTGTCTTCCTTCCTTACAGCTGTATGTGACTGGCTTGCATGCTATTTACTAATATAATAAAAAAAATTTACTAAATATGTATATATGACGCTCCACACATATAGATTAAACATTGAAACGACCTCCGCATACAGAATAAGGACCCGCTCTTACAGAATTCATGTCACGTCACCGTTGAACTACGAAGATGCAGTTTCCACGACGAGGCCAACGTTTTTCGACGCGCCGCAAACGAGCCGAGTCCAAGGCCTTGTCGAAAAACTCAATAAAGACGGAAATTGTTCAATGACACAGCCAGATAAAATGTGGAGAACTGTAAATAGGTGAAATTGAACGGGACATGTGCGGCTCCATTCAATAGTACTTAAGTATTTTTTTCAAGGCCTTCTAAAGAAAATTATGTTAAGGTCAAGGCGCTCAGAACTATATGGGTATTATCTAGCTTCTCCCGCGGCTTCGTTTGCGTAAAGTTTGATTTTTCAGCAAAAACAGGAGCAAATTTATAGAAATCATTTAAGTGGTTTATACGAAAGCGTGACAGACAGACAGCGTTTCTTTCGCATTTATAGCATTAAAAGAGATATGGTTAGGTACTAAGTTGTCTTGAAAGTCTTTATAGATATAGATAGATATTTTAGATTATAGTGAAGAGTGGCATCAGTTGCATTCATTAAGTCTTCAATGGCGTAAGTGTAAGTGCTACAAGTGGGTCATATTTTAGACGGACGCGCGCACGCAATGGATCAGCATAATCCCATTTTGCTAAGTTATATATGCAGCTTTGTATCTGCCTATTTGGATACCTGATCAAACTAACATTTAATTCTGTTAATTGGTTTAGACGTGAAAGTGTAATAAACAGACAAGAGTTACATTCACATATTAGCATATAAGATAGGTATTGAGAATAAACAGACACAAACATTAATACGACTTTTTAAAACGGCTGTGAGGCCACATTCGTTTTGATAACTATGCATAAGTAACTAAACTTCTTGGATATACTTATCTTACTAATATCTTACTTAAATTTGCTTTTTTGTCATAATACACGAGTACACTACTGTTTTACTAAAAAAAACTACCCACATCAACGTTATATGAATGTAAGCATCCCATACTAATATTATTCAAAGCACGTCACTATCGAAGCAGAGGGAATGCAATCCCGCGAGGCCATCCCAGTGTCGCGCCAGGCCAAACATATTCCAGTCCAAGGCCTATGGTAAGAAGTCAATAGTAGCGTGAAATTGGGTTGACTTACGTTGGGAGGAGATGAATGTATTGGATATTAAGGATGATTAAGTAACTTTAAGGGTTGCAACAATTTTTTCGTGCATACGTCGTACACCAGCTTGAACAGGATTTTATATTATACATAAAAAACTTTTTAGCAAAAAATACTCGTATATATTGCGACGAGCATAAAGTGCCTAACATCCTTTCTCAAGTAATCGAATCGCAATCCACGAAATACTTATATTGAGTAGTTTCCGTGGCCATCTGTGGTCTTCATCATCAGTTCAACTTCGCCAAAAGGTACTTTTCAAAAGCAACTGCTCAAGGTACTATAAGAAATACCCAAAACGCTATAGGTGTGCCTATAATATTTGAAGAGTTCCCTCGATTTCTCCAGGATCCCATCATCAGATCCTGATTTCGTAACAATGGGACCAACTATAAAATTTAACCTTTTCAAACGAAAAAAAAAAATTCCAAATCGGTCCAGCCGTCTCCGAGTTATGAGGTAACACACATAAAAAAAAAGTTCAAGACGAATTGAGAACCTCCTTTTTTTGAAGTCGGTTAAAAATACCGGTTGATCTCTAGGTTAAGCAACGTTTTCTGTGTCTATGGATGGGTAAGCATCTTAACATTGCTATATTCCTCCATACATCGGAAAACTCGCTAAGTCTTAGCTGTAATCTAAACATTTTTAGGGTTCCGTAGCCGAATGGCAAAAAACGGAACCCTTATAGTTTCGTCATGTCTGTCCGTCTGTCTGTCTGTCTGTCTGTCTGTCCGTCCGTCCGTATGTCACAGCCATTTTGTTCCGAAACTATTAGGACTATCCATGTGAAACTTGGTAGGTAGATGTATTCTGTAAACCGCTTTCTGATTTTAAGAAAAAAAATAAAAAATATTTATAATAAAGGGGGGCTTCCCATACATAGAACTAAAACTGAAAATTTATTTTTTCATGAAATCTATGCGTGTGTAGTATCTATAGACAGGTCTTTAAAAATGACACTGAGGTTTCTAAAACCACTTTTTCATAAAGTTAATCGTTTAAAAGATATACGCTTCTAAAGTGGTAAAATGTGTGTCCCCCCTCTAACTTCTACAATAATGGAGTGAAAAATCTAAAAAAAATATGTGTCTATAGATCTTAATGTAAACCTCAACCAAAATTGGTTTGAACGAGATCGGGTCAGCAGTTTTTGAGATACAGCATATTTTATAAAACCGCAAATATAACTTTGTAATTCATACAAACACTGTGAAAAACAAAGTTATTTGGCGTAGTTGTAAAAAATGTAATTAAGCTAGTAAATATATTATATACATATTATATTATTAGAGTTACTATGGAACCTGACTTCCACTTGGCCAATTTTTTACAGTTGTGGTCGGTAGCCAGAAGCCAAACAATTAGGCACAGATCTAGCAAAGGAGTATCTGTTACCAGTTAGTGAGTTGTAAAAGCCAGACAGGCAGCCAGTTATTGTAAAATACCCAGCAGCGTCTTGTTATAGACTTGAATCCGATAATTACATACTTGAGAAAAGGCTGAGCGGATGGCGATTTAGTTCGGTAAGGAAACAATTTAGCATTAAAATGTATTATATAATTGTATTATATATTATATAAAATGTATTATATATTATATAATTATGAATTGTAATGTTAATAAGGTCTCAGTAGAATAAACATGCAGTTATGTACCCAATTTTATCCACACGTAGTACAAAATAATTAGAAACTGTACATTAACCCTGTCTTTACTTTTGATAATAACATTAACGACTATTTGAAACACGCGATTAAGTCACGCTACATATATTTTTCAAAGTTAACACGTTATACTGAAACGAAATTTATGAAAGTATTTTTAATTAAAAATATCGCCTTGAGACTTCATATTAATTACTATATTTACATGTTACGTGAATGTTTGTCTGTCTCCAAATGTTTCGTTTAATTTCGTTTAGTTTTTATCGATTCTGTTTATGTAGGTACCAATTTTTATAAGAGGTGACAATTCCGAAACGTAGTAGTAGAAGAGTTTACCGCAATTTAATTTTTAACTCGTTAACACTTTATTAGTTTGAAACAATGTCTTCATATTTCCAACTATTATTTTCCTGGGTTATCTAAAGTTATCCTGACTAGTGGGTTCTTACATTTTGTCAGTGGTAGCATAATGAAGGTTCTCAAAGGTGTATAGTATAATTTAACGTGGTCAATATATTCTAGAATATATCACGCTTCCTATTAAAGGGCAATTTTTTTATTTTTGACATTAATGTGTGTCCGTAACTAATTTTTTGTTTTGTTACAATAGTATTTAAGCGATATCCAATAAAGAACTATGATATTTAGTAAGACGTGATTTTTTAATAAAACGTAAATGTTTGAAGCGCTTGCGCGGGCTGAAGATATAAGTTCCCTTAACTTTTTTTTACAAAAACTATTTGTAATGGTACACTACAACATAATATTACTATTAGAATTTGATTTGTCAATTTTTTTTTTCCTTACAGGAGTGACCCACCCTAGTGTATAAAGTGTATAAAGTGTGTTTAAAGGTAACTTGTTCCATAGTTAAAATGTTGAACTTTTGAGTGTTATGAGAACAGTAGCAGTTTGAGTAGATAGATAGATAGATAGATAGATATACTCTTTATTGTACACCATAACAGAATTAAATAAGGACTTATAAACTACAAAGGGTGTTACAATTGGTATTGTTCATCAAACAAGTTCCTTTAGTTTAGTTGACGTGTGTTTTGTTGATTATATCAATGATGTAACGATGTAGTGTCAATTTGAGGTATTTAAATATAACCACATCAGTTATCATATATCATTTATAAGAGGAGGCCTCCAGAAGATACATGCATCAAATTTTTCAGATCAATCAATCCTGCCGAGGTTCGTGGACGAGATCATGTGAATGAATAATTAATTAGGGCTATGTCGAGAGTCCACCGTGTCTCAGAAATCACTATAGAATGTTGGTCCTGGCTACCATTTATTATCATTTATCATCTTTTACAGACGTAAGAGGATAGTCACCCATTCACGGACCAACACGTGCAGCTGTTATTATTTAGTCACGACCTCCTCGATCTTTACCACAACACACTACAAAGAAAAAATAATCAAATAGCGTAAACAAATGCAAGAAAACGGTTTTCTTTTATTTTATCAGCAACACGAAAGTGATTGCATGCACGCCACTTCTGGTTACCTAAGCACTTAACAAAATGTTCAAGGTAAATCTGAATAATATAACTTAGCTTAAACTTTATGTTTTGCGGCTTCTTTAGCACACATTACCTGTGTTATTATGGCAGTTTCTTAATTAAACAAAGTCTCAAGGAATTAATTTCATGAATTTGCTAAACATGAAAGTATAGGTAAATAGAACTTGATTACTTGACATTTACTATGAAGGGTTTTAGGTCAACAGTGGAGTAGTATTGAGTAAAACAGAAAATTACTTTTACATGTCACCGTAAAATTGCAAATACCGCTAGATTATGATCTATCTCGTTAGAGTGTAATCTAACGTAAAATCATCATTGTGATCAGAGTATACCTACCTACATTAAAGTTTTAAAGCATAATCGAAAGATGTGTGCTGGCAGAAGTTTGCTGCCTCATGTAAATTTGACTTTCATAAAGTGCAAACCTTCAGTCTTGTATGAAAAGCTCTATTTGATTTGAAGGTTATTAATTAAACGAGATATAAAGCATAGTCTACACTACTGTCTGTACACCGTCTTTCGATTTAGTGGGGATTTAGATTCTCTCCATACAATTCGTACCCAGAGCCAATTGTCTTTTATCTTAGGTCATAAAGGTTCAATCTAGATAAGGATATCCCGCTTGAGAAGCGATAGATTTGTAACAAAGCCTATATCAGACTGTCAGTACCACTAACGTTGCTTCGAAGGTCGTGGGTTCGATTCCCACCCAGGACAAACGTTTGTGTAATGAGCACGATCATTTGTTCTTTTTCTGGGTGTAATTTATCTATAATATGTATTTAGAAATATATATGTATGTTTATCAGTTGTCTAGTACTCATAGCACAAGCTCTGCTTAGTTTGGGACTAGATGGCGTTGTGTGAAAGTCGTGGAATATTATTATTATTATCAAGTAGATAGTGAAACGACAGATGTCCTGCCCCTGCCATTGTGTAAAAGGCAATGTCCATCAATGGACGAAATAAACACTTGCTACTGATTGATTGATGGATCACTTATAAACACAATACCCTGTTTACTAAATATTTCATCACTCAAATACCTACTTATAATTAGACAGACAACCCAAAATTAGAAGCAACCGTAATATACAATGTTTTCTTAACGTCTACTTGAGAAGAATAATGGTTAGTGTATTACGGTCCGTTACGTGAACTTACGCGTTTACGTAAGAGCTTTCCATAATATTATGCTCAATATAACGGGAGAAGATGTTTTGTAAGGAGCGTTTTCTGAATATTTCAGGTGATTTTAGTAAAAAATTCAATAGTATAAAAGCTTCTTACTGGTGTCTTTTGCGGTATTATTTTATTACAAAATAAGGTTTATTCTACATGAATCACGGACAATTGGAAGATAATGAACCGTAACGAGTATAACAATATTCTGCTTACAAAATTACAAAGCTAAAAAAATGTTTATATCAACGGGGCATTTGTATTATTATTTGTACTGGGATCGGTATATCACCTCTGGTTACATTGCTGCCAATAAGCCAAAGCTAAAAAAATGTTTATATCAACGGGGCATTTGTATTATTATTTGTACTGGGATCGGTATATCACCTCTGGTTACATTGCTGCCAATAAGCCTGATATATTACAGTTTGATAGACCAATTAGTGCACCGCGCAATGATAATCGATGTTATTATCTTACATGACGAGAACCTCGTAAACGCTGAGAAAGACAAACATATAAGAATCTAGACTTCAAAAAAAAACTAAATAAAGGGACTAATACAGAAGACATCTTTGATTCACTTCGTATTGTGAGGATCGTTATCTTTTCTTAGGAGACCTAACCAACGGTAGCTTGGACCCAGCTTCAGATATCGGTGGAATGCCATTTAAAAAAAAGGTTTTTTTTTCTTTTTTGTTGAAATTATTTAACGAAGTAAATTCGTCAGTTAAATAAATTGAATAAGGAAATAATAATGAATATTATTACCTACTTAAAACTCAGAGCACTGGTGACCCAGTGGTTCTACTTGTGAATTGTGAGTCGTGATTTCAGACCCAGTCAGGCGAATAAAGGGTCATTGATATCATTACTACTACTCTATACGATGCTTATGGTATATTATAAAATTGTCAATTTTATGAGTCAATATTAGTCAAGTGGAGGTAGTAAACATAAGGGTTAGGTATTACGAATCATCCAGTACTCAACTATCTAAGGCAACCGCAATAAACCTCACCGTCACACACCTAGGAGATAATCAACCTGTCGAAGCTGAGGTATTGCAATAACCCTCCACTGCGTTACTGCTTGACCCGCTTCGATATCGACACACTGATTTGAGTGGCTGGGAGTTCTAATAACCCTCGTAGGGGAAATGTTCGAGAGCGATACTTGTAGGTAATAAGGTAACCTTTTCTTACTAGAATAGGTCTCTTGAGTGCATACATACATAATATGCTATAACGGTTGCTAAAAAACCCGATATCTTTACTGATATTATAATGCAGAAAAATTTCTGTTTGTTAATTGATAATTCTTCTCGCTCTGCTGTGTTTTAAGTGGTTCAAGATAACTCTAGATTGTACGGGTCAACCTAACTAAACCACACCACTTTTTTTTTCGTTGTTCTATATGTCCATTGTCCATGAATATATTTAGGGGAACGAAAAAGATGTGGCTATTTAATAATTATGCTCGTTTTTTATCGTTTCACCTTTATTATCGTTTAAGATCACGATAAATCACACAAGTAATGAAACACTGAACTGAACACTGAACCACTTCATTGTAAGTGTGACGCTGAAATCAGCCAATACTATACAAACTTACCAAAGGAAGTTCTCTTCACTGGATATTGTCAAATTCTTGTAACAAAGAAAACAAAACTAATGATTAATTGGTAAAAACGGCAAAAGTTGCAATATTTTATAGCATATACCTACGTAGCAATAAAAATAACATATTGTTAAAAAAATTAAAATCGAGGGTAACATTTTAAACATATACATACTTTTTTTTACTTCAAAAACAGTTTTGATTTAAAAAGAGGGTTTTTAACTTAATTAGGAAGGTAGAGAAAAAACTGAGACCTCATTGATCTGGAAAGTTTACGAATTTTCAAAGATTTGTAGGTAGGTAACCGAGGAAATGTCTAAAGGTTAAATAAATATGAATTAAATTGTTTCCAAGGGTTCCGGCTGCAAAATTACATTGGCACTTAACTTAAAAACCATGAATTTCAAGCCTTCCTAGAACTTACAGGAACTTTATGAACTCATTAGCAACTTCGTCTAAAACAAACGTATGATAATGCTCACCGTCTAAAACAAGAGTTCTCCATTGCACCTGCTTTACCAAGAACTACTTCACGTTTAGTTATGCACTCATTATCAAACTAGGTGCATATGAATATGTAAACCATGAAAGGAAAAGCCCGGCGACGTACTATACAAATATCTTGATGTAAAGCGCTACTCTATTTATGCAGCTAGCTTCTATCCGCGGCTGCGCTTGTGGGAAATGTTTTTTACAGCGAAAATAAGTCTAAATAAATAAATGTAAATAAAAAATAAATCTGTAATAAAAAAGTCTATTAGTCTAACCAGATGAAGTCCTTTTCTACCACCAATATATCTAAAAATGAAAGGGTTAAGGGGAAAGTTATGCTGCGGAATCTTCGTCCAACTCTTGCTTGGCTTTAAAATGTGCCTTGATACCTTAACATATGCAATACGGTAAGTACCTAAGTCGTGAACTGAATTAGAACACAGTCTATTTTTCACTGGTTTATGTTCCCGATGGATATTTTTGCATTAACGAGGCAAACTGCTGGCATGAGCCAGAAGGTTGTAAACAGGTTATTCAATATTTTCGCGTATCACTTTTCGTTAACCCTATCCCTAGATCATCCTAGGCTGCTATGATATGCTAATGACATTATGATTACATTGTGAGAGAGAGAGACACGGCTACACAGTTTAAATAGCACTGTCTCTTTTTACAACACATTCATCATTGTTCATTTTATTTTGCATGGTATTGGCCACCCTAACTGAGAAAAAAGTTGCAAGAAAAACAATTGATGGTATCAGGCGTGTGACACAACAGAACTCACAGTAAGTATGTAATAAATTAGATTAGTAAACATTTTGGTGTATTTTACTTATGAACTATGAGTATAATAGTGTAATAATAACATATTACAAAGTGAGTTACGAGAATGGAATGATTGAATCAAATCAAAATCAAAAAAAAAAAAAATCCGCATCCATCCTCCCATGCCTGTTTATCCAGTTAAAAAATATTTCTAGCAAAGGCTAGGAACAGCAATTTACATTAGGAAAAACCAAACATCACTTTAGCTCATAAAATTCTCTAAATAGACTATGGTTATGACTTATGAAAATTAATCAACCAGTACTGAAAACGCACATTTATAACTTTTATTGCTAACTATACGAAATAAATCACGCTCTTTAGCAAATATAAATTACCAGAAACAATTTTATCGTTCAAAATACGAAATTTATATTTTACTAGCATTTCACCCATGACTTCGTCCCCGTGGATTTAACTTACTACCAATGAAAAAATATTTAGAACTAGATTAGTAGTTCCGGAGCTTAACACAAAAACTTAAAATTTCACCTATTTATAAGTACTATGAATTGATAGTACTCACAAACCTACTCACGCAATAAGTACAGACTTTCTGTTATTAGCTATTTCATTTTTTTGCGTTCCGTTTTCGATTTATTTTGTCTTACCAGCCAGTAGCTATAATGTGAGGGTCAGATAAATGCTACTATTGAGTTGGATTCCATTAGACTGAAAGCTGATACATTCATTTTATTTCGAGATTCGATGGGAACTTATGAACAAAGTTAAGCCGGTGCTTATCAAAAAAGTTTTATAACAAAAAGACTTTATTTTCGTGAGGACCAGGAATGAAAACATGACGTCAAAAACTTGTAGTGAATATACACTACAAGTTTTTGAAATATCGTGTGACAGTTTTTAAGCCTATTGCTTACATTATAATTATAGAGTAGGTAATACAGTTCGCGGGTTAACCCACTCCAGACACAAGCATATTTAGCTTAGTTGGAGGGGTTAAAAAGATTACTAGTAATGTGAATTCTACCCACATTGCCAGTTCTTTAAATATATATATACATTAACTTATCATTATTGAAGTTGTACCTAATACACCAACGGTAACCAAATGCCATTTGAAGTGAAGCCAAGACTGTATGATATCTCTCCAAGGCTTGCCTTGACCTAACATAGTGTACTTGGCATAGTTGAAAACTGATTGAGGTCTGTCCAATAAACTTATGTTGTAGCTTTTCATTTACGATAGCATTTTCAGCTTTCGAAGATTGGATAAAGAAATATTATGTTGTTAAAAACGACAGCAAATTCTTTGCGAATGATCAATGGTAACAATCAGAAAAAGGAGTAAAACTTGATGTAAGCTAAAGAAATGATTCAACTCTCGAGAATCATTAGTTTAGCCTTTTCCCAACTATGTTGGGAACTGGTATAACTGGATGATGCTGAGTATGAGTATTTTGCATGGAGCAACTTGGTTTCCAACCTTACTGGGTTGTAAGCTAAAGAAATGATTCAACTCTCGAGAATCATCAGTTTAGCCTTTTCCCAACTATGTTAACAATAGGGCTTCCAATCCCGCAGCCTGAATTCAATCTCGGTATTTGCGGGACTACGAATTTTCAATCCCGCGGGATTTCGGTATTTGCGGGATCCCGCATATTGAAAATATTCACATCTATATAAGGCAAATAAAACAATGAATTAATCAACTAACTCCACATTTATTTATGTATTACTGTTAGTATGAGATCAATCAAATTACCCCGTTTTTTTTTTTTTCACAAAAACTGTAACAAATACTGAATAAAATTTTTTACTGATATTTTAGGCTACATACTTAGGCTACCACTGACTGAAATTCGGCTTTATTAATTATTAGGCTACTTATAAAGCTGTGAAAGTGCATGCTTTTTTCAGTCCCGCAAATCCCACGGATCTCGCGCACGTAATCCCACGTCACGCGGGATTGGAATATGACGCGGGATCCCGCAATACCGAGATCTCGGTATTCCGGGATTGGAAGCCCTAGTTGAGAACTAGTATAACTGGATGATGCTGAGTATGGGTATTTTGCATGGAGCAACTGCCAAATTGGTTTCCAAACTTATTGGGTTGCAAAAAGCAGTCAACAGCACTGACGGGGCCCGATAGGGTCATTGCCTGCTGGGGCTGCGGAAATAATCTAACGAGATACCGCATTGGACTGCGGTATCGGACCACAAGGGCAACTGAAGGAAGAGGGTGGGTTTTTAGTCAGTAGAATTCTGACACTCCCTTCCGCTCCACACACAGTGGGAGGAGTCATTTGAAGATTTTCCCACCCAGGAAAAAAAAGGATACCCCTCGGCATTTTGTCACATTTTAGGGATTTTGTCTACTTGTAACGATTATCAAATATACAACGTGTAATTTTAAGAGTATATACATACCAAGTGCATGGCTTCTTTGGATGATAACAAACGATATGGCAAGGGTTTTGTAATCCTAAGTCTACGTGTGTAGAACTTATTACAAATACCAATACACTGACCATACCAGAGACCGAATTTTTCAAATTAAGAAGAATGAAGAGAATTATCGTGTTATTTATTGGCAAGTGACGTGGAAAGTTATTGAGCCTCGAAGTGCTGTGACACGTTTGTTATGATTGGTATTCAAGAAATATATGAAACCGATAATTTGGTATCAATTCTTTGTGTCAGTTGTTTTGAGCTGAAACTGTGCATAGAGACTCCATACCAGATGTTGTCTTCAGCCCTTTTGGATAGATATGGGATTTCCGTTACACATTGTATACAAATGAGAGCCGGGACCAGCTGCTTAGCTTGCTATTCGAGGAATAGAGAATATGCTTGATATGCTTGATATGTTAAGAGTACCACGGACGGATGTTGGCTAGAGACATTTAACCTTGTAGATCGATCTATGGATAAATAATGAAGCCGCAGCGTTATTATTTTAATCACGATTTCCTTTTGCAGTTCATATTTCCTCAACTGTTTTCAAGAGCGAGGAAAAAGCAAAATGTCCTAATTATTGACCTAATTAATAACGATGAAAATTATAGCTGCAAAGCAAATAGGAAAAAATACTTATTTTAGGAAATCGCGCAATAAAACAGATATAAATAACAGCAGATATTTAGACGAATATGAAAGACTAGTTCATACACACATATTATTTAATCTACAAGCATAATTATGCACAGTAAAACGAACTATCCTTTTACGCTAGCAATACACCAAAAACAATTATCATTTTTTACATAAAATCCCCGTTTCTTACATAACACGGAATTGCCCATGAAAAGAAACAAATTCAATTGATCACATGAACAATGCAGGAAAATTCTCGAGAATCTCCGGCAACGGTAAATCGGAGAACGTTAAAAAGATTCTTTTCAGATTTCTAAGGCAAAAACTGAAAGTAGAAACTATTACGAGCTATAAAAAAAGTTGTGCAATCTGAAGCAGTGAGCTCAGCATTTTTATCTTTTCACAGATATTGTTAGAGTAGATAATGGATGATTTCGTACTTAATATTATTTTAATTGGAGCTACTTGATAACTGACAAATGCTTTCACTGTCTGGACAGATCCATTCAAATCTATGTGGTGCTAGGAACACCACCCTCACCAGTGTGACTAAAAAGATAGATATATATAGATATAGATAGATAGCGAAAGTAAATCTGTCTGTCTTTCTGTCTGTTACCTTTTTACGCCAACCGCCTAATTCATTCAAATCGCGTATTCCAGAACCACTCGAAATTTCTTTTTTAATTTACACAATTTCATGTAGGCTATAAAAATCTTTGTTTAGGGCTGGGGTCGAACCCATGTCATACCAACCGTTACGCCAACCGCGTCATTTAAATTTTAACCAACAAGTTAATGTACGAATGATTTCATTTTTTTAAGCACCTAGGTAGATATTTACACTTTCATCTACTTTTGTATATCATATCTAGGTGTTAGTCAATAATATAATTGCAGATTAATAGTAAACACATACTCAAGTAGGTATCTCAGACACATAAATATATAGGTAAATTATCAACTTTTACGTAGGTAAAGAACCTACTCACAGCGCGGCCGAACGCCTGCCGCCATGTGCCACACACAAGATAATTTAATAAACTTTTTATTTTTCGGATTAAAAAAAAATATGAAGGATACAGAATGGCTGCGTGAATCAACGAAAAGAATGTCTCATGTGGATGGTGATGCTGTCGATTATCTGTCCGTTGACAATGTCATGGATATAGAGCAAGTGACGTCGTACCCTGTAGAGTTTCTCAACTCTCTGGAATTGTCAGGGGTACCATCACATAAGTTGGTGCTTAAAACTTGGTGTCCCAGTCCTATTGATGCGTAATCCGGACGCACCAAGGCTCTGTAATGGCACGCGGCTACAAATTACACACCTTGGACGCAATGTTGTGCAAGCAATAATTATGACAGGAACAGCGGATTCCAATAATCCCGACCAATTTGCCATTCCAGTTCAAAAGACTCCAATTTCCCTTAAAAGCAGCATTCGCAATGACCATAAACAAAGCTCAAAGACAAACACTGAAAGTCGCAGGTGTCACAGGTGTGTGGCGTGCTCACGAGTATCAAGCACAAATCTATACGTTTTAGCCAAGGACGGGAAAACCAGAAACGTAGTTTACAAAAATGTATTTTAAACTAAGTTTTTGGTTTTAAAAAGATACATTTTAAATACTGTCTGTCTATTTTTGGGGATGGATGGACCCACCTGATGGTAAGTAATGATATGGTCGAGGATGGAGCACGCTTCCCTAAAAGTAACCTATGGTTACCTGGTGATGGTTGTTTTAAGTTATATGCGTTTTTTAACCACCCAAAAAGTCGTACCCCGATTGGGAACAAGAATTATTGACAGTGTAAATTAACGCAGCCGAAGCCGCGGGCAAAAGCTAGTTATACCTATATACGACGCAGTAAATTTAATTTATCATAAAGATTATATGTATATCCACAGATCAAAGTTTTCCTAGTGCTCTTACATCTGCACTTTGAGGGATTAAATTAATGGATGAACGAAGCTGTAATTACCGTAGTCACCTAAAAGACTTTTTAGAAGAATCAGATATCTGTTTTTTATAGGCTTCACTTCTACTGTTTAAAGTAAAAAAAAAAAAATATATACGCGTCGAATTGATAACCTCCTGTTTTTGTCGTCGGTTGATAAGTAATACCCACTCGTAGATTCGTAACAAAATGGAAGTGAATTAGAGGCGTTGCGTCAGTTTGCGTAACTCTACTGTAACTGTATTTGTTTAACCATGCCATCAATTAATAACAAGTCCAGTTAGTTGATATTTTGTTGTTTTAATTGAGTATTTTTTCTTCGATCACATAATCCGGAGCCATTACTACTTCAGTAACTCTCATAGGCACTTAGATTGGTCTGCGTTAATATAATTATTTTATACGTAGTACAATAACATTTAATGTAGAGGCTGTCTCCAAAAATCCTCAACCATCAGCGTTCATAAGCTAGGAAGAAGAATTGACGCAATAAACTCACATCTGACTGTTATATTTAAAAAACTTGAATTTATACAATAGGATAATTGAACATAATAATAATTATTATTAATAGTAATTCAGCCTATAACGTTCCCACTGCTGGGATAAAAGTCTCCTCTTTACGAAAGGGAATGGGCCATCTTAGGATTTTTGGTCCTAGGACATCCACTTTGTAATGTGCCCAAATTGGTTCGAGCTCACTCGCAACTACGGCGCGTTACCACCACTGGACCACCACTGATCTACTGCACACTGCTCAATTTAACATAAAACGATTATTAAAGAATGTCTTCAACGTAATGTTTAATTGACTAGAACAATAGGTAAGTCAAAATTTACAAACAACGTTCGATAAATTTCTTTTATTATTATTAAGTGTAACAAGAAGCTTTGGTTGGAGAAACAGTGATCATCAGACCGTTAACATCGTAACGCTTAATTAAATATAGCAATATTAGTTTTAGAGAAACAAAAACTAGGACCGAACTAAGCCAGTAATAAAAGAAGCCTCATCGTTAATATAAGGATAAAACTTCCAAATGGCTCTATTAGTCACCATCTTAGCAGCCACATCATATCAAATCATATCATCTTCTCCTTCATACTAGACTGGTCTTCCTCTCCTCCTTCCTCACAAATCTCATTTTTCCCCATTACATGCCCTTAACATTAAAAACTGTTTCCACCCAAAGGTCTTTGACAAAAGAAAACTAGAACGAAACTGAGCCAGGAATAAAAGAGACCTATAATTAATATGAGGCCAGAGAAAATTAATAGGCTTATAAAAACTTCCAAACGTCTCTATTACTCGCCAGCTTATCGGTCAGTTCATATCGAAACATATCATCTCCTATTTCATGCTTGACTGGTTTTCCTCTACTCATTCCACATAACTCTCATAATTTTTCCCCATAACTTACCTATATGACAAACTATTTCCACCCGAAGGTCTTCAGACAATAGAAAACCAGAACTGAACTAAGCTAGTTATAAAAGGAGCCTCATAATTAATATGAGTTCATAGAAAATAACGAAAGCTGTACAAAAAACTTTCAAATGTCTCCATTAGTCGCAATCTTATCGGCCACCTCGTATTTAAAACATATCTTCTCTTTCATGCTGGACTAGTCTTCCTCTCCTCCTTCCTCACGACTCTTATTTTTCCCCATTACATGCTCATGATATTACAAACTATTTCCACCCATAAGTCTACACTACATCACAATAGTTACTTTTTAAACTGACCACTTTACATCTATTTCTTGTTCTGAGAACCATAAAGAATACTTCAAAAATACTAATTGCAATTTCTTAGTTAAATGTTTTCCTAATTTTTTTTAAACTCGAATGAGCCAGGTTTGTCTGTACACCCACAATAATTAAGGCAAGAATATTTGAATTACCTACAGAGTGATATTATACAGAATATTCCGGATTTTGTATTTCAATTTATCAGTAAAAAATATGCAAAGTAGAGTAAGTAGTTGTAACATGGAAGGCGATTTTAAGGTACAAAATTATAATAATATGACGAATAGAAAATTCTACGATGTATTTGACAAATTGCATTTGATATATCATGTTGGTTAACGAACGATACAAAATTAACTACGCTAATTAAAATACAATAACACTCACCTATTTAAGTAAACGATATTAAGAAAAGCAATCAACGAGCAAAACAAACCAATTAAGTAAATGTTTTCTTATATTCATTTTTTATTACGTCCTGCCAATTAAAAACGTTGTAAGGTTTGTAAATTAATTGTATTTTAATTAAACTAGCAATTTTAATAGTTAAATTATTATTTATCTCTAATTTTTTTACGCTAAAGGAACTTAAAATCCCTCAATAATTTAAATCAAGCATTCAACAAATAAACACCAAAATTGAATACCTACCCTTAGCTACCAAGTAACTTTCAGAAAACCTCTAAGCGAAATTAAATAATTAATCCAATTTAAAACTAGGTACGAACCTGATCAGCAACTTCACGAAGCCACACAAATTGAACAAAAAAGAAAAAAAAAACAATAGTCACCTACAACACAACACTAGTAATCTAAAAAAATTTTTTTTACACACTACACGGAAATATTTACACAGATAATAATAAATATTTGAAAATGGAACGCGATCGGGCGTTTCGTAGCCGATAGGACGTAGCGTCTGTAGCAGGGACTACGCGGCACTGCTGCTACGGCGGAGTATATCTACCTACACGCGAAGTGCGCAAGCTTAGGCTCGCTACAGATGGTGCGATTGGGTTTGGGCCGGTCGTTTACTCGTATGTCTTTTGCGAAAATGGGTAATCTTTTTTGGTGTTTCAATTTGTTAACATAAGTTAGGTTGTGGAACTGATTTTTTTTTTATTTGATACGAACGTAACTTGACACGAAATATAATTGTGGTAATCCAACGTTTTAAAAAAATGTGTATTCGTTTTACGATTTGTTTTTATCGAATTATGAGAATATAATATTGTGAATTGTTGTAAAAAAAGTTCTCTATTTTTTTTATTGAATGAAGGTACCTACGAACACTAACGCTGACCGTCACTTATTTATTAAATATGTCCTGAAAAATTGCTCGATTTCTTCGGTATAGGCAAATCCTTGAGAAATATCATTTATACCTAGATAAAAATTAACTTGATGAATTGCTTTTTATAAGTTCCACGACCAAATAATCGTAGGTATGACATCCACCAAACCACACTGGGCCCACGTGGTGGATTATAGCCTATCCCTATCATAGAAATGTGACCAGTATCCACACATAAACTTTATAATTATGCCGGTTTTAGGAAGTTAAATTTCTCCTAACTTGCGTACAAAAAAAATCAACTTCACCAAAAAATTCTTGATATGAATAAAAAATAAAATAAATGCGATTTAACATAAATTTTATAGATTTTGGCACTTTTTGAAATACTTTGTTTTTATTATTTATTTAATGGTTTCTTAATTTTTGAATTGCAAATTTTCACGTGATGATGAGTTTTCATAATTAATCCATCATTCACCATTTACAAAAAAATGATCATTGATATCTCTTTTAAAGTGACAGCTACGTACTAGTTACGTAACTATAAATATCAAATAATCGGAATCAAATAAGATGAATAAATACCCGATGGAAAACCAGTATAAAATGATATTTACAAATCACAGTGTAATTTTTCAAATATGATTTTATACACACTAGGTTCGATACAATTTTATGTATTACGCCCATATTTGGCTGACATTTTTATTTAATGTTCAATAAAAAACGACAGTCGGCTCAGATATCAAGCGTATATGTGATGTGACTGCACAGATAATTGTCCACCTATCTTGCAATCACAGAATTGACTCCGCTTATCAAACTGTTTGGAAATTGAGTAAAACTTTTTAGTAGTCTTGTGAAAAAAAAATTGATTCTTCACTGTCTATCAGATTTAGGTCATTCATAATATAAACATGAACACGCACCTTTCAAGTACCCTTTTCTTTTTCTCTCGATGTGAAAAACCTCATAGATAGGATATCTATCCAAACTGGGGGCTGGGCTGGGGGCAAAAGTAATTTATTTATTTATTCACATCTATATAAATATCGTAAAGAGGTAAAATTTGTTTGTGCGTTTGTAGATTTTTATGTAAGGGGTAATCTCCGGAACCCGAAGTCTGTGTTTTCCGATAGCTATGACCTGGGGGTCTTTAAGTCAAGAGTGAATAGGTTACTTCTAGGTAAGCGTGCTCCATCTTCGACCACATCATCACTTTCCATCAGGTGAGATGGTGGTAAAACGCGAGCCGATTATCAAAAAAAAATTAAAATTAAATCAATGACGACGATGACAACGATAAGAACCCAACAGTTCGACCCAGCGAAAACTTGGGCTTGATCCGGATGAAACTATCTTCTCAGCCTTTGTAGAGTAATGCAGCCTAGACACGTATAGCAGCGTCACTGGTACAGCTAAAGGGATCTTTCAGATTCTAACTGACTACACCCACCCGTATTTGCTTGCATACGTGAGCCGAAGACTGCGGGAGCACTTAAATACTCTTTAGCGCGGTCCCCGACTGAACTTTTGAAATACCCAGAATTATGCGATTACAGATGAGTGACTTGCTAACATCTTCTGAAAATTACTAATTCATTTAAGTAGTCTTTTTCTATAACTTACAGAAAAAGACTCTCATCTTTTTAATATTTTATTTATAATCATAAACAGTCATAAAAGCAATTGCCCTTCGGCTTCTACGAAATAATGTGGGCGTTTGAGCTTTAAATGGAATAAAATACTTGACTTAACACTGATATTATATTACACAAAATATATGGGTTTTGCCATTGAAACCCACGTGGTGAGTATTACGATCCCTGATCATAATGAAAGCGTGGGTAGAAATGACAGATCTCCGAAGTGCCCCCGCGGCATTTTCTGAGAGCTGAACTGTTAAAACTTTCCATAAAATACTAAGTCACTGTTCACTCGAAAAAAGAATTCAGTCCACGACACTAGCGATGTTTCGTGCTGGTTCGATTAGTAAAACACCTGATATTTGACACGTATTTAATGCCTCATCTTATCAATAAAATAATACGAAAAAGAAAAAAATGTTTATTTGGCAAACATGTTTGTTTATTGCGTCGATAAGCACAAATTAAGGATAAGAAAAAATATTTTTCTCATGCCCGCGCCAAATAAGTCCAGTTCAACAGAAAACAAACAATTGTCTGGCGCTGGTTTTACATTTAAAGGAACGTAATGTTTCGTTTTAAAAAAAATACGCATTATAATTCTGGGCACGCGCTTGTTACGTAATTTCTAGGTGAAAACTACGTATCCTCTTCTATTTTCGGTTACGTGACAAAAGAACATGACGTGTTAAATATTTACTGTCACTTAGAAGAGCTCGTGACAAAAATAAGAGCAAAATCCGACCTTGTAGATCAAGGTTAAACAACGTTTCGGTTGGTCTTTCGAAGGATGCCGATCTTAACATACAGATCTATAAGTAGTGGCTGTTTGGAAATTCTCAAACTCGATCGCGTGATTCATCAGGTATCATTGAAATAAAGACGTTTACCGATGTCAAGTAGTATTTACTTAATGAAATTTGGTCTACCAACAGTTTCTTACACAGGTTTTTTAACAAAGGTTACATTTGAGAAAGCCTATAATAGTGTGAAAATATAATAACATAATATATACAAATTTTCGCTATTTATACGCCTCGAACGAAACAACACCGCCTGCGACTTTGTCTGCGTGGATTTCGAAATATATAATGCAGCTTACTACCAATGAAAACATTTTTGGAATTGAGTCATTAACTCCGGAGATTATACCTACATACATACTAAGAAACAAATTTTACGTCTTTATAATATTATAGAATAGTATTATAGAAGAACCTTTACTATCACCAAATGGCGGTTATTAGATCTTGGTACAAATTTACACTAAGTAGAGCAGCCAAAAATATTATTCGTTTCTAAACACACCAGTGTGTGTCGTTCCGAACTCTGTTGTATACAACATAAAAAGGAGGATTACACTCATTCTAACAACTCAGCCAAAAAACGCAAATGATGTATGAGCACTTTGGTGCTAATAGTCTATTTTTAACTCGAAGGCCGATAGAGTTTTGAATGAAACATCTTTTTTATTGGACCGAATACTAAATGAAGTAATCATTCCCTTTTAAAACAGACGCTCGTTCATGCAGAAGACGTGCTACTATGACAGGAATTCTTTTTCTTAACTATTCGGATACAAAATATCATTCCTCGGTTCATCGGATAAGCGGTTTAGGTATAAGTATAACTGACAAACAAATATTAAAATATACAGACTTTTACACCCATTTTACATATGAGTATATTTAGCCTATGCCCACGGCTTCTTTCGAGATGACTCTGCGATTGAGAATCTCATTCACTCGCATGAGTCCAAATTTATTCCTTAAGAATTGGGATGAAAAGTATCCTTAGTTCTAATATCAGTCATGAGTTTCCCATGTTTCAAATTAGACCCAAATTCGTTCGGCTGTCGACGGGTGATTGATAAACAAAACGTTACACAAAGTTGTGTTATAACTATTTACCTGTGTAATAAAGTATATGGAATATGATAGAGAGATAGGATCAGGAAAGACATATTTATAATATAGTGTGAGCTAGCTGTCTTAGGTATGAATCTGTTGTAAGTTCGATGATAGTCTTAATGATCGTTCAGTCACTATATTTTACTATATATAATTAATTCCATGGTATACATGGAACTGACACTAAAAAGATATATTTTCACCAGACCAGTCAGGAGTGTCTATACAACATGTAACGGAAACCCTATATCTATCCACAAGGGCTGAAGACAACATCTGGTATGGAGACTCTATGCACAGTTTCAGCTCAAAATAAGTGACTCAAAAAATTGTTGAATGCCAATCATAACAGACCTGTCACAGCACTACGAGGGTTAATAACTTTCCACGTGACTTGGCGATAACACTATAATTCTCTTCGTTCTTCTTAATTTGAAAGATTCGGTCTCTGGTATCAATTGAAATTTGTAATAAGTTCCACACATGTAGACATAGGATTACAAAACCCTTGCCATATCATTTGTTATCATCCAAAGAAGCTGTGCACTTGATATGTATGTACCATTTAAGTTACACGTTGTATATATGTCTTTCAAAATAACTAAATGAATGAGTTTCCTAAAACCATATTTGCTCAAAGTCAATCGTTTGAAAGATACACACTATCAAAGTGGTAAAATGGGTCTCCCCCCTCTAACTATAAATAAGTGAGTGAAATATCTAAAAAATAACAATAGGCCTCTCTTTCCTTGTGCCAAGCCCCACTTTCCTATGTATGCCAGGCTCATTCAGGATCCAAAGAATAGATGTTACATCTGAATTAAATTACTAAATAAATAAATAAGCGGGCACGCCGCTATTGCGGCGGTAAGACCCCTCTTTGAGGAGTGGCTAGATCGGCGTCACGGCGTCCTGACCTACCGCATGACACAGGTCCTCACCGGACACGGAAGTTTCGGGAGGTACCTGTGTCTGATGGGGAAGGAAGAAACGCCTGGGTGTCACCACTGCGAGGATCGCCCTGAGGACACAGTAGAGCATACGGTGCAAGACTGCCCCGCCTGGGCAGAGCACCGACGTGTCCTCACGGCGGCGATAGGCGGAGACCTCTCGCGCCCGGCATTGGTCGAGGCCATGCTGCGGGGCGAGAGGGAGTGGGAAGCGGTCGCCTCCTTCTGCGAAGTAGTCATGCTTCCGAAGGAGGAGGCGGGCCGTGTGAGGGAGAGGATGGCGTCCTCCCTCCAGCCTAGCCGCAGTGGTAGACGCCCACGGCGTCGGACGTCGGCCGATGATCTCCGGCCACCGTAGGCGCGGGCATGCGGACAGCGAGTAAAGGGCAACTCGCTGTCCGACCATGGACCATGCCCGGGTCGACGGCGCGTTGTGTTCCACGCGCGCCTCAAAAAGCGTCAGTAATATGACGAAGCCCCCCCTGTAGAGGGCCGAAGCCTGCCGGGGTCGTGGGACTTACCCCATTATTATATTGAAGGGTTATTGAAGGAACACCGTGGATTTTAGTCAGTAATAGTCTGACAGTCCCTCCCGCCCTGCCCGGGGCTGGAGGACTTATTTGATAATTTTACCACGATAAAAAAAATAATAAACCCGCGATGGCAACAATGGATCTTATTATGACTTACAATTAAAATATCAAAGGTGTTCAGAGAGACTGTCTCAACTAACTTTTTAGCTTTAGCTTTTAACTTTTTTTTCTAATTTTTTTTTTTAATCTTTTGTACCTACGCGTATCAACTTTCCTTCAAAACGGATGAATACATTTCTAGTCTATTTATTTTACTTCTTTGTTTGCAAATCCGCCCACGACACACGATAAATCCTCTTATAGAAAAACTTTTGACAGTTTGGCAACAAAGGAGATTAATTAACACGACAGTAATTACAATGGCTCTGAACGATATAAATATGAAAGCAATTACTTTATAAACATTTACGCATTTAAATTCAGGCAAGTTGGTTATATATTCAATGAGCCACAGGCCTTAGGCGCCTGTCCCAATACAGACGCCAAAGCGACTCTCTATCGACAATTACTCAAGAAACGTATGTAGCTTACCTAAAAGGAAGGGAAAATTATTTTATTTCTAAATTTTTGCTTATCGCGTTCATTAAAGATAAACATTGCTCAGCGACGCTAGCTGGCGCGCAGAAAACCAAAGTTTGGATATACGTGTATCACACGCGCGCACAAGTTCATCCATAAACAATCCGATCTATAAACTCGCTCCTGGATAGTCGACGGCGCGGCGCTGCGACTGGTGCCTAAGGCCTTGTCTAGAGTGAACGTATGACTATGTGACCACAACCCATCGCGAGTTTTTGTAGCGTGCAGCAAAAACTAAATGTTTTGTTTTCCTTAAAGGAAAATAAAAGATAACATTATTTATATATATTATTATACACATTATAAGTTAACAGGGTATATAATATATAAATATATATGAGTATGTTATCGGGCTGTTAAATATGTTTGACATTTAGAGCCCGCTCAAGCTGCTCACTTAGGCCAGCGCTTTAAAATCTGAAATTCCGACCACTAAAACACGTCGCCCATCTGTTTGTAGCCTTAAATTATCTGTGGAGTGTAAAATATTTATCATAGTTACTTAGACATATTTATGCGCCATTTTAATAACCACAGTAACGTTAGGAATTTCCATTCAAATATTTAATATTGAAGGCGGCTTAATCCTTCCGTGAGGAAAGCCTTCTAATAATAGTACCCGCAGAATCCGCGAGTTGACAGTATGTTTACTATTTAATTATCTAAATCTATTGAAATGAAGCACAAAATAGTACAAATAAAGAAAAGATTATTATAAATTGATTTTATTTTCCCTTGAGAAAAATGAGATTTTTTATGTGAGTCACGTGATTAGAAACATCAATCAGAAAACGTGGCGTCATCTTTGGTTGGTGCGTAAGATAAAATAAGAAAAGAATAACTAACTAACTTCTTCTGGTTCACTTGTCTTATCGTCTTCTAATAGTTGTTCGATGAGTTCCTTTTTTATCTTTTTAAAAAAGCAGTTCGGGTAGTGGCTGTCGTTTTTTTCGATCAGGTTGACATGCTTTGATGGCAAACACATGGGTTTCATTAATATTCTTTTAACAGAACCTAACAATGGTCTGCCCCCATTGTCATAATTACACTAAGTCAAAAAAAAATGTTGGGAAATCGCACTTTTGTTATGAAATGTTTAAATTGGTGTATCTTGATAATTATAGCAGATAGCTTAAATATTTAAACGGATAACAAAATATACATGTTTGTTGTAGATTAGTCATCAATATAATTTATTTGTTAAATATTGATGGTTTTTTTTAATCCAATGTCTATAAAAAAAATATATATATATGTCATATGTGTCACGTATATATGTCAATGTCTATAAAAAAATATATATATCATATATAAATCTATAATTACCACTTCTATCAGCCCAACTAACACTTTCTTAAGCCCGATTTACACTTCAATAAGTACAGTAGCGAGTTAAGAACTCAGACAGTTAAGTAATAAGTAGTAAGTTGTAAGTAGCGTCCAAACGTAGGCGAGTGAGTAGTCATAAGTTGCTATCCCGAGAAGAAGACTAGTCGCGTCGGTTATTGTTTTTTTTCTGTGCTGTGATTGTTTAGTTCCTCCGAAACAGTTGTTTTAATCCAGAAAATGGACGTTGAATTACTCAATACCAATTTACGTGCTATAGTGACAGAATTAGTACCTTACTCGCTCCTAAATATAAATACCTATCCATAAATAGAGATTGGTCCTATTAATATCCTTGATATTGAGACATTTTTAACTGGCCTTCATTCGGGAAACCCTTTTCGACCAGTCCTCAACCTTTTGAATGCCATTTAAACATACATATATGTCTGTAACCAACAAAAGCTTCTTCGCTGTACGCGAATGTCACAAATATGTAACAAAAATACCGTGAATATTTAGCTTAGTTTTGAGGGTAGGCACGCCGATTACGACTCCATAAAAGTGTCACAGTATTACTTAAAACACTGGTGCCACCGCAGTCGGCTAAAATACAATAACAACTTAAAAATTGGGGTGAAAGATTGTATTTTTTCCTAAATATAACAATTTAGCACCGAATAAAAATAGATTTTCTTCCACAATCTGCGAGTTGACAACTTTGAAAAAATTGTTTGAAACGCTTCAAAACGCTTCACGTGTACTCGTAAAATAATATTTTATTCATTACTTAACCTTTCAATTAATATATACGTATATTTATAATTTATTAAAAAACTATGGCTTAAATCGTGGCATTGTGGTCACGTGACTACGTATGACGTCATTGTTCAAAAAACAACTGACACATAAATGTACTCCGGGTATTTTATGATATTTTACTCTATTATGAACGTGAAAAATTATTATCAGTGCTATGCAGTACCTTGTTGTGGGAATACTACTATAAAAACGCTGTTCTTAAAGGGACGTGAATAAATTTTATTCATGTCCCTTTAAAAAGAGATATTCGCAAGAAGTGGTTAGAACTTGCTCGAATTAATGCAAAAAATGTATCAGCCAAATCAATTTTTTTTTAAGATCATATATCGATGTAAGTAAAAAGTTATCACAATACCTACTTATTATTATTTACATAATATTATTGTACTTAATAATCCTAACCATTTTAAACGTTTTGTTATGAATTTATATATTTATTTATGAAGAACAAGGTATTACAATAATATATAAGTATTAATGTTTCAGCTCCCCAATGACATGGAAAACTACACTGAATACCACTGCCCCCGATGTCATAATTATTACAGTAAGTCGTGTTACTGGTGTTATGATTTTTTACATTACTGTGATCCTTAAATCAAGCCCTATAAGGAAAATTTTTCTTTATTTTTATATCTAAATTATTAACAAAGTTACGATAAGCACAATCACAGTAAATGTTGAGAAGACTCAATCGTTCATTATAATAATAACAGTAAGTAGACTTACTGTACTAAAATTATGTTTACAGCGCTGGAACTTTGTTAAACCTGTACATTTTTAATCTGTAAGCATTTCTCTCGCAAAAGTATTACAGTTAAAAATAACTTGCTGCCAACTGGCTTTAAAAATTCGCTTAAGAGGAAGTTCGGATTAGGTTATTTTAGTTTGCAAGTTTGATATTCTGAATATTGCGTCAATATTAAGCATTGCTAGTGATTTCGTCTTAAAGGAAATACTGCTATAAATTATATAACAGCTTATTTCCAATAGGGAATGTACATGTATTTTTATTTGCTCACATACTAATTTATTAGGACTAGTGAGCGATAACGATTTTTTTTAAATATTTTATTGCTGACGAAGTTATAAAACTTTTAAGTTGATAATTATATAATACTCGATACTCTATATACGCGCTGCTGTTGTAGAAAAATGCGTTTTTGCAAGAGACAGATATAACCATTCGTTTAAAATTGTTATAACTTGTTGGTTTTTTGATCGATTTCCGTTTTGTTTTCACTGTTAGTATTAGGTATGCATGTTTTATGGTTAATTGGGTGTATGATAAATATTTTACATGCATGCGTATTTTTGATAACTAATTCTCATATCTATCAATGTCATCATATACCAAGCGTCTTAGATGATCGCTAGATGTAGACCTCTTTATTGTTTTAATGTGGATATTCTCACGGAGGTCTACTGAGGGGTCTCACAGACTCATACTGCAGCCCTTAGGCAGCCCTGCCTAAATTTAGTAGGAGTGAACTTGTAGGAAAGACCAAGACTGGTTGATAATGCAACGCTTAGGATAGGTCTACGTTCAACGTACACTTTAAAGAGTAGTTGAGTGTTCCCACATTACCCAGCTCAAGTGAGCGAGCGATCGCGGGGTGGTTTTAGTCAGTATGAGTCTGTGAGACCCCTCAGTAGACCTCCGTGAGAATATCCACATTAAAACAATAAAGAGGTCTACATCTAGCGATCATCTAAGACGCTTGGTATATGATGACATTGATAGATATGAGAATTAGTTATCAAAAATACGCATGCATGTAAAATATTTATCATACACCCAATTAACCATAAAACATGCATACCTAATACTAACAGTGAAAACAAAACGGAAATCGATCAAAAAACCAACAAGTTATAACAATTTTAAACGAATGGTTATATCTGTCTCTTGCAAAAACGCATTTTTCTACAACAGCAGCGCGTATATAGAGTATCGAGTATTATATAATTATCAACTTAAAAGTTTTATAACTTCGTCAGCAATAAAATATTTAAAAAAAATCGTTATCGCTCACTAGTCCTAATAAATTAGTATGTGAGCAAATAAAAATACATGTACATTCCCTATTGGAAATAAGCTGTTATATAATTTATAGCAGTATTTCCTTTAAGACGAAATCACTAGCAATGCTTAATATTGACGCAATATTCAGAATATCAAACTTGCAAACTAAAATAACCTAATCCGAACTTCCTCTTAAGCGAATTTTTAAAGCCAGTTGGCAGCAAGTTATTTTTAACTGTAATACTTTTGCGAGAGAAATGCTTACAGATTAAAAATGTACAGGTTTAACAAAGTTCCAGCGCTGTAAGCTACTCGTATATACCTACAAATGCAATTTACCTCCACGTAGGGACAGAAAATAACTTCAAAAACGGTCAATTGCTAGTCGGACTCGTGGTCGACGGTTCCGTAGGTAATATAACAGAAAAACTAACGTTTCTTGAATGGACTACGTTTAGTGGTGTTTATAATTTAAATTTCGTAAATTGAAGGTAATTTTTGTAAAAAAGACAAATACTATTTAAGCAGTTAAATTAAGTGCAAAAAAAACCTCAATTAACTCGTATAAAAGACAAGTTTAAATCACGTATCAATCAGACGATGGTTTTAATGTTATATTTCCTGCAAATAGTTGTTTCGAGTGGTGAGTGTTTGTAAAAATGTATTAGAATACATACAGGAGAAGTTACCAGTATTGGACAATGATTTTTTTAAGAAAAAGGTGCTGAAGACACTTATTTATGCTAAATTTTGTTTGTTCATCCGTCCATTCATATATCCTCATCAACTATGGCATTCATAATAGTAGTAGAATGAATAGAATGTTGAAATTTAATTACACAGCTTGCCTTTATTAAAATATCTGATCCATTATTGCTATATTCTGTATCTGCTTTGCTTGCTAATAAGCCAACACAAGTGGTGCATCCCTGTGAAATGAGAGAGCTTAATATAATATTCACACTTAGCTTTTGCATCCCCTAATGGACTAATTGTGGAAAAAAAAACAATCAAGTATCTCCCTGCTTTTCATCAATAATGTTCCGTGGTTTAGCCATGAAAGCGTAACAGACAGAGATACTCTCCAATCATCGTACTAGTATGGATAGTATTGTATCGAACAAAAGATCAACAGAAGAGAAGGTGAAAACTAATATTTTAATATAGCAACCGCACTGTTACATCATTAGTGGAAATCAACATTTCCCACGAGATTTCTCCAATATGATCCATGTATAATACTAGAAGCCTAGACGACTGGACGCCATCATTGTTACGAAAAGGCTACTTCATTGTCATATGACAAGTGATCGGTACGATAAGTACGTGAGGAAAAAGGCTCCCCAAAATATATTTATTCGTTAATTAAACTATGTAATTAACACACTTTAGTTTTTAATAAAGTATTGTCAAACATTATAATCGGAAAAGTATCTGTGTGAAATATAGAAAAGAGTTTCACACGCAATAAAAGCCCCAAGATTTTCCCAAAAATATGAATTTTAAACATGAATCGTTGCACAAAAGATAGCGGCAACAACGAAATGAAGACACATAACGTCATAAGGGATACCAGCACACAAATAACAACACAATAGGGAAAATCAAGTTCGTGAAAACAAGTCAAAGAATAAGAGATTGATATATGGCATTAATTTTGCTTAAGGAGGCTCGTAACTGAACAATAACACACACGAGTCTTTAAGGTTAAACATCGCTTCACGAGGGTGGTCCTTGCGTGGGTATCTAAACGTATGGAGATTCCTTCATGCCTGGAAAATCACTTTAAGCCGTTGATTCTAGTCTTGATAGGACATCAAACACCACATAAATCTTATTTTATCTATGTCAAACACAGTAGGAAGGCAACACGATACCCGTGTTGCCTTGTTTGAGGGCCTACACACACGGGTACCCAGTTAAATTTGGTTAGACTGAAAACTGACCCCAACATGTCTGGAAAAAGGGGAAAGAAGATGATAATAATTAATTTTCCAAATAGTCACGAGTAATTCTTTTACACGTTAACCTTTGTTAAATTAAGCTAAATGAGGCCGATGTTTGCTCACCGACTTCCCTGAGGAAAAATACAGCAAACAAACTTCGAGGTCAAAGATAGTTTTAATTGGCATGTTCATTGGCGAAACTTGTCTAAATAAGATTCGAACTATGGCAATAAATAAGTAGGTACTTGTTTGATACCTATCAATAATGAAATATAATCGCAACAAATACAGGTATTTTTAGGGTTCCGTAGCCGAATGGTAAAAAACGAAACTCTTATAGTTTCGTCATATCTGTCTGTCTGTCTGTCTGTACGTCCGTCCGTATGTCACAGCCATTTTATTCCGAAACTATTAAGACTATACATGTAACTCGGTAGGTAGATGTATTCTGCGAACCGCTTTCCGAATTTTTTTTTCGTGAGTCTGTCTTTTTATTTTTCCCTACAATATTCCATCCGATTTGACAGATTTTCTTTTTGTTTCATTTTTATTATTAATATATCCTTCATTATTTAAGTCTAATGTTGTCGCTTCTAAAGTTTATTTTAATAAAATATAAAGCTTTTTGTGAATGGGTGAACACTGTAGACTCTTAGATTTGTTTTACAATTTTTTTATTTGTAATTCCATTGTGTTGTATTAATTGGTCTATACTGTCCTCTCATACTTAATTAACCTGTATTATGGATGCATTGTAAAAATGATATTTTGATTTGAAAAGAGTAACTATGGAGTTTCTTGCCGGTTCTTCTCCATAGAAAACGACCAATTTCGAACCGTGCCCTAACTGCTGACATTTTGAAGTGCCCATGTAGGCCTACGTGAAATAAAACATTTTGAGTTTAAGAAAAAAATATTTAAAATTAAAATTAATCCCCATACATGAAACTCAAACTGATTTCTTCGTTTTCATGAAAACAGTTCGTTTACAGAACCCTTCATAGGCGAGTTTGACTCGCACTTGACCAATTTTTTTAATAGATTTCAAGAAGAAATGAAGAAAATTAAGTCAAGATCATATAAATTCGATATAATTAAAATGAAACCATCATCTGTTCAGCTCTTACCCAAGTATTTAGGAGTTGGCTTCCATTCAAACCAGTCCATTCAAGCCAGAAGCTGAGTACCAATTTTTATATTTAGAGACTATCTACCTGACCTTCACAAACCCTTCCTTCTTTCAAAAACATGGTAAAAGATCTCTATCTCTCTCTTTAATTTGTTACTATTTTTTGTATATCTCAGCTTTGTTCTGTTTATGTACATATATGTGTGTGTATTGAGTATGTAGGTTATTACTTATTTATTGTATACTAGCTTTTGCCCGCGACTTCGTCCGCGGTGAATAGTTACTTTGGGCTAACGTTAAATTTAACCCCGATTTTGAAGCATTCTTCATTGGCGCTCCGCTCCTATTGGCCTTAGCGTAATGATACAATATAGCTGTGCCCGCGACTCCGTCAGCGTAAGTTAATGTATTGGTAATATTGTTTAGATCACGTTCACATGAGGCTTAAGTACCTAGAGAACGCTTCGACCGCGAGACGCGTCGAGCGCGGCGACCGATTCTCAAAAATAATCCTTATAGCATGATTCAGTATTCACGCGCGATGGCTTATTATTATAAGCGTATTTCATGTATAACTTTGGTGTTTCTATACCGATTTATATGATTATTTTTACGGTTTCGTAGCCGAATGGCAAAAAACGGAATCTTTATAGTTTCGACATGTCTGTCCGTCTGTCTGTCTGTCTGTCTGTCCGTCCGTCCGTCTGTCACAGCAATTTTATTCCGAAACTATTAGGACTATACATGTGAAACTTGATAGGTAGATGTATTCTGTAAACCGCTTTCCGATTTTGAGAAAAAAATTAAAAAATATTTAAAATAAAGGGGGGCTCCCCATACATGGAACTAAACCTGAAAATATTATTTTTCATGAAATCGATGCATGTGTGGTATCTATAGACAGTTCTTTAAAAACGACATCGGAGTTTCAAAAGCCACTTCTCCATAAAGTCAATCGTTTAAAAGATATAAGCTTCCAAAGTGGTAAAATGTGTGTGTGGCGGACACTACCTCTAACTTCTATAATAATGGAGTGAAAAATCTAAAAAAAATATATGTCTGTAGATCTTAATATAAACTTTCAAACAAAATTAGTTTGAACGAAATCAGTTCAGCAGTTTTTGAGATACAGCATATTTTCTAAAACCGCAAATATAACTTTGTAATTCATACAAACACTATGAAAAACAAATTTATTCGGCGCAGTTGTAAAAAATGTAAAAAAGCCAGTTTTAAGAAATTTGTAAGGTTTTTTTTTCAAAACAAATTTATTTGGCGCAGTTGTAAAAAATGTAAATAAGCTAGTTTTAAGAAATTTCTAAGGTTTTTTTTTCGTCAAATAAATTTGCATATTATATTATAGTTACTACGGAACCCTTCATGGGCGAGTCTGACTCGCACTTGGCCAATTTTTTTATGGAATAGTTAATAATGTTAACTTTTTCAATTAGGGATGACTGAGAGTGTTATAAACGTAAGAGTAGACAAATATTATAATCAGAAAGCTTCGAACTGCTAAGCTATCGGGAGTTACACGTGTTATTGTGAGTCAACCATAAAAGTTAGACATATGCTGTCGTGGGATATTTTTTATATAATTTTAAGGAGAACATTTCCGTCATGAAATGATTTGTGTAGCTTTAACCATTAAGGTTGCACACGCGACGGAAGCTTAAAAACCGGTCAAGTGCGTGTCGGGCCACGCGCAGTGTAGGGTTCCGTAGTTTTTATAACAGCCAAGTGCGTGTCGTATTCGCTGACTGATCGTTTTGTACCATGCTCTAACTAAAAGCCAAACATGGCTACCTAACTAATTTGACTTCCTATACAAATCCTCACCTGATCCGACAATTTTGCACGGAAAGTTTAAATTTTTTTTAGAGATTTGTATAAAACTTGTCATAGCCGGTGTTTTGAATTTAAATACGGACACACAGCCACACTAATCAATCGTCACAAGAAACTAGCACGATACAACTGGCGCTTAGCGCCATCTATCGACCTTTCTATAGAGTTGTTCGAAATTTTCGAGTCAAATACAATTGGTCGACTATTACTCGTAAACTTGTAAAGCCCACTTATGTGTGATAGTTTTCCTTTAAATTTCGTTATATATAGGTACTACTGCCGTGACATTTGAATTTCTAACTACAACCGTTTAGTTGATAGAGGGGGCGACACTTGACTCTAACGAAAATTGGTACTTTAAAGCTTGATAAGTCACGAACGGTTTACTTAATCAAAAAACGATCTTACCAAATTCCTAATATTTTTGAAAGACCTATCCAACGATATCGCACACTATGGGAAGAACGAAAAAAAAAATTATCATCCCACTTTACATGTATGGGAGGTACCCTAAATAATTGTTTTTTTTTTTTAATTTTATTTTACCACTTTTTCAGCGTCATTAACGTGTATACTCATGCCAAAGTACAACTTTCTAGTACCAATAGTTTTTGTGCTAAACCGCGGACAGACGGACAGACAGACGGACATGGCGAAACTATAAGGGTTCCTTTTTGACAACGGAACCCTAAAAATGGAGTAACTTCTCCCGTTTTCCCAACATTTCCCTTCACTGCTCTGCTCCTATTGATTGTAGCGTGATGAAAAGTATACTATAACCCGCTCAGGAGTTTGAAAACTAATTGTACCAAGTTTCGTTAAAATTCGTCTAGTAGTTTTTGTTTCTATAACGGTTATACAGACAGACAGACAGACAGACAGACAAAAATTTAACTGATTGCATTTTTGGCATGAGTATCGATCCTTAATCACCCCCTGATAGTTATTTTGGAAATATATTTCATGTACAGAATTGACCTCTCTACAGATTTATTATAAGTATAGATAAGTGGTGCGGATGATTCTCGAAGGACCATTGGCGGGAAAATAATTTTGGCGGTGAAATATTGACCACACAGTAATGAGCCGTCCAGGGGTAGGAAAAAGGACTTACTTGGATATCTTGAGCTGGTTAGCTTGAGAAGAAGGTGCACGTGGGTTGAATCTCTCCTTCTTAGTTGCTGAACACTTTCACTTTGGTCTTTATTTCGTCACACATGTATGGTCAACACGGATAGTTGATAGTTTTTTAGATTTATAGATATATTAGCGGTTAATTATCTCGGCGCGGTGCGGGATGATAACTTCACGACGGTTTCTTCACGAAGACTCAGAGCCACAATATGGCGGAGGTAATTATACCTTTTTCTAATCACAGAATCTGAGCGATGATTGGTTAGCGATGAATGCGCCAATCAGTGGCGCGTGCGGTGAACATCTCTTCTCTGATTTGTGGGAATTGGATAGGAGGATGTGATATGGTTGGCTCAAAAACTGCGGTCAAGAAATCTGTATTCTAATATGTAAGATGCGTTCGGAAACATGATAATAACAACATAATCATACCATTAGAGGTGCGTTCCGAAATATGACAGTAGAAAATTATAAACTAAATAAAACTTGCGCAAGCAATAAGTGAATAGTACATCATGGACTACCCGCGTATTTATTTTCTCCTGCTGTGTCAAATCCATCCAAACGTTGTCTGTAAAAGATCGCTTTTAGCGATAAGACCGCCCATTGTAACACCCTTTGTAGTTTTTAAGTCCTTATTTAATTCTGTTATGGTGTACAATAAAGAGTATATCTATCTATCTATCAAAATGATAAGATAAGATAGATTATATTCTGAAATGATAAGTTATGTAGATTTTCAGCAATCTACCGTTTTCGGCAAGCATTGCTTCACGTTGCAGATCAACCAGCGCAGCAGTTAATAGATAGTTATAGAAGCCATATTGTTTCCTAAACGAAAACAGTTATTATTATTTTTTCTGTGGGATCTTATTTATAACCACGAAAGTTGAGAAAAGAGTATCTATTCTTATATAAACCAATATTAGCACTGCTGGGGTTGCGGGAATGTTCTTGCAAGATACAGTGCCCCGGAAAGCAAGGACAATAATTGAAGGAACAGGGTGTGATGTTAGTCATTAGGAGTCAGAAACTCCGTTCCACTGCACCTAAAACGGGAGAAATCATTTAATAATTTCTCCTGAAACAACAGGACTTAGCCCTCCTATTATCAAAAGAATAAATATACATATATGGGTTCAATAAACTCTCCAAATAAGCTAGGAATATAAGGCGAACTTACGACAAATTATACAATAGAAGGTATTTTAACAAATAATACCGGGTAATTAAAAATATTGGAAACCCGTCAAGAAAGTATACAAGCAAAGATTAAAAACGCCAATTAAAAGAAAAAAGAAGTGCCTGTAAAACAAGAGCGCGAACTTAAATGGTTCGTGATTTATTAAGCTCAGCGCAGATTAGTTTGATCGGAATCTGATTAAGTATTATTGGTAGGTGAATGTTAGTAACACTTCTTTTTATTTCGGTGGGAAAGTCATAAAATTACTCCTTCTGCTCTGGGTGGTGTGGAAGGGAGTGTCAGACTGCTACTGATTAAAAAACCACCATGTTTCTTCACTTGCCCTTACGTTCCGGGTCCGCGGTATCTGGTTAGAAAATTCCCGCAACCACGGCGTTATTAACACTTTGTGTCATTGTGAGAATGTCGGACCATAGTGATGGGGATAATACAAGTGTTATGGAGATAATAACAAGTTATGAAAATAGTCAAAAGGATTTGGAAGTGAATAATTTACAACGCACAGAAAGTAGTGATATTATTAGAAGGAGTGCAGAGAAGAGAAAAGAAATGGAAGATGGAACTAGTGACGAACGGAATGATGACGGATTCAAAACGGTTAATAGAAGAAGAGCGAAACGTATGCTGACCAGTAAATTAGTGGAACTAACAAGCAATGTGAGGGTAGATGAGGAAAAAAATGATTTATCGCGAGACTTAGTTGAGCATGAAGTATGTGTCACCTCCGTCGATGTTTTACCTAAGCAAATAGCTATGGCTAAGTTACTCCGATCAGAAAACATCACGGTTATAATTAGGATCAATATAAGAGCTCTTTTAAAGTTTTAATCCAATTTAAGGATAAAGAATCCGCGGTAAACTATTGGAGTGTCACGAAATGAAAGAAAAAGGACTACGTTGTCAGCTGACTCAAGATTTGACTATGACGTATGGTTTAGTGAGAGGGGTCGATATGGACCTGCAAGAAGATGAACTCACTAAAATCTTTGAATCATCTGCTGAAATCTTATCGATTAAAAGATTAAATCATATAAATTCGGACGGCAAATGGGTGGAAAGTGAGTCAATAAGGGTGTGCTTCAAAAGCAATAGCATGCCACCTTTTATTTATGCGTACGATTGCCGCTTCAAAGTTGAGCCATATGTGTTCCCCGTGACACAATGTAATGGTTGTTGGCAGTTTGGTCACTTCTTAAAATATTGTCCTATTAAAAAAATAATGTGTCCGAAATGTGGAGGGGATCACGTTAATTGCAATATTCATTCATATAAGTGCCTTAATTGTAAGGGGGATCACTTTGTTTTAGACAAAAAGTGTCCTTTTTTTGTGAAAGAAAAGGCTATTCGGAGCATCATGAGTAAATAGCAAGTAACATACCGCAGAGCCCTACAGTTATACTATCAAAATAAACAAATAGAAAAGGTCAATAGAAAACATTCATATAAACATACCGTGCCGCCTCCCAACCAGCCGAATAATTAATGATGATGATGGGTTAATGATGGGATTGCACCGGCAAGATGCATTATCTGATGATCAGAACATAGAAGAAGAGTCAGAAAAAAGTTCAGACGAAATATCTACCATTCTTCAAGCACCTAAATCAAAACGCAAGAATAGTAAGAAAAAGAGAGAGTTTTATAACTTTAGCACGGGAACAATAGAAACCTTAATAGAGAAACCGCAGAATGAAGGACAAACTGGTGAAAGGGATGGCGAGTTGACATACAAATTTGAGTTTAAGAAGCTCTGGTTCAAAATTAAAAATACTATACTATCAGGGGGTACTTTTGAAGAAAAAATTATTTCTGTTTTGAAAATTATTTCTGGTGAACTTTATAAGTTTATGACTAATAGGTTATTAAATGGGAGATTAATTGAGCGATTAATTATATTTCTTAATGGATAAATTATCTAAACATATAAGGCTAAACATATTCCAAGGGAATGCACAAAGTTTTTGCCCGAAACTAATTAGTTTGAAGGATTTATTAATACGTGAATGTATTCACATTGACATTATTAGTGAGACATGGTTAAACATCGATTCTTTGATAAATATAAGTGGCTACAATGTATATCGAAAGGATAGAAATGATTCGTACGGAGGAGTAGCTATAATAGTACACAAATCTATTCATTCTCATATTTATTCTTTTAGTACTAACAATTCTGGCATTGAAATTTTATGTGTTAAACTGCTAAACTGCAAAGATTTAGAATATGTTCTGTCTATATACTGTCCATCTTCCGTACGAACACAATTGGCTGACTGGGATACACTTTTCTCAACTTTCACCTCGAAAACAATAATTGCTGGCGACTTCAATGGCCACCACGCTAATTGGTCGGTCAGAACCGATACGAGAGGCAGTCAGATTATGAACTCAGCGCTTGACAATGATTTTATTTCACTTAATAGTGGTGTGTCCACGCGAGTTAAGTTTGTGAACGGAATGTTACAACAAACCTCGCCTTACATTTCCTTTGCCTCCTCAGACATAGCTATCAAGTTTATATGGCAGGTGTCTAGTGAAAACTTGGGAAGTGATCACTTGATAATTAAAATGTCGATTCAAATAGTTAACGACTTTAGTTTAATTAAAAAACGAAACCTAAAAAAATCAGATTGGGCTGGATATTCTCAAACTATCGCCGATGATCATATTGTATATAGTGACGGGTCGGATAAGATTCAAAATATGTATGATGATTTTGTTAATGACATTAATAATGCGGCGGATAAACATATCCCCTACATTAAATATTGTAATAAACCGGCTGAAAACTTTATCCCAAAGGAATATTGGAATCCCCAATTATCGAAAATAGTGGCACAGCGTAGACTAGCTTTGATCATCTTTCGTCGTAACCCCACACCAGAAAATTTAAGAACTTTAGAGAAACTAACTCGAGATTCACAAGACCTAATACGCAAAGAAAAATTTCTAAGCTGGCAGAAATTCTGTAACTCTATTGATCAATCAACGTCAGCCTCTGATCTTTGGCGTCGTATGAGATGGATGAAGGGTTTTAGGCAAAATAAAATGTTAATAAATTGTTCTCTTGAAAACCAAAGCGAGTTGCTTTGTTCACTTACTCCGGATTATGTCAGAAATGTGATGCCGTCTTTTGAGTCTAGAAATTCAACCTTAGATGCGGACTTCTCCATGCAAGAACTTAAAAGCTGTTTAAGAAAAAAGGACACAGCGCCAGGTGAGGATGGCATAACTTATTCAATGATCTATCATTTACCTGACACAGCTAAAGATTTCATGCTTAGATTATATAATAATATTTTTAAATATGGCATTATTCCTAGACAGTGGCGAAACATACAGGTAATTCCCATTCCAAAGGTTAATTCAGCTTCTCATGGTGAACCTAAATTAAGGCCTATATCCTTACTATCTTGTCTGTCTAAAATTTTTCATTTATTAATATTTAGACGTGTAGAGTGGTACATTGAAAATACTAAAGTTCTCTCCCCGCATACAGTAGGTTTTAGAAAATCACAGTCCTGTTTAGACTCCTTAGCTCGTTTGGTCTCACACATTCAAATAGGTTTTTCTAAGAATATTCCGACGTTAGCTTGTTTTCTAGATATTGAGAGCACCTATAATAACGTATCTATTGATGTAGCTATGAAAATATTGGATAATATTCAAATAGGAACTAAAATTTGTACATATCTTTGGTCCTTTTTAAGTTAAAGATACCTGAATATCAAATCGGACACTGGCAAAACTATACTCTCCAGATGTACCAATAAAGGCCTTGCACAAAGAGACCCTTTATCCCCGCTGCTTTTTAATTTAATAACACACAAAATATGTATCCAAACACAACACATATTACTATCGCAGTATGCCGACGATTTTGTTTTATTTGTTAGTGAAAAATTATATTCAAAGCTGTGAAATACGTATTCAACAAGGGCTCGACTCAGTAATTATTTTGTTGCAGGAATTAGGTTTAGTTTTATCTGCAAGCAAATCTCACTATTGTCTCTTTAGTAAGGGCCAAAGGAGATTTTTTCCTACCCTAAAAGCAAACGGCCAGTTATTAGCAAGATCGGATTGTGTAAAATATTTGGGGATTTGGTTGGATAGTAACTTTTTTTTTTTTTTTTTTTTAACGTGGTAAAATTATCAAATAAGTCCTCCCACCCCCGGCAGGGTGGGAGGGACTGTCAGACTTTTACTGACTAAAATCCACGGTGTTCCTTCAATAACCCTTTACATACCGGGGCCACGGTAACGGGATGAGTCCCACGACCCCGGCAGGCTTCGGCCCTCTGCAGAGGGGGCCTCGTCATGTTGCTGACGCTCTTTGAGGCGCGCGTGGAACACGACGCGCCGTCGACCCGGGCATGGTCCATGGTCGGACAGCGAGTTGCCCTTTACTCGCTGTCCGCATGCCCGCGCCTACGGTGGCCGGAGATCGTCGGCCGACGTCCGACGCCGTGGGATACTACCACTGCGGCTGGGCTGGAGGGAGGACGCCATCCTCTCCCTCACGCGGCCCGCCTCCTCCTTCGAAAGCATGACTGCTTCGCAGAAGGAGGCGACCGCTTCCCACTCCCTCTCGCCCCGCAGCATGGCCTCGACCAAGGCCGGGCGCGAGAGGTCTCCGCCTATTGTCGCCGTGAGGACACGTCGGTGCTCTGCCCAAGCTGGGCAGTCCTGCACCGTGTGCTCGACTGTGTCCTCAGGGCGACCCTCGCAGTGGTGACACCCAGGCGTCTCTTCCTTACCCATCAGACACAGGTACCTCCCGAAACTTTGATGGTAACTTGCGCTGGGGAAAACATGTAAAAGAAACTATAGATAAATGTTCTAAATTTTTAAATATTTTGAAAGTATTGGCTGGCAGTAGTTTGGGTATACATACTAAACATTTACGTTGTATATCTCATTAGTAAGAAGTAGACTCGACTACGGTAGCTTCATTTATGATTGTGGCGCTAAGATTCACACTAACAAATTAGATAAAATTCAAAATCAAGCTTTGCGAATTACGGGAGGATTTATTAAAAGTACCCCTATCCATGTTATGGAGTGTGAGTTAAATATAATGCCCTTATTTTTAAGAACACAGTACCTAGCGTCTAAATTTATGTTGAAAAGTGTGTCCTGGTCTAACAACACAACTGTTGATACGATATCTGATTTGAGCGAGCTGTGCCATAAAGAATACTGGAAGAACAAAATAAAGCCATTACTCGTCGATTCGGTTAATGATATAAAAACGTTTCAAGTTTCCTCATCGGATACGCTTAAGATGTTTAGTTTAGAAACCTGGATGTCAGCCATTGAATTACAGGAGCATATTAAAAGTAATCTAGAATGTGTAATAGGTAATAAAACTTCATGTGAACCGAATGTTCTATTAAATAATGTTATACAAGAACTTAATACAAAATACAGTGGTTGGCATAAGTTCTATACGGATGGGTCGAAAAGTGCGGCTGGACAGGGGGTTGGGTATTTCTATCAAAATTTTAATGTTAAAATTGGTTTTAAAATAAATGCTTGTGTATCAATCATGACGCTGGAACTTATTGCAATCGTTCAAGCCATGTCATATGCAAATGAATTAATCTTTGTTATTAAATAAAATTGTTATTTTTTCCGACAGCAAAAGTGCTTTGCAACACGTGGCTCGATGTGCCTCTGCTATCAGAGGTGTATCCATAGCCTACGATATTATTAGTATCATTCATAAATTTAATAAAAATGGCATTGAATTTAAGTTGCAATGGGTTCCAGCTCATACTGGTGTAAAAGGTAACGAGGAGGCTGATTGAATATCTAAATTAGCAGCAGTTGGAGGAAATGAGATTAGTTTTTTGCCGGACTACACAGATTTGATACCTAAATTTAAAATAAAGTGTTACGAGTTCTGGAAAAATCATTTTGATCAAAAATCTGAAACAAAACGAATTTGGTATAAAACTATTCAGCATGAGCCTCCTCGTTATCTTTGGTTTGATGACGGTCAACTAAGCAGATTTCATGTTAAAATAGCATTAAGACTCCGATCGGGACACTACCCATCGGCAAAGTTTGCGTTCTTGATGAAAAAAGTCGAATCACCAAACTGTGTTACTTGTAATGAAATCGAGGACGTACAACATTTGTTGATGGGTTGTGTTAAAAATAAGATTGATAGAGAAAAATTGGTAAGAGAGTATGGCTTAAACAGGCTAGACATTGGCTTGATACAGACGATCCTAGCATACCCTAAGTCTGATCTAGCAAAAAAACTTTGTAGGCTGACAGTAATATCAGATCCATAGTTAATGTAATATCTATTTATTGTTAAAAGTATTGTGAAGTTTGTGTATATTGTTTATAAGGTACAATGGGGTTGACGTATCCTTGTGGATAAAAACCCCTAAATAAATAAAAAAAAAAAAAGCAGTACAAGTATTTTTTAACGCTGCCGACATTTCTCATTTAACGTGGGTTCGTTTACAAACATGTAAACTTATTTACACCCACACCCAGAGAGACAAATATCTGGAGCCCATATAAACATCTGTTCCGTGCAGGAATCGAACCCACAACACCCAGCGCGGCAGCCAATCGCTCAACCGCTGCGCCAACCGTTCGTATACATACTGAAGATACCGAGGTGTATAATTTATGGTACCGTTCCAAAGAAAAGAGAGAGTGAACTGAACTATTCCATAGAGACCGATAAATCACTTTGGAAAAGAACTGTGAATTCTTTTCAACCGACGACCAAAAGAGGAGGTTATCAATTCGACGCGTATATTTTTTTTTTTTTTTTTTTTTTTTTTATGTATGATCACCGAATACTCGAAGACGGCTGAACCGATTTGGAAAATTCTTTTTTTGTTTGATAGGGTATACTTTGAAATTGGTACCATTTGTCACCAAGTCAGGATCTGATGATGGGATCTTGGAGAAATCGAGGGAACTCTTCAAATATTATAGGCACACCTATGGCGTTTTGGGTATTTCTTATAGTAACTTGTGCAGTTTCTCTCAAAAAGTACCATTTGGGGAAGTGGAACTGATGATGAAGACCACAGATGGCCGCCGAAACTACTCAATAATAAGTATTTCGTGGATTGCGATTCGATTACTTGAATATGGATATTAAGCACTTGGTGCTCGTCACAATGCATATGGTGATGTATAACTGATGGTGAAGTACCAGGAGAACTCCTCAAAAATTAACGGCCCAGTATTGGGAAAAGCAATATTTTGTAAAAGGTTATAAGTAGTTGACATTTAGGCTCTTGTAACTAGGTAAATTAAAAATCAACCAACTAAAAAGAGTGAAATAAAAACTTTTTACCAAAAAATTAAACCGACTCCCAACAAACACTGCAAAGTGAAAAATAACTTTAATTTTGGAAGTCGGTGCCAAAAACGAAAATACAAAACTAAAGACACCGACTACCGAAATTAAAGTTATTTTTCACTTTGCAGTGTTTGTTGGGAGTCGGTTTAATTTTTTGGTAAAAAGTTTTTATTGGGAGTCGGTTTAATTTTTTGGTAAAAAGTTTTTATTCCAAAAAGTTTTTAACAAACTATTTACACATTATGAAGGTATCTTGGTTTGATTTGTGAAAAATATGAACCCTTGGGTTCATATTTTTTTCTCCGTTCTCATACATCGTTTTGATAGCAGTGTTAATGATGAAAATTACACAAAGTGCCTTCCTGGGTTCGAACCCAGAACCTACTCGTATGTCGTGCTTTGTTAATACTGGGCCACCGCCACTCACTTATTAATTAATTGTAATTTGTTAGGTATGTAAGGTTATGAAATGGCATAGTATTAAGTGCTTCTTACACCTATATGGACTAAAGTGGTCCTTAAAATAATAGCCAAACATTATTAATTAACAAATTAGTACAATATAAAGGTTATTAATGCTCGTTTTTTATTATGATTAAAGGCTTTTGTCATGTACGTATTTAGGCTCAGGTCGGTAATATTCTTCACCTATTAAATTGACGACTATTATTATTATTATATACTTTATTGTACACCTCACAATATTTCTATGGATACAAAAAGCAGTGACACACGGACGAGGGTAAATAAACTAATGTTAAAGAATGTATAGTGTATTAAATACCTACATAAAATAATATTGAAAGGTTTAATATCGTGCTACGTGCTAAAAATAAAAAATAAAACTTTTTAATTTTAATTTGAAACTCGCCACCAAAAAGCGCGTTTGTTGCCCAGTATCAAGCTGCCCGCCAGAGAAAAAAATATAAAAAATAAATAAATTAAAAAAAAAGTTATTCATTCACAGACCCTTACAAGCGTGAGGATTAACCCGTGCAGCTATTATTATTTAGAAACGCTCTCCTCTGCGTGCCTTAGCAACTATGAAATGACAAGTAAATTTTACAATAAATTACAGACTACAGCAGTATTACCCAATGTCAAAATGACATCACGACTGGCTCGCAGTGCGGCATACGAATAATATTTGTTGAAGTCTCTAGTTAATTTAGTAATGACAATGTGTGCTCGGGAACAGAACTGTTCACCTTTATATAGTTTCACGCATTAGAAAGTAGGAAACCTAAAATATTATAGTTAGTGATTTTATTTATTTATGTTGGCAATCCAACTTCATGCTCTACATTTTATTATATTATTGCCAGCTGTAGACTGATCCCGAAACGACGGCGTGTTGTGTTCCACGCGCGCCTCAAAGAGAAAAACAATGAGCATCACAGGGACAGATAGGATCAAATATCGGCCTATAGGGGTTGCGGGAACGTTCTACCCATATACTGCGGACCCAGAAAGCAAGGGAAACTGAAGAAACAGAGTGGATTTTTAGTCATTAGATGTCTGACTCTACCTATTGCGAGGGGGAGAAGCCAATAGATTATTTGCTCCCCGAAAAAAGACTGGTATACTCATAGATTTGCTTATAACTTTGCTTTGTACTCTGTTGTTTGATGTACACTGTCTGTGGAAAAGATTAACCGTTGTGATTCTTGCCGGATTTTCTCCATAGATAACGACTCATTCGAATCTAGCGCTAGCTCATGTCGTTTTATAAGTGTATAAATAGTAAATAGTTTATTCAGGAACAAAAACACAAGACCAGATACAACAAGTCAAACGCTGTTAGCTGTAAAAGTATAAACTGTAGCGCAGTTAACAACGCCCTTCTCCGGATACAAAAAACATGATATAATGCTCCATTTAAAAAGTTAATTAAGAAATAATTTAAACAGAAAAAAGCAATAATTTAAAAGATAAAAATAAACAACAAAAATTGGCAATGAAATTGGGATGTGTATAGAAGTAGTAATATAATGTAAGGTGACAATAATAGTAATCTGTAAGTTCGAGTACAGTATCTTCAGTAGATTTTCCACTCCTAAATCCAAACTGATTATTAGCGAGAAGGTTAAATTTCTTTAGGTATTTGGTGAGTCTTTGGTTTATGACCTTTTCGAAAATTTTAGAAAATGTACTCAACACTGAAATAGGTCTGAAATTAGTGACATTTGCCTTGTCTCCCGATATGAGAAACAAAATACATTGATTGGTGAATTTTATTACAATGGGATAAAATAAACCCCTTAGCAATTAGGCTCCATACTTCAGAAACGCTGAAACATCCTGCGCGAAATAACGGGATAGGAATTTTAAAACGTCAAGGGGTAGTTTTGGACGGCTTTCGGTAACTCTAAACCCGTCCAAATTTGAGGCCTCGATATACAGTTTGTATTTAAATGTAACGTGTCTGTGGTATAAAACTTCATCAACATTCCAGCAATATTTCAAAAATAATCTGTCAGCAAACACGACTAAAATATTTCAAAACATTTTTGTCAGTGATAGTCCTGCCTCGCATTTATTAATCAAATTATGGCTCAGTAGTTCGCGTTATTTTTCATAACATTTACTTTCGCTGTGTACGTACCTACGTGCCTATAAACACAGGTATGACGACATGTACTTTCAGTAATATAGATAATTAAGGACCTTCAGTCGTTTGACAATGCGATAAATTCAGTCTAATTTAACATTAAGTGGTTACGTTACACATTGACGAATTTGTTAAACATTGGGGTGATTGCGTAAGATACCTAAAATACTAGTACGTAATGTTATCTATTTTGAGAAATTAACATTAATTTGTTTACATCTACTATGCTGAGCTTCTCCAAAATTTCATAAGAATGTCGGCTGGGGATTTTTGATATCGCATCTTCATCATTATGTAAATAAAATCAAAATATACGTATTTATATCTACTATATCTTATAGTATAGTAAATTGCGAAACATTTTCATACAACATGGCAATGCCGCCAGTTTTTGAGAATATTACCGGCCCACTGTGCAGCGTTGAGAACGTAATTATTTTGATACTTAAGTATTATATAAATTAAATACTAAAGTGTCAACATATTGTGTAGATTAAATAGTTTGTGTAAAAGTAAACCCAACATAAAACAAAAACCGGCCATGTGCGAGTCGGCGTGTTGTATCGTAGCCCCCTTAAATATTTATTTTATTTTGTTTTAGTATTAGTTGTTCTAGCAGCACCAGAATTACATCATCTGTGAAAGTCTTAACTGTCCATGTTCATGAGCTGTTTAAGAGATACAGACTGGTTACACATAGACGGACATGGCGGGAATGTTTTTACACTTTGGGTACGGAACCCTAAAACTCGTGTTAACTTAAAAAAGTCATAAATGATATCCATAAAATCTTTACATAGTAAGTAAATTGTTAGTATTATCTGAATAGAAAAGATTTGTAATCGGCTGTTGAACTGTAAGATACCAACTAGATTTGTAAAGACCAATATTTTTTCAGCCTTCTATTTGAACTAAAGATGTCCGCAAATATTTTACAAGTTGTAATAGCATTTCACTCATAAAACTGTCAATTGTAGCGTGCAAAATTAAATAAATAGTAACCTCTTCAGGCTAAAGAGGTGAAATGTGGCACAATAGGGTAGAGAAAATGTTGCCTAAAATAATATTTGGATATATTCCTCTAGGGATACTTCGCAAGGATTTGAGGATAATATACTGTTGAAAAAACCTTTACTGCTCCATAAATATTCTATTATACAATAACACTACATACATACTCTATATGCATGATTTAACTTTTTTTATATATTTATTTACAACGCAACAATGGCAATTATTAAAAATTAAAGTAAAAAATTTAGTTAGTATTTAGGAAATTAATCACATAACACAATTTATTTTATTGTATTGTATTAATTGCGTGTTTTGATTATTGATTTCGTGTATGATTATTTTATGTATGACATTTTAATTAAATGAATTTAAAAATTTAATCTGAATTAAACGTTTAATTATAATAATTACTAGCCCCTTGTTATTTTTTTAATAGAGTTAAAATTATCGAATACCATTCTTTTAAAGTATGAGATATATCTACAGTCTTTCTTCATAAAAAAAACTTCAACTGTGCCAAACGTAATAATCCTCTGGCCGCGTAATTTTCGTAAGAAGGGATACGTTGGTGCCTTATCTATACTAATATTATAAAGCGGAAAAGTTTGTTTGTTTGTTTGCTTGAACGTGCTAATCTTCGTAAGTACTAGGTAGATTTCAAAAATTCTTTCTGATTATGATAGGCAGTTTCATGAGGAAGGCTATATGCTATCTAAAATTACGCTACTGCTCTCGGTTTTCCTAAAATAAGGTTATTAGTGAAGTAAGTCGGAAGAAAATACGCCGCTAAATTACTATAATCGCGTGTGCTGGCGAAATGCTGAGATATACATAAAGATCATGTACTACAATAATGTAGAATTTATGTAGATTTAAAAAAAGTCCGAGGTACTACACATCTAACTTTTATAAATAATCTATACTAATATTAAAAAGCGGAAAAGTTTGTTTGTTTGTTTGCTTGAACGCGCTAATCTTCGAAAGTTCTGGGTGGATTTGGATGCAATTTGGTATGGAAGTAGCTTGAAGTTTGAGGAAGGTTATAGGCTACTTTTGACGCGACTGCAAAAAAGGAGAGTTATGTTTTTACCGTGATAGAATCCACGGGTGCGAAGCCCCGCGTGAGTACTAGTTTCCGTAATATACATAATAATCTCAGCCTCAGTCATCTGTCATGTTGAAAAAACAACATTATTAATTACCTCCAATATTGAAATTGATTGTTGCTGGGATGAGATTGCGTCTTATATTATTCACAGTAACTAGCCTGAGTTCTTTCATAAATTAAGAAATGATCAAATATGGCTAAAAACCATATCATTTAGACGAAGCTCATGGCTAAATAATCTGCTGGGATTACGGAATTGTTCCAAAGAGCTACCGCAGCTTCGGAACACGAAGGGCATATGACGGAACATGGATGGGTTTTAGTCAGTAAAAGTCTGACACACCCTCCCGCTTCACCCAGAACGGGAGGTAGTCATTGGATGACTTCCCGTCCTTAAAAAAGAAAGCCAAAAAATAATGACCACTAGATCAAACTTCAACGTTAACACGTTCGCTGACAGTGAGTACTTACCCTGACACCACATTACGACAGTAGAACTTTCCATACTAAATGACAAATCAACGTAGTACTCGTGCACAAGCAAGCAATATGAAACTACCTACAAAATACTCGTGTTACGGCAGTAAGAAATATGAAATTGCTCATAATATGACAGTGGATACTGCTCTTCATACTACTTATATGAAAAATTATCGTGAGACGACGTACTCTTAAAAATAAGTGGCCCGGCCCTCGACGTACTGTCATAACGCACTATTTTAATTTCCCGCCTAACGACGTACTGTCACCGAACGTGATAAACGCTTGCTGAGATCGATTCAAGGATGGGTGACTATTTAACATCCTACCGAGATTGCTCTGTGTATCAGCTGTCATTTGCACATCTTTAGTATTTATGTACGGATTGCCAGAAGTGAGCAAATCTGACACCAGACTTGTCTAGGCATTGTGTTTTAGTCACTTTATAGACAGTCGCTCAATCTATACTAATATTATAAAGCGGAAGAGTTTGTTTGTTTGTTTGTTTGCTTGAACGCGCTAATCTTCGAAAGTCCAGGGTGGATTTGGATGAAATTTGGTATGGAAGTAGCTTGAATCTTGAGGAAGGTTATAGGCTATCTAACATTACGCTACTGCTCTCGGTTTTCCTAAAATAAGGGTATTAGTGAAGTAAGTCGGAAGAAAATACGCCGCTAAATTACTATAATCGCGTGCGCTGGCGAAATGCTGAGATATACATAAAGATCATGTACTACAAAAATGTAGGATTTTTGTAGATCTAAAAAAAAGTCCGAGGTACTACACATCTAATTTTTATAAATAATCTATACAAATATTATAAAGCGGAAAGGTTTGTTTGTTTGTTTGCTTGAACGCGCTAATCTTCGAAAGTTCTGGGTGGATTTGGATGCAATTTGGTATGGAAGTAGCTTGAAGTTTGAGGAAGGTTATAGGCTACTTTTTACGCGACTGCAAAAAAGGATAGTTATGTTTTTACCGTGATAGAATCCACGGGAGCGAAGCCCCGCGTGAGTACTAGTGTTTAATAATTGTCCTAACCGATTTCAGCCGCGGAGGCCAATCTATAATAATATATTATTTCTAGGATAATCAACGATTATCCTAGAAATAAGATATTATAGTGCACAAGTATGTACGCAGGTACAGATGCATTCCCTATTCCTATTCTCCCATAACCCGATGGGACGAAAATCCAACACGATCGGAGAGAGCTCAGGCGCGAGGTATTCCTCGAAGCGCTACCATTTTGAAGCGCACCTAATGAAGCGCTCCTTTTTTATTCCTCGGAGCGCTCCTTTTAGTAGCGCTCCCGATACCATGTTATCGGAAAAGGAGCGCTCCGAGGAATAAAAAAGGAGCGCTTCATTAGGTGCGCTTCAAAATGGTAGCGCTTCGAGGAATACCTCTCAGGCGCGGCTTAACGTGCTTTCTGAGGCGCAGGGTATCACACCGTCAACTTCTAAACTTCGGGCTACTGTTGAGAAATTTTTATCAGATAAACCCAATAGCACTTTTTCGCGCTCAGCAGTCGCGCTTACGTCCACTCACTTTGCTTTTTTATGAAAATCTGATGAACTAAAATATGACGAATTTTTAAAACACATATAGCAAAAGTTGTTGATTATGATGTTAGTAACATAGCCCTGAGAGGGTTTTGGTGTTTTATAATTAACCCTGTATATTGCATTGTTTTCTTTAAAAACAAATCTCAGAATGCGTTGCTATTTGAATGGAAAATTCAGCTGAAGCATACCGCACTAAGACATCGCTTGCATACCGATATATTGAACAAAAAATTATATCTTGCTTCCAAGAGATTGTCAACATTTCGCTATGCAAAGCGTGTTCCGAGATAGAGTCTTGGAAAGTTTTTGAGAAGAGCAGATCGATCGATACTCAATGCAGTGATGCACTAACTTGAAGTGATTCTTACTTCTTGTTTACTTAATATTATAAATGCCCAACTATGTGAGGATGGATTGATCGATAGATTTTTGTTACTCTTACACACAAAAACTACTGAACGAATCCGAATGAAATTTGGTATGTGGATACTTGAGATCCTGGAATAACGTTTATTTATTTATTTACATTTCATGTACATTGGTACAAAGCCGGATTTCACGTCAAGCAAGGAAGGAAAAGGTTGTACCTGGTAAATTTTATTGGTTTATATTAACTATTATCGTTTACGAAAACTATCGCTTTGTCTCTTTCACACTCACCTACAAGTTTGGTGCATGTAAAAGAAACAAAACTAGTATTCGAAACAAACGAAAAAAGTATTTCAAACTCCTGCTAAGCCCACTGAACACATAATTCTATTAATCATCTTGTGCCAATCCCAACGTTCCATTACAATTATGTTTTGTTGTCAGAGTAGAAAGAAAAGAAAAGCAAAAAGAATAACATTGTCACAGAAACCACATGCATACAAACTTTTAGTATTAAGTTTTTAAGCTTTTTCAAAATTTCTTAAGGTAACATTAGAAGTAGGTACCGACTTAAATTATATTGGCAGGACAAAGATGTTAAAATTATGAAAGAAGGAATAATAAAAAAAATTACTGCAGATGCACGTCGTGGCCGTGGCAACAAGGTAGAATTTACTATGAATGTATGTGAGGGGTCTGTCATTTGCGTAATGACTGAAACCCCCAGGTGGTCCCCCGTTCGCTTACGTTCAGAGTTGCGATGGTGGATCTCACTTCCTCTGTCCTTTTTTTTTTCTTGTTTTCTGGGTGGGAAAATCATCGAATGACTTCTTAAAGAATGTCGTCTGCTCGTCTTAGCCGGACGAATTACACTTCTTCTTCTAGAACATACATGCACAAGTGATAATCTACTCCACCTGCCGTCACTACGTTTTACCAGAGAGCCTACCAGCTCCATTTAAGCTACGATTTATCATTCGCACATCTTCGTCTATTTTTTCTAACTTCCACTAGTAATAGCTATATTCAGTACATTTCGTATCTTTCAAAAGATAACAAAGGTTACATATTTCGGTTTCGAAACCATATTTTACCGTTTATATTGAGTTATTGCTTCTGAGGTAATATTGTGATAGATAAATGCTCGAAAATCTTGGTTTGAGTAGAAAGTGTTGAGATGGCTTATCGTAGATTTCTTTATTGATTTGTAATCTTTACTAGAGACCCCGCTCGGCTTTTTTTAAAACAATCAAATCGGTCAAAACGATCTCAAGTGTAGTTTTATTTTTCATTTGTAGGTATATCGTTTTCATTCGTTACAGGCGGTCAGAAACCAGAAATTCTTACACAAGAGAAGTCGTTTTACCCAGTTACTGTGTTGTGGAGGTCAAATAGGCAATCGTGTCTTGTAAGATAATAGTATTTAGTTGCAGGTTTGACTGGAAGCTTTCCACTAAACAGTTGCGAACAGGCTTGGAAAATTGATTCTTATTCTTAAAGAACAAAAAAAAAACACACAGTTTGTATAAAAAACTTTCCTAATGACAAGTTTCTCATTCGTATCACATGTCTATACCACAACAACCGATTTACACAGAACCTTTTTTACACCGGTGTCACTTCCAGTCTTCGTCTTGCTTTTCGCGAATAAATTGTATAATTAAAGCAAAAACTGCGGGGTGTGCGGGATAAAAAGTTGCCTTTAATGCCTCATTTATCTTCTAGTAAAAATCTCATGAAACAGAAAGACAGACAGACTAATGTATTATGGTATCGTGTAAATAACTGTAAGCACTTGAGACACAAGTTTGAAATCACACACAGACACTTCAATCTACAGTATGTTAACTAACAGAGGGCGTTCCCGTTAACCCGCAATAGTAAGGCATCCATACATGCTAAAAAATAATTACCATTCGAAAACAAAATATTTTCTTTTTTTAATAGTAAAATATTCACTAAAAATGTTAAATTGATACGTAAAAGAAACTCTCTGTACACGCGTACTTGAAGGACGGCAACGTCGCAATTTATTTATGAATGACGGGCCGAGTGTGCGGCGATCTAATTGATGTGCTATACTATTGCGGGTTAACGGGAATGCCCTCTGTTAGTTAACATATTGTATACTAATTTTACAAAGCGGAAAAGTTTGTTTGTTTAAACGTGTTAATATTCGAAAGTATTAGGTTGATTTGGATGAAAATTGGTATGGAAGTAGCTTGAAGCTTAAGGAAGGTTACTTTTTACCTGACTGGAAATAAAGGAGGCATAACATAATAACGCCAAAATGAGAAAGGTCCCGCGCGTCAACTAGTGTAATAAGTATGGAATGTCAAAATATTATACCTACAAGTTCGCGAAGCACAATTCGGTCAAAATTCTGTTTCCTATTATCTGCAAAGTCACATAAAAGCCATAATATTGTTGCAATAAAAAGTAAATCAATATTATTAGATACTTATGTATATTGCTATCTTATTATTTACGTCCTAATCAAAATTTTATCACATAATGAAAGCTCAGAACAAAAAATACTATAGTTTTCTCAGCGGAAATAAAGATAAACTTTTATCACATGGGTGTAAAAACTTTTTCTTGTAAAACTTGCTTACAATCAAAACAAAAATAAAATCAAACCTCCAAAAAGTTATTTATTTTCCTTGTTATTTATAACTAGCTTCTGCCCGCGACTTCGTTCGCATGGAAAGGTTTTCGCGCTTAAATCCAGTGGGAATTCCGGGATAAAAAGTACGCTATGTGTTATTCCAGGATGTCAACTGTTTACTGACTAAAAGACATTGGGAACTTTCTGCCCCGCTTTTCGAAAAGACACAAACGAAACCTATCACAAATGATAGATACTATTATCCACTTAATGCCGTGCATTTTTTTTCCCGTAACATATGGGAATATTGAAAAAATAAGGTTTCAGTCATTTAGTATTTTTACTTTTACACTTCACATTACACCTAAAAAAAATTAATAATATCATCACAAAAAATACGGCTATGACAATGCGCGCTGCGGCCCGGCAGTGTCTAGTCAGGTTATTATCATTGATTATGATGAATAATAAAAGCCTATTATTATATAACTCCGCCTTTGTTCAATCTGGTTGTTTTAGACTTCATTTTTTTTATTAAAAGAACTAGACCTGGAACAAATACTTGTCGTATAGTCGTATATAATAAACAATTGGTGATGATGATGATGATTATATTTATCTTGATATTGTCAAACACAGTATATTAGTTTATTAATATAAGTTCAGTACTGTGTTTTTACATTTTTTTTAAACAAATAATAAAAAACATTCAGTGGAAAAATAAGTAAAAATATATAACTTTTTGTTAGTTATTTTGCGATGCAAAACAATATAAAATGTAAAAAATCAAATCATTTTAGACAAAAATATTTCCAACTTAGACTCATCATACCTCAGAATTCCCATACCTACAGGTCTAAAGCTTTGAAATAAAGTACGTTTCATCTTTGTCCGACGTGGGGATTTTTCCCATAGTAAAGTTCCCAATGTCTTTTCATTCAGATCCGTTCAGTAGTTTTGGCGTGATTAAGTAAGAAACATCCATCCAAACATCCAAACTTTCGCATTTATAATATTAGTATAGATCGTTTTTAAAAGACTCATAAAAGAAAATTAGCAGTATCTGTGTTTAGCGATAGTCATTTGTTCATATGGTAGGTGTACAATACTATTAACTACCTATATTTATTTCCAATTTATAGGGTTCCGTAGCCGAATGGCAAAAACGGAACACTTATAGATTCGTCATCTCTGTCTGTCTGTATGTCATAGCCATTTTATTCCGATACTAAGTAATGTAATAATAATAAATGTATTCTGTGAACCCCTATACAAATTTTATACAAAAATAAATATTAAAAGTTAATACATCATACATGGAACTAAGACTAAAAAAAAACACATGTAGGGTATCTGTAGATACTTCTTTAAACAAGACATTGAGGTTCCCGAAACCGATTTTTCCCAAAGTCAATCGTTTGAACGATAGACACTTCTTAAGTGGTAAAATGTGTTTTTTTAACCCAAAGGTACTAACCCTTCATGGGCGAGACTGAATAACCCTGCATTTTTTTTTTTCTTCCGGTCAGACTTGAAAAAAAAAGTTAGAACGAAAAAGAGTCAGACTCCTACTGACTAAAAACCCATGCTGTGCCTTCCTATCCCGTTGTTCTGTGGCTGCGGTATCTCGTTAAAAGTTTTCCAAAAATATTTATTTACTGTGTTTATAATTTTGTATTATATGGAACAATTTTTTTTTTAAATTATATTTTAACACAAATGATATCTCCATACCCGGTTGCCTAGATGATATCGCGAAATGCGAAAAGGCCGCCCATAGGTATGTTTAAAGTTTCCTTTCTACATTTTAATATGTTGTGTACAATTGCATTGATTCGCGTAATGCTGATAAATCTATAGTATCCATAGTATATCAAAGTAAAGCAAAGTAAGTAGCATTCATAGTATATAAAAAATAAAATAAAAAATATATATCCATAGTACCTGTGCCCCGCATTTTCACGCGCGTTAATTTGAAGAAAAGACCTACAATATAATACTCCATTACTTTAAGATAACGCTAAGATAAGATAACTAAGTGCGTTCCTACTTTTAAGGATTTGAGCATTTCGCAGAGCTACCAGCGAGCGGCGGCGATTGATCGATCTGGTTTCAATTAATATCTTCTAAGATATTCATTTAAGTCAAATTATGTCAATGGCAATTTTATTCAAAATTGAATACTTGCGATGAAGAACGTATTTGTTTTGGATAAGGAATAATACTATACATCCAGTCTCACAAACTTACGCATTTATAATATTAGTAAGAAGTAAGACATAATTAACTTTTGTGATCGGTTGACAAATTGATTTAAATCAAACGGTTACATATATTCTTGCGATTTTACGATGATTTGATAAACAAATTCAATAAGACAGTAATAACTTGAATCAGACGGAAACACAAATTTATTTTATGTGTTTTTTAACCAACAGTACACGAGCTGCATATAATACAGTGACCATACAAAGCCATTTTATTTTCCCAGTAAAACTCAAACACAAGACAACACGTTCACTTGGTTATATCCTACATACGCGTATCACGGGCGCAAAGGGGCTTAAGATACATCAATTTAGCTCGTTTCAAGGATTAAAATCAGTTGAAACTGCCCCGTTAGATTTACAATGGGAGCGACTATTCCTTCGGTTTGTAAAACGAAAATGCTTTATTTTGTACGAGTTTATTTTCTGGGTATTACGCTAAATCTTGTTCTTTGACTTGGGTAAAACGGGGCAATTCTATCGGTTCTTAGTGAAAAGACGTATTTAGAAAAGAACACCAAGATTGTTTTGTTTAAGAAAAAATTTTTGTCGGATGATAACTATATGATGAAGAACGGGTTTCTTATCTATACTAATATTGTATAGCGGAAAAGTTTGTTTGTTCGTTTGTTTGAACTCGCTAATCTTCGAAAGTACTGGGTGGATTTGGATGGAATTTGGTATGAGAGTAACTTGAAGCTTGAAGAATACTACTTTTTACCCGACTACGAAAAAAAGAAGGTTGTCACTGCTTGCGTATATATTACACTAACAGTCGTTCCCGTGGACTTTTCCATGATAAAAACATTACCAACTTACATAGTACAGGATGCAACCCGCGACTTCATTCAAGTAAAATTTATTCATTTATGTTTTACACGAAAACCAAACAAAAGTTAGTAGGTCTTCAATACAAAGGAAAACATATCATCACAATGAGTTTTTCAAGGTGATGATGAGTTTTTAGGGCTTTCTTTTTTTGGTTCGGTAACCTTCGTATTGGAGACCTACTAGCATTTGGTAGGTTTTTGTATAAAAAACTTTTATAAATATGTTCTATTGTGTTAAAACTTCTTCTGTAATAGATATACTGAAAAAAAATTGAGATACGGTTGACAGTCGGAAAAAGGTTCCGATTAGGGACTAGTCTTTTGGATATTGAATGCAACTTATATAAACACATACATATCACAATTGTACTATTACATAACGTAATATTGGCCTAGAACGACCAAAGCTGCAGTGACAAAGGCCTCCTTGCTATGAGAAGGAATAGTTTGTCCGGTCCGGTTTGCTGGATGTCGCATATCTACAGATTTTTCTAGGACTTGCCGAGATTCACATGATGTTTTCCTTTAAAGTTTCAATTTATTGTAAACATACAAAGTTCTTATTAACATTAGATCTTAAACTGAAAAATATTAGAGAAACTGTCTTCAACCCGCCACTACATTCGCGTGGGAAGCTTTTCCCGCATAAACCCCCAACCCGTGAGTATTCCGAGATAAAAACCTACGTGTTATTCCAAGATGTCTACTATCTACTTACCAAACAGTTCCGTTAAGTTTTTGCGTGGAAGAATAACAAACATCCAAACATAAGGCTTATAGGTGACGAGGTGCTAGTGGACAAGCTTCATAGCCTGGCTCATCGGCGAACCGTTGCTTGCCTGTCGGTTTCTTACAGATTGTACTTCGGGGAGTGTGCGCAGGAACTCCATGACCTGATTCCTCCATCTCCCTTTCACTACCGGTCTACCGGCAAAAAAAAAACATCTATACATCCATCCTTACATACTTTCGCATTAATAATATAAAATAAGATGGTAAGACATCATTGGTAAATTAGAAACGGATCTCAAATTAGGCACAGCCTGTAACTTGGTTATCCAGGCCAAAAAGAAAAAAAGCCTTATTATTTATCAATCGTCGCGCCCCTGTTCCCAAGTTTATCAGTTTTCAGGACGGGACCCAATCAATCATTGTGAACCAATTCGCTGAGTCAGCCAGACTGGCGCATGTCAACGCCCTGTGATTTAGTTATTTTTATGGGAACGCGTAGAAATTGGATACTTAAGTTTGTCATCGTCGGTGATGGGTGTAGCTTGGAGTTATGGGTGAGAGGGTTTATTGAAAGATTATACGATTGGTGACGGGGAAAAAGTTTAAGCTCGTGAAAGAAAATAGATATGGTATATATATAATAGATATACATATAATAGATATGGGAATATTCAATAGAAAGATATTTGATTGTAAACGGGTTACATTATGACAGGTCCGTTGGTATAGTGGTCAGTGGCCCTGACTGCTATGCGCAAGGTCGTGGGTTCGATTCCCACCTAGGACAAATGTTTGTGTGATGAGCACGGTCATTTGTTCTTTGTCTGGGTGTAATTTATCTATAATATGTATGTATTTAGAAATATATATGTATGTTTATCAGTTGTCTAGTACCCATACCACAAGCTCTGCTTAGTTTGGGACTAGATGGCGTTGTGTAAAAAGTTGTGGAGTATTATTATTATTTATTATTATTATTATTATTTTATTTAAAAAAATGGATGATAGGAATATTAATGCGTGATGCTGTGAAACTTTACCCTTTCTTACGAAAAATGCGCAGACGGTAGAGTATGCAATTTAGCGCAGTTAAAAATTGTTTAAGGTATATAATAACGTTGAAAAAATTAAAATAAATGTTGAATTTCGATTTTCCTCGATACTAAAATAGAAAAAGAAATACTATTGGTTTTGGCGAAATTTTGCGTAAACCTCTGATAATAGTACATTGTTCACCGAGAGGAGAAAGTGACCGATTACCGTCGAGGGTGTCGTTTGAAGCCCGAGCCGTAGGCGAGGGCTTTAAAACACCCGAGATCGGGAATCGCACTTTCTCTCGAGTGATACATAGTGCTTTATACTACACCTACGAGGAAAATAAATAGTACTTTTCAACATTGAATACATAGACCATAACGTACTTGGTTTGTATTTTTGCGCTTTTTCACTGAAATAAGCTAGCAAAACAGTTTCAGAAAAAGATGCCGCTGTTTTTTCACTTTTCCATTGCAAAAAATCGTCATAAGTTTTATTATATTTTTTAATTGATTTCTGTGGTAAAAGGTTATCAATCAGTATTTTTGCTGTTTCCTTCAACTGCGGCGGAGTTAAAAAATCTTCATCATCACTATCACTACTTATCATTTTGATAGTTTTATTTTACTTTCTACGAAAACTGAATCCTCAAACAACACACAAATTGAAAATGGCGCCAATGGCGTTTGCAATTTTCACATATTCTTTTTTCAAATTGTTTATCCTGCCGCCGCAGGGTCGCACTGTCAGCCCGACACCATCCAACACACAGCTAGTGGCCAGTGTCATTTTGCGAACTTGGAGATAAAAACTCACTGTAAAAACTTTTTGGCTTTTGATATTTAGGTTACCGGCGCATAATCTTACCCAAAATTAAAAAAGAAAAACCACGTAAGAAATGGATTTTCATACACTTTTCTCTCCCACTCAGATGCGTTTTCTCCCCGTATATTTGTTCGATATGCAATGACGTACTTTCTACCGTAAATTTGATAAAGTATCAAGGTACTTTCCAAGCAGGTGTAGTATAAATGATCATTATTTGCTTAGTGTTTTCCCAATTAAGTTGGCATTAGCTTCCAGTCTAACCGGATACAGTTTTACATGGAGCGGCTTGCCTATATGATGTCCATAACCCAGTAGTTACCAGGGTGACACCACTGTCAGATTTTCTGGCTTCAGTCTTCCCGTAACGACTGACAAAGATTTCCAAATTACAGCCGGGAGCTGAAATCGCTTTCCGAGGTATGGTGTATATATATATCACACCGCCAACATCCGAACTTCGGGCTACTACTGAAAAATTCCTTACAGAAAAACCCAATACCTCGCATTTTTTTCCTGACTCGAGAATCTATCCTAAGGGCCTATGCACACCACGTTTTTTAAACGCGCCGTTAACGCGCGTTTGTAGCGATACAGACGCGATACGCCCGCAGGTCAGACGCAGCTTGTAGACCTTTGCACACCTGTATAAAGTCAAATACGCGTTTGAATTGATACAGACGCGCGTGTGTAGTGATACAGACGCGATGCAACCGCGCGTGTGTAGGTATGATATAGGCGTGGTAGGAACCTCGTCAACAGTAGCAAGATGGCGTCGGTCGAGACAGCATTGCGCTTGTTGTTAATTTTTAAAAAAAGGAAGAAGAAATTTTTTTTAAAAAAGGGAAGGCGCGCGCGCTGGCGGTCGCGTCGGTGTCGTGCGTTTGAATCGATACAAACGCTATACTAACGCGCGTGTGTATCGATACAGACGTGCCAGTGCCGCGCGTTTGAATTGATACAAACGACAACAAACTGCTCTGTAGGATAAAAGCGCTCCGTCAACGAGCGTTCCTAAAACGCACGTCGACGGCGCGTTTAAAAAACGTGGTGTGCACAGGCCCTAAGGCCTCAAGCTAAGCAGTCGGACTTGCGACTACTAGACCAACGAGGCTGTGTTTGATATATACTCAATGAGAAGCCAACATAGACTGCATTTATTTCCAATCTACGAAGTAAAAAATATTTCCACAGTGGTTTCATCAAACCTTATTTACAGTTAATTTAAAATAAGCCAAGTAATAACAACGTCAATCCTTCTACCGAACAAACTAGTGCATTCAAGAGCATTTCCTCATACTTCTACATCAAGTGCCACTATTCAATGCTACCGGAGAAAAATTAAAACAGTTTATCCTGTATCGGAAAATTTACCATAATACACACATTTACAATACATATTACAGTGAAATATTTTTTCGTTACGCCCTTTTTGCATAAGCAGCTTTCTGTTATTACAATCTGTATTGTCACATCGAACGGAAATCTCTAATGGTTGACTAGCGAGTTTGGACTTTGTTGCAAATGAAATAAGGTTGCTTTTTAAGGGCTTGAGAGGTTCGCTAAACAGCGCTGACGGGTTTCGATGTAGAAATTGCATACCTACATTGTTATTTTAAATCATGTTTTCAAGTACTTTAAGTTGGACTGTATCATTTTAAGCAGTTTTTCTTTCTGATTTAGTGCGCATATCAATATATGCATGCTAACCCGCACTGGGCACCCCCGCACGCGTGATAAATTCCGCTATTCATCACGCGTGCAGCCCGCTTGTCTGTGAGAGGGAATGGACCGTTCCATTCCCTCTCACAGATAAGCGGGCTGTTTCCCAGCTGTGCGTACATTGTAAGCTAATTATGTTTTATTAGAACATGCATGCAGAATTATGTGCTAAACAATGATATTTTATAGTACAGATATGTTATAGGCGCGCGCGTCGTGAAGACTCGAACACGAGCTAATTGGAACGTCTTGCAACTAGTCTGCGTCGTACGCAACCACAAGCGTGCCGCACCGTAATACCCGTGTCCTTAGATTTTATTTATCAAAAATGACATCGTGTGAGTTTCGGAAGTGTACGAATTATACTTCCAAAGTAAACAAAATACAAAGGATCTCATACCACATGTGAGAATGCAAATATGTTAAGATTATTTTTTATATTTCATTTATTATCCAAACTTGCCAATAAATTATGCTTAGGAGCCATATGTAGGTGAAGAGAGAGAGAGCAAACTTGTTTTGTCGCGAGAGCGATAAGGATGCGTGCGTGCGGACATAGATTAGTTAAAAGTTTACAAGTGTAGAAGCGATATTGATTGACTTGTTTTAATTTGTTTTCTGTTACAATTTTTTTGACTAAAGTTCATTTGACTGATTATTGAGGATTATAACTGTTTTTTTATTGAATTAGGTTTCCGATGGATCAGTTTCGACTTCAAGATTGGATCGCAATTGTTCGTGAACAAAAAAGCGAATCAGACTGGATAATATCAAAAAACAGCAGGATATGTAGGAATCACTTCCAAAGTACTAAAAAATATGTTTCGAAATGTGGTCGAACAATGCTTAAAAAAATGCAGTTCCAATTATAGAGGTAGGTAACTAAAACATTTTATAAAACAATGCTGCCTGCATACTGTTTTATAAAATGTCAGCTACCTGTTGCTTGCATTTTCGCCAACTTTGAATTTGTTTGGTCAGTATAGGTACCTACAAAGAAACCGCTACATGACATTTCATTATGAAACCTATAGTTGTGTCATGAAATTGATTATTTATTGATTACTAGCTTTCCACCTGCTTCATCCAAGATGAAGTTCCGATTTGACGAAGTTTTCGAATCATACAATTATTGTTATGACTGATCATAAATTATTTCATTAACATAATGACTATTAATTTCTATTTTAGTTTTGAATATAATGGGCTAAGCTGAATACCTACAAACATTAGTTCTAATACTCGATCCGTGATTAAACATTATGATGTTTAATTTATTACCTACGTACTTACTCTTCAATCGAGTGTCCACTCTGCGGCTATAAAAATGTTATCCTATGGCACAAGGACTTATTTGAAGCGCAATTGTTAGAATTATAGCTATCTCTTTCACTTGCGTGTTGTTTCATATCTTTTGTTCTACTTATCAGTAAAACTTGTCTATGTGTGCCATAGATATCCGTGATGTGTGCAGTTTTTACTACACGGAACAAATTTCAACACAAATTACTATGAACGTAACATATCTGTACTTTATAATATCATTGGTGCTAAAGAATTAATAAGTTTTTTGCACACATAGCAGCTATACACCATATGTAGGAAAAAATAATGAAACTTAATTGATAGCAATAACATTGGGTGTTTCACGGCTGTGCCAAAAAGGGCCAGGTGTAGTTTAGGTTTTTATTGAAGCTTAAACAATTATTTTCAAAACTTCTTAAAAAAATCAATATAATGTCAGGGAAAATACATTCTAATTATGACCAAACTTAATAAGAGGTGCCTTTAATTAGTTTTTTTTTTTATCTATGTCAAGGAAGAAAATATTGTCAGCTAATTTTGACATAAAATTAGCACCCGATAGGATCTATCACCTTCAGAAATTGTATACAACCGATTTCGCCTAACAAAAGGTACTATTTTACACAAAATAAACAGTATAGTTTAATACAGTGGCAAATGGTCTGCGCTTACCGCTATTAACACTAGCACTCATCGAATTTCACGCCTCGACTGTACGTATCCACTGTCAGGGCTGTCAATCTGTACATGTTACGATTCTTTTTCTGTATTATTGGGAGTGTGGCTATCAAATAACGAATAAGGCGATATTTTCTTAGAATGAATCTCTAGTTCTGGGAAATATAATTTGGTATCTGAGTGGCCATAATAATATTTATTTTGTTAAAATAAGAACGTTTCTTACACTACGCACTTCTCCTTTGAACGAAATATCTGTAGGCCATATAAATAATTGTTCCGGTGCGGGAATCAATCATTGCGCCGATAGTATAATAAAGGAATGAAACAGAATATTAAATGGATATGACGTCAAAATCACTTTTTTTATTGATACTAGGCTCTCCACCATCTCACCTGATGATATATGATGATGTGTTCAAAGATGAAGCACGCTTACGTAGAAGTAACCTATTCACTCTTGACTTATAGACCCACAATAAAATCTGACCCTGGCAGGCTTTGGATAAGAATTATTGTCCTTTGTAACTTCATAAATGCATCGCACTTTCTAATGAGAAAAGTCAGCCGATGCATAGTACGGTTTGCCGCTGATCCATAATACAATAATCCTGTGTTGAGTGCCGGCTTAAATGGAAAGAAGTGGAAAACTTTATCTCGAGTATTCTTCACATCCTGGAAATTTTCGGGACCTTTGCGCCTGTCTGTATCTGCGGGCTTTGAGATCGAGTCTGGCTTATCATGTGTTTTTTTTTTATGCGGCTAGAATCATGCACCGGGTCGGAGGACATTCATGAGGATAAACAGAAAAAAAATGGGAATTAGTTAAGGGGTTATTTCAGTCCATCGGTCCTCTGGCATACAAAACAAAATCTATACTTAGTACCAAAACATAAACAGCGGATATTGGCCACAGCTGCGAGGTTAACAAGGAAATTGGGTGGACACATCTGCTGCATGTAGAAGGAGCAATATACAAAGAAAATTTGTAATGTCACTATCCATTACACTTTTTACTAGACCGTTTGCACAGATACAGTCCAGCTTATTCATAAAAAAAAAACATATGTTTAGTTTAATAAATGTCAAGTAGATTCTAAATTGAAATGCTTAATAGAATTTTTGATCATAGGATGGCCTAATCTAGAAACTAGGATGTTATTTTTAGGGTTCCGTATCCAAAGGGTAAACACGGGACCCTATTATTTAGACTCCGCTGTCCGTCTGTCAGTCACCAGGATGTATCTCATGAACCGTAATAGCTAGGCCGTTAAAATGAAATTTTCACAGATGATGTAGGTATTTCTAATAAATACTAAAAAAACAGACTAAAATAAATATGTAAGTGGGGCTCCCATACAAAAAACGTGATTTTTGCCTACGCTTTATAGATACGGAGTTCTTTTTTTTCCTTCGTGCGCGAGTCCGTATCGCACTTGGCCAGTTTTTATTTATATGTAGTGCTAAAGTTTCTTTCACAAAACAAATAACGCCGAAATAAAAAAATGTGACACCCCTAGAAAGTAGTTATCAATAATGAGGGCGATTAAAATAAATAGATTTCCAGTGTAAATTAGGTTGATCGGTGCCGAATGCTTACACAATTTTGACGGTACTAACTAATATCATTGATATTTTAATGAACTTCAATAATATCAAAATGAGATTCAGTGTTTGTTGTTTAATTCACGCGTGAAATCATTTATTTAGTCAAAAAGTATTAAAACAAACCAGTAAGCTTAAAATAAATCGATCCGTTGCACCGTTTCGACTAGAAGGACGTACAAACACATTTTTTAAGGACGCATTTACGTTTTCTCGCAAATATCAATGTTTTTCTGGTACCATTTTGATACATAAGGAGTTAAAATTTTGACAATGTTATGGTAATAATTTCAAGATAATTTATTCATCTCCACATTAAATGCATTATAATTACACAGTACTTTTTCACACAAATACGTTTTTATCGCCGCAATAACCGTAGAAAATTACAAAAAATGGGGTCTGAATAGGTACCTGTAAGCCAAATCTGGAGCATATTCTTAACTTCAAAACAACAAGAAATTATAGCCTATGTATTTATCTATACGTTAAGCTAATTGTTTTGAACATGCATATTTTTTTTTATGATTTATGAGAAAAATAAAATCGCTCTCAAATTTCTTCATACATTTTTCTACCGAACGCACGGCTCCGACCGTCATTCCGCGCTCAGACGCGCTCGTGAACGCAGGGGTGTATCGCTTTCCTCGAAAAAATAAATACGTCGAAACCTATAATAAAGAGTGTGGCGTCTTGTATACTGTGACTAGAATACGTTGATACTTTTTCGTACCGAAACAAAAGTAAGAACGAGAACCATACTTATTTTTAGAATTGGATGGATATTGGTTACTGAACCTAGCATGAAACAACAATTTTTTTTTTAACCGACTTCTAATAAGAAGGTTTCGCAATTCGACTGTATAAATGTTTTTTTTTTTTCATTAAGTATCTTAAAGTACTATATATTAAGGAAGGTCTAGAGTTGATCTGATGATGGAGCCTTTCATCTGATTGACTCCTGACAGTCGAGGGAACTCCTCAACGATTTACAGCAGTAACCTTTTGTTTGGGCTTGATTAATTTGAATTGACCAGAACATTACAACTAGATAGTTTGTGACTGTCATTAGAGGTCTGATGATGAAGACGAAGGACAGTTAAGGGAACTCCTCAACGGTTCACAGTAGGTACCTTGTGTTTGGACTTAATTCATTTATATTGATGAGAACTTTGCACCAATATGGGTTATAAGTGCCATTACAGGTCTGATGATGGAGACCATAGACAGTCGAAGGAATTCCTCAACGATATATAACAGTTACCTTTTGTTGGGCTTCTTCATACGGTTCAATATGCCAAAATGTTCAGTTCGTACAAAAACCAAAAAAATTGGTCAAGTGCGAGTCAGACTCGCCCATGAAGCGTTCCGTAGTAACTATGCCAAATAACTTTGTTTTTCATAGTGCTTGTATGAATTACAAAGTTTTATTTGCGGTTTTAGAAAATATGCTGTATCTCAAATACTACTAACCTGATTTCGTTCAAACCATATTCAAGTAATCGAAGCGGAACCCATGAAATACTTATTATTCCTACTTATATATAGAGTAGTTCCAGTGGCCATCTGTGGTCTTCAACAGATCCACTTCAGAAATGGTGCTTTTCGAATGCAACTACACAAGTTACTATAAAAAATACTCAAATCACTGTAGGTGTGCCTATAATATTTGAAGAGTTCCCTCGATTACTCCAAGATTCCATTATCAGCTCCTGACTTGGTGACAATGAGACCAACTTCGAAGTACTAATACTGTTTCAAACAAAAAAAATTCCAAATCGGTTCAGCCGTCATTGAGTAATCGGTGATCAAACATAAAAAAAAATACGCGTCGAATTGATAACCTCCTCCGTTTTTTTCATCGGTTGAAAATGGCTGTGACATACGGACGGATGGACAAACAGACAGACAGGCATGACGAAACTTTTCTTTATTTCTTATTTTTTATCACATTTGAGTATTTTATTTCCAAAGTCTCCTAGTACTCCTAATCCCCCACCAACTGTGTCCCCACGTTGTCGTCGTGGTGGGGCTTGCGTGTTTCGATGATCTCTGGGGCCATGCCGGTAGAGGCACTCATGCCGGACGGGCCCAGAGGGAGAAACCAGACCAAGAGGGACACACCGGGGGAAAGGCGCGCCGCCTGGAGGATCGAGCAGCTAGCTCGAGCTTCTAGACGGCGCGGGGCCCGGTCTCAGAGATCGGGTCAAGGGGGAGGAAAGGTTCACTTCCGGTATGCGTCTAATCTTTAGACGTAACCGTGAAGTGAACCAGGGGAGGGGAAATGGGAGTAGGGACGGAGGAACTCACCTCGCTAAAAAAGTATAGAAATGGCAGACAAAGTTTTTGAGAAAGCTACCCAGGCGGGTCCCAGCTGCTCTTCAGCTGGGGAGTCCCGCACCGGACACGTCCGGTCAGTCCCGTCGTACTCTGGGGGGGACAACAAAGGCTTTTACCCCAATTTTGCCCCGGCAGTCGCCGCATTGAGCCAGGGAGGCTCACGTGCCCGTGAGGTGGAGTCGCTGGACTTGTCCAGCACGTCCACTTCACCGGCACCGAATTCTGAGCGAGCGCAGAGCGCCGCTCCGCGGAGGAAGGGGGCGCTGGTGCTCGGGTCGGAGACCGACTCGGCATCGGACGCCGAGAGCTTCCAGAGCATGGTCTCTGGGAGCGCAGTGAGGAGCGACGAGGGGGGCGCCGATAGGAGGAAGGAGTTCCTCAAGCGCCCCCGCGAGGACGTGACGTCGTCGGAGGAAGGGCTTGTCTCGGCCCGTAAGATCCCCACAAGCGTGCGGGGTAAAGGCCGAGGCAAGACTTCGGGGAGAGGGCCTTCCTCTGGAGAGCCCAACACTGGTCTGGCCTCGAGCGAGGCCAAACTAGAAGAGGCCGTGGCAACTGCCATCCGCACCATCTCGCGGAAGCGCAACAGAAAGAGCAAGGAGGACGCGATCGGCGAAGCCACGGCCTCCATCTTAGCGGCCACGCGGACTTACGGCGGGGCTCCGGCTGCAAGGGACGATATGTCCGATCTGCGGCCGGAGGTCACCCGCCTGACTGCCGCCATTGAGGCTCTCCAGAGGGAGAACGCCGCCCTCAAGGCGGACCTGGCCGCAATCCGGGGAGGCGGCCAGCGGAATGCGCCGCCGCGGGGCCAAAAGGAGAAAGGCCAGCCCACACCAGCGGAGGACTCGGTTCTCGACCTGGTGCGACAGGAGCTGGCCGCCTTCCAGCAGCGGTTCTCCGTATTGGAGAGCCGCGTGCTGCGACCCCCGCTGGCGGCGACTTCGTACGCGGCTGCGGCCGCGTCCAAGCCTCCCCAGACGACGACGAGGCCGCCTCAGGCGAAGACGGCCACGGTGCGGACGGCACCAGTGACGGCGCCCCCTGCGAGGGCAAAGACGGCCCCGGCCAAGCCGAAATCGGGCCCATCAAAGCCGCCTCCGACCCCGACACCTGCGGGGCCGAAGCAGGCGGCCAAAAAGAAGAAGGCCCAGCCGGCCCAGCCGTCCCAGCAGCCTCCTCCAAAGACTCCTCCGGCCGGCGCCGACTGGCAAGTGGCCGGGGAGAAGAGGAAGGCTGCTGGCGCAGCCAGGTCCTCGCGGCGTAGGGAGAGACGGCGGCGGCGAGACGCCACGGCGCGATTGCGCGCCCCCAAGACCGCGGCTGTAGTGATCACACTGCAGCCGGACGCGGTGAAGAGGGGCGTGTCGTACCGCGACGTGCTGGCGAAGGCGCGGATGGCGATCGACATCACGGAGCTCGGCATCGTCGGCGGCCTCCGTCACCGGGTCACTGCAACGGGGGCTCGGATGCTGGAGATCCCCGGCGCGGCCAGTGGCCCTGCCGCTGACGCTCTCGCCGAACGGCTCAGAGCGTCCTTAAATGCGGAGGAGGCCCGAGTCTCCAGACCCACCAAGCGCGCAGACATGCGCATATTGGGTCTGGATGACTCCGTGACGGCCGAGGAAGTGGTGGCCGCCGTCGCCAGGACTGGGGGGTGCCCTCCCGATCAGGTGAGAGCGGGCGCCCTGCGTCCTGGCTTCACGGGGGGGCAAACCATTACGGTTAGTTGCCCCGTCCCGGCGGTCAAAAAGATCCAGGAGGGCCGAAGGCTCCTGGTTGGTTGGGTGTCTGCGCAGGTGAAAGTCCTGGATCCCAGACCCCTGAGGTGCTTCCGCTGTCAAGTGGGCAACCATGCGGCATGCGTGTGCACCTCGGAGGTAGACCGCAGCGATAGGTGCTTCCGCTGCGGTCAGCCCGGTCACAAGGCCGGCTCGTGCTCCGCCCCGCCTCACTGCTTCGCATGTGAGGCGGTTAGCAAGCCGGCCGATCACCGGGCGGGGGGCAAGTCCTGCGCCCCACCCACCAAAGCCAGGCGCAGAGGTAGGCCCTCTGCCGCCGTCGACACCGCCACCGCCGCCGCCGCCGCCGCCGTCGCTACCGCCACCGCTGTCGCCGTCGTGGCTGAACCCCCGCGAGGGGCCCTGGAGGAGGCTGCAATGGATCCCGATTAATGGCCCCATTGCGCTTCCTCCAGGCGAACATCAACCACTGCGCCGCTGCTCAGGAACTTTTGCTCCAGAGCATGGCGCAGTGGTTGATCAACGTCGCCGTGGTCGCCGAGCCGTATTTTGTCCTGCCCAGGAATGACTGGGTGGCGGACTTGGACGGCTCGGTGACCCTCGTTTCGTCGGCCGCCGCCGATACCCCGCCCCTCGATCGCGTCAAGAGAGGGCGTGGGATCGTCGCAGCACGGTTCGGGGAGATCGCTGTGGTAGGCGTTTATTTCTCCCCGAACCGGACTCTCGCCGAGTTCCAGAACTCCCTAACGGAGCTGGGAGACGTCGTCGTCGCCCTCGGTTCCCTCCCCGCCCTCGTCCTCGGGGACTTCAACGCCAAAAATCCGGCTTGGGGTTCCCGGTCCATGGACCATGGGCGGGGCAGGATGCTCGAGCACTGGGCCCGTGCGCAGGGCCTGGTAATCGAGAACCGGGGTTCTGTCCCCACGTGCGTGCGGTTTACGGGTGAGTCGGTGGTGGACGTTACGTTCGCCACCCCCAGCCTGTCACCGCGCGTCACCGACTGGCGCGTTGTGGAGGAGGTGGAGACCTATTCCGACCACCGGTATATCCGGTTCGACGTCTCCGCCCAGACCCCAGACGCGCCGGTCCGACGGGACCTGAGTGGTCCGCGATGGGCGCTGAAGCAGATGGACCGGGAGCTATTCCTGGAAGCCTCGATCGTGCAGGCCTGGGGGTCACCCCCGGACAGGCCTGCCGACATAAACGACGAGGCGGAGTGGTTCCGGGAGGCCATGTCGGAGATCTGCGACGTGGCCATGCCCCGGGTCCGGCAAGGACGCGCCCGGCGTCAGCTGTACTGGTGGTCGAGCGAGCTAGCAGCGCTGCGCGAAGCGTGCGTTGCGGCGCGACGCCGGTACACCAGGTTCCGCAGGCGCCGCACCCGACCTTCGGATGCGGCGACTGTAGAGGCGGAGCTGTACGAGGGCTACAGGGCAGCGAAGGCCGTCCTCCGAGACGAGATCTGGCGGGCCAAGGAACTGGCCCGGGAGGAGATGCTGGCGACTCTGGACGGGGACCCATGGGGCCGCCCCTACAAGTGGGTGCGAGAGAAGCTCCGCCCCTGGGCTCCCCCGTTGACGCAGAGTCTCCAGCCTCAGTTCTTGGAGGACGTGGTGAGCGCCCTGTTCCCATCGCGAGGGGAGCACGCTCCCCCGCCCATGGCTCCGTCTCCGACGGAACCTGAAGCTGGCGCAAACGCGGACCACAGCGACGACGACGTCTACGACGCTCCAGAGGTGACCGAGGTAGACTTGAGAGTGGCGGTACAACGGCTCAAGGCCAAAAATACCGCCCCAGGACCCGACGGCTTGCCAGGGAAAGCGTGGGTCCTGGCCTCGGAGACTCTCGGGCCTCGACTAGGGGGGCTCTTTAGCGCATGCCTGGAGAGGGGCCAGTTTCCGCTTCGCTGGAAGACGGGAAAGCTGGTCCTGATCCAGAAAGCCGGGCGCCCTGCGGACTCTCCGTCCGCATTCCGGCCCATCGTGCTGCTCGACGAGGCGGGCAAGCTCTTGGAAAGAGTAATTGCAGACCGCCTCTTCGGGCACCTGAATCAGGTGGGCCCGGATCTTGCGGAGTGCCAGTTTGGCTTCCGCAGGGGGCGCTAGACGGTGGATGCCATCATGCGCGTGAGAGCCCTCACGACGGGGGACGCGGTATCCCGGGGCAGGGTCGTCTTGGCGGTGTCTTTGGACATCACCAACGCCTTTAACACCCTGCCCTGGAGTTGCATCAGGGAGGCACTACGGTATCACCGGGTGCCGACCTACCTCCGTCGCATAGTCGAGGACTACCTGACGGACAGAGCCGTCATCTACCCCGGTCTTCGGGGAGAGTGGAACCGGCGAGAGATGTCGTGCGGTGTCCCACAGGGATCGGTCTTGGGGCCGCCCCTGTGGAACATCGGATACGACTGGGTGCTGCGCGGCGACCTCCCTGACGGCGTCAGCGTAGTATGTTACGCTGACGACACGCTCGTCCTGGCGCAGGGAGAGTCGCACCAGGCGGCGGCCGACCTGGCGACGCAAGCGGTTGCGACAGTCGTTCATAGGATCCGGCAGTTGGGACTCGACGTGGCGCTGCACAAGACCGAGGCCATGTGCTTTCATGGCGGTCGGAACGCGCCACGGTCCGAGTCCCACATAACGGTGGAGGGGGTTCGCATCGGCGTTGGGAGGACGATGAAGTACCTGGGACTCGTCCTCGACAGCCGGTGGAACTTCAGGGAGCACTTCCTGAGTTTGGCCCCAAAGCTGAACCGGGCAGCAGCCGCCTTCAGGCGACTCCTGCCTAATCTCAGCGGGCCAAACGCCTCCTGCCGAAGGCTGTACGCTGGCGTCGTGCGGTCCATGGCCCTCTACGGGTCCCCAGTGTGGGCCCTGTGCATCCGGACGCGACCACTAAAGTTGGTCGCATGCCAGAGGGTCATGGCTATCCGAATGATCCGGGGATACCGCACGATCGCCGGCGAATCGGCCAACCTCCTTGCCGGATTGCTGCCCTGGGATCTGGAGGCGACTGCCCTCCAGCGCGTCTATGAATGGCGCGTGGAGGCGCAGCGCCGGGGCGTATCCCCGCTGCCTCGAGAAGTCGAGACGCGGCGGGAAGAGCTCCGGCGCGATCTCAGGGCAGTATGGAGAGAGCTACTGTCGCAACCGACGGCCGGGCACGCCGCAATTGCGGCGGTAAGACCCCTCTTTGAGGAGTGGCTAGATCGGCGTCACGGCGTCCTGACCTACCGCATGACGCAGGTCCTCACCGGACACGGAAGTTTCGGGAGGTACCTGTGTCTGATGGGTAAGGAAGAGACGCCTGGGTGTCACCACTGCGAGGGTCGCCCTGAGGACACAGTCGAGCACACGGTGCAGGACTGCCCAGCTTGGGCAGAGCACCGACGTGTCCTCACGGCGACAATAGGCGGAGACCTCTCGCGCCCGGCCTTGGTCGAGGCCATGCTGCGGGGCGAGAGGGAGTGGGAAGCGGTCGCCTCCTTCTGCGAAGCAGTCATGCTTTCGAAGGAGGAGGCGGGCCGCGTGAGGGAGAGGACGGCGTCCTCCCTCCAGCCCAGCCGCAGTGGTAGACGCCCACGGCGTCGGACGTCGGCCGACGATCTCCGGCCACCGTAGGCGCGGGCATGCGGACAGCGAGTAAAGGGCAACTCGCTGTCCGACCATGGACCATGCCCGGGTCGACGGCGCGTAGTGTTCCACGCGCGCCTCAAAGAGCGTCAGCAACATGACGAGGCCCCCTCTGCAGAGGGCCGAAGCCTGCCGGGGTCGTGGGACTCATCCCGTTACCGTGACCCCGGTATGTAAAGGGTTATTGAAGGAACACCGTGGATTTTAGTCAGTAAAAGTCTGACAGTCCCTCCCACCCTGCCCGGGTTGGGAGGACTTATTTGATAATTTTACCACGTTAAAAAAAAAAAAAAAAAAAAAAAGTACTCCTAATCGGGCGTCAAACACATTAATACAAATTGAAACTAACATCTAATCAATAAGCATGTAACCCTTTATAAACAATAAGTTACAACTTATTATGGTCAAACAATATTAAAGAAAATATAATTTTACCTTCAAGTATCAAGATTAGTTGAGTAATGTATAAAATCGGGCGAACAATGGTTTGTAAGTGTGTGTGCGCGCAATGTTGTTGTGTTGCTACTAGGATACCTAAAATTGAGCGAGTGATAAACGTAAATGCGTCCTTAATTTATGATGAATGTTTGTTTGTTGGTTTGTGTAGATATTTGTAAGACGTCAGAAACTCAGAATCGTCAGTAAAAGTAAATGTATATATATATGTAGTAGGTATGTTGTGTGTGCAATAATATACTGATGCTATTAATGCTGATTTTCCACCAAACATTTCTAAGGACGTGGCGGTTCATTTGTAGTTACTATAATTATTTATAATTACAGCATGCGTTGTAATTCCACGGTATTTTTTTATTTCCTAGATATGAAATATACTTTCGACCAAAAATATCGTAAAGATCTACCGAGCCGTTTCAGAGAAGTACCACCACAAACACCGAGATATTTTAATATACATATTAGAAGATTATCCTAATAAAGTCAATCAAAATAATAATAGAAAAGCATTGTATGAATCTGTTATGTGAATGCTCATGTGCGAGTAATGAGTTTATCAATACATAGATGATGACCAATTGACCAATTGAATTGGTCATGATATGAATGAATTCGATAGCTTCTTTCTTTTCCATCGGTAGTAATAACAACTTACGGACAACAAACACACAATAAATTTGAATCAGGAAGGATTGTTGTTGAACACTAAGCGTGAAAAACTTGCCAATAATTATATAAATTTATCCAAGTGAACATGACATCATGATTGCAGGTTCGGTGCAGTGGTTTTTTGATTGCTGCTCTGCGTAGCGAAGGTTAATTTCCCACACAGACCAAATAATATTTGTATGGCCTATAGGCCATAAACACCTATAGGTGTTCCAGGTCTAGTTGTTTGTGTACCTACGTGAGTGTCGCTCTTCTGGTTTACTTGAGAAATAATAACGAGAATAAAACTCTACGTAAATTTATATTTTATTCTCGTGCATCAATCAGTATATTTATTATAATCGTAAAGCGGTTTACACGATAGTTACATCTACCGACGAAGTTTCAACTGTGTAGTCTTATTAGTTTCGGAATAAAATGACTGTGACAAACGGACGGACAGACACGACGAATCTATAAGGGTTCCGTTTTTTGCATTTCTGCTACGAAACCCTAAAAATGAAATGCAAATGCGCAATATAATAATACTAGCTGGCTCGATAAAAACAAACCCTCCTTATTTTTGAAATGGGGAAAAAAAATAGCCTATAGTGACTTCCCCAAGCTTCAAGCTACTTCCATACCATCCAGCAATTTCGAAGATTAGCGCTTTTAAAGAAACAAACTTTTCCGCTTTATAATATTTGTATGGATGACTTACATACTTACCGGTATGATGGGGATGTATACACAAGAATGTACTAAGTAAGAAACTGCACTAACCTGATGTTAACACCGACAGGCATTTCGGGAGGTTTTCGACGTTCAGTGGACGGAGATCACCAGGCTGGTGAAGATGCACCACTGCTGGCACCAGACGTGTGACCTGCAACCATGGATTATCAATTGGAATCTTAATAAAGTCCACTGTCCGCGGTTGCGAAAGTCAGTAGAGGCCCATAATCATCTAGCACTTATCCCATATACAGGGTGGCAAGGATATCGACGCGCAACCGCTTACCATGGATTCAGTACTTCATTCTGGACACCCCTATGTTGAAATTTTTCGTCGGCTTTTTCTTAATTTAATAAAATTAAGAAAAAGCCGACGCAAAAAAAAAAACAGTAAATTAAATAAAACTTTCGAGTTTTATTTACATTGCTGTTTCACTTAAAACAGAAATGTAAATAAAACTCGAAAGGAATTGATCTCGCAAATAAACTCTAGCAAAACTTATTGCAAAAAACATTGCAGAAAAAACCTGAAAACTTTAGAAAACGCCGACCAAAATTTTCAACGCAGTGGGATCCAGAATCATGTACTGGTAAGCGTTTGTGCGTCGATATCCCTGCCACCCTGTACTTAGAGTAAGCGAAATATGTTTTCTTCTTCAATTTAGTTTAGGTAAGTAGATAGATGACATCCCGGAATAACACATAGGCTACTTTTTATCCCGAAATTCCCACGGAAGTCGCGTGCAGAAGCTAGTTGTTTAAATGCGAAAGTTCGAATATTTGAGCTTCAATAACGAAAAAAAATCGGGTGGGGCACACGACCGTTGGTCTTAACATGAAACGTCTATAAAGATTAAAATATTAAAAATTAAAATACCAAATTGACTTCGTTCTAAATATTTCAATAAAATCTTACACTGAATAGGTTAGTACAAATAACATAATCTTCATATGAGCGTGCCTTCGCATCTTTGAGACACTCCCAAATTCACCTCACTCGCTCGGCGACGGACATTGGGGTACTTGTCCGTGGCCCATAACCTCCTCTTTCTGACGATACCCGTATTTTATATTTCTTACTGGCCCTTGCACGGGTTGAGGCCGACATAGTGTTTTTTATTTCATAGTTTTTATTGTTTATTCTATTACACGTAACAGAATAAACGCCTGAAAGTATAATATCAGGAACTGCGTTTATTCTGTTGTTTGTTCAGAATCGGTTTCTGAATCGATTTCCGGCATAAAAAATAGGTGTTAAATTTTGACGGATAAATTATACATTTAACTTTTTAAAAGCGCTTAATTTTAAAGCGCTTAATCTGTTACACCTTGTATATATCTAGAAATATCGTCCCAGTCACGTTTATTATAATTTAAATCGATTGGTCTGAATGAACTCTATTAATACACACAAGAATCACAGCGCGTGTGAGTTGTGTGTTATACTGAAAAGAAACCAGCGAGAGCACCGCTTTCCATTATTCAACGCAGTGCCCCCTCCCCCGCCTCCCCACCCAGACCCGATGCAAACTTAAGGTCTAAGCAGTGAGCTGACTATATATGCTAAATAATGACACTAAATGCATGTTTCTACAATGAATCGTTTTGTAGTTATTAAGGTCAGACTATATAGACCAATTCGTTACGATTCGGTTTTCTGACATAGTACTCCGTGTATGGTTTTAAAGACGTTTCACTTCAAAAAGATTAAAGCATTTGGAAGAGAAAATTACACACATACAGCTTACAATCTGAAAAATTACATACTGCTATCGATATGTATGTAATTTTTTTATCATGCCAAATGTGTGATATAAATATATTTTTTATTTTTTGTCTTACATTATCGTATGTTCAAAAGGGTATGCTTCCTTATAAAATTACTAGCTTTCGTGCGGTTTCTCTCGTTCTGCATCAGGTGTTCCAGTTCCGAAATTAATTATAGCCTACCTATGTGTTCCAAGATTTAATAGCTACACATACATAATAATATGATATATGAGAAGAGTTTCATTAAAATCCGTCTAGTAGTTCCACAGATTAGCGTGTACAAACAGGTTATCATTTTATTTTTAAATTTTCTTGTAATGTACATTTTAAGAAAGTTATCGAATATTAATCAGCCTGAATAATTATTATTAGTATAGTAATGACAAAGTTACACTACTTATTTTATTACTACAAAGGCACAGTAATTATCTCACCTCAAAATCCCTTCTACCACATTAAATCGTCGGCCGATAACTCAATACGTTATCGGAAACCTTCATTAAACATTCACGTGTCGCTTACGTTAAGGCATTATTACACGGTTCAACCAAAACCTATTTGGTTGAAAGATAGCTAGGTAGAAAGAGAGATAAATAGGTAACCTTTGGCCGATAATCAACTGACCATTTTTTAGAGTTCCATAGCCGACTGGCAAAAAACGGAATCCTTATAATTTCGTCATGTTTGTCTGTCTGTCCGTCCGTCCGTATGTCGCAGCCATTTTATTCCGAAACTATTAAGATTATACATGTGAAACTTGGTAGATAGATGTATTCTGTAAACACCTTTCCGATTTTAAGAAAAAATTAAAAATATTTAAAGATAATGAGGGCTCCCCATACATGGAACTGAAACTGAAAATATTTCTTTTTCATGAAACCTATGCTTGTGTGGTATCTATAGACAGATAGTGGTAAAATGTGTATCCAACCCCCCCCCCCCCTCTGACTTCTATAATAATGTAGGGAGAAATCTAAAAATAAATATATGATCTGAATGTAAACGTTGAACGATAATTAGTTCGAACGAGATCGGGTCAGCAGTTTTTGAGATACTTACATCATATTTTCTAAAACCGCAAATATAACTTTGTAATTCATACAAACACTATAAAAAAACAAAGATATTTCTTGTAGTTACCCTTCATGTGCGAGTTTTTATTTACTAGCAGTCGCGCGGGGTCTCACTCCCGTGAATTTTCTCACGATAAAACATAACGCTCCTTCTTTTACAGTAGGGTAAAAAGCCTATAAACCTTCCTCGAGCTTCAAGCTACTTCTATACCAATTTTCATAAATTTCGAAGATGAGCGCGTTTATACAAAAAAAAATGTCTACGCTTTATACTATCAGTACAGATAATATAGATACTCTTACATTACGTACAAGACATAATCAAAGTCCATCGGTAGACTAAATGCTGATAAACTATACAATATATCGCATGCTAACCACATCACACCACCAAACCGCTGGGCCAACCAAATCAAGTCCACTCCTCGACTGTACCTACAAGAGTAGAAGGAATAGCAAAAGACTGTGAAGCAGGTAATCACCTGTGATGAGACGAACAAAAGCATCCTGCCAAGAGTGTAACAATAAAGATGGAAGACATGACAAAAACTATACATTCAGTTGAATATTTCTGTCCCATAACGCTGGAGTTATTGAAATGTTGTATACAACATTACAATGCTTATTTGGATCCAACTTATGGATGGAAACAATCAAATTTATTACAGATCCTAACTATGTTTATCCATCCATTCTAACCAGATGCAATTTAATATCAGTATAATTATAACATGAAGTAACTGACTCTCTGACGAAGCATTTTAGATGAAGCAACCAAATTAAACCATGCAATGACAGCATTATTACCGGTACAGTCTCTTCCAGTAACACACTTAGGTGTCAAGTGTCCATCGCCCCTATTGTTTCAGAGATCCAATAAACACTGATTGACCGGCACCTAATCAATGCTACCCGAAGGCTGACCTGATTGATATCGCTTGTATTATGCAGATTAATTTCGGGTGTGGTGTGTGTGAACGCTAACGGAAAGGATTAATTTGTACATTTTCTTGTTTTTCAAAGTGTCAAAATTGTGATTGATCTCGTTTGCAGGTAAATGTATTTTTGTATCAAAATTAAGTATTTTAAAATATGTAAGAAAAAAAGGTTATTTACGCCAAGCATGATGTATCGTAAAAATTATGGAAAATATGCTTGACATCTGTGAAAAACGGCTATCGCTGATCATAATTCCGGGACTTATTATTAAAATTTGAGCCATCGCCATATAGCTAAAGAACTCAAAAGGCGACTGAGATCAAGTCTCAAGGTGCTTCTTTTACATCTTCATGTTTTTTCTCTTAAAACTTGGCCACTTTCATGGCGTTGTTGTGACCTCACAGACATTTTGGCGGTAGAAGGTGGAAAGAAGGATTTGTGTTTCTTCAGGTATATTGTAGTATTTCTACAGTATTGACGACTCTAACCACACTTACTATAATTTTCAAGAAACCTAATTCAGCCTTATTTACATGCTAAAATTCGACAGCAAATACTACATAAGTAACTATTCCTTCAAGAAAATATTTCCTGTGTCTACATATTAAAATACAGCAAGCTGTCACTACATTTTGGAGACTTGCCAAACTTTATATAAACGACATTTTTCCAATGTATTCATACAAGTAATAGTTTTAAACACTCCAGCGGTTTGTTCTCAATTTTTGGCAGGCATTTGTTTTGGCAATGGATTGCAGTGTATGTGTTCGTTGCCAGTTACTATATTCTTCTTTATAGGCCTTCAGTAAAGAGAAGTTTCACTCTTGACATACGGACGGATAGACAGACAGACAGACTTGACGAAACAATAAGGGTTCCGGTTTTTGCCATTCGCCTAGGGAACCCTAAAAATGTACATTCATATAAAATCTAGACTATTGTGATGAGGCGAAACACGAATTATATGTTGCATCACAATATTTGCACTTTATGCATTAGCTATGCAATCAAGCTGGAACTTATCAGTTTTTTATGGAATTTTTACGAAATATATCTTTAAATATTTCTAATACCTAATTTTCCACAAAGTAAATAATGTCTGACTCTATTTTGTTTTTCGTTTATAAATTGGTGTAGTATTGGTTTGAAAGTCTTAAGATTTATAATAGTGCGAATGTGTTTCTTTGTTTATCCCTATTAGAAGTCAAAACAGAACAACGAATTGATTTAATTTGGTGTGCAGATAGTTGAAGTGCTGATGAGCGGTATTGGTTATTTTATTTTCTAATAACCTTTTCACGTGAGCAAAGCCATGGGCAACATCTAGTATATTCAATACACACTACGTTAGTGACGAAGTGTAAGTGATGGTGGCTATACCAAAATTGTCCACCAACATTTAGAAATAAAAGTCGTACGGCTACAACTCATACGACGATTGACAGCTATAAAATATGACCGGCGCACCTCAAAAAATACCAATATGCAATGTTGCTGAATTTCAGCACTTTGAAATACTGACCCGTCAAAAATACTGGACGCTCAAAATTCTAAACCATCTGGCATCACCATCTGATGTTGTTATGTTGCTCTTGTTGCCTAATGGCCTGTTGGCGATGACGGCGTCCAGTCCATTTTGTGGCCTTTTTAGGGATCCGAGCGTTCGTATGAAGAACGGAACCTTTATAAAATCACTGGTGTATCTGTCCGTCTTGTGTCGTTTTTCAAGTTGTGTCTTGTGAAATATCAAACGGATGGACTTTATGTAAAGGCTTTTTAATAAACATATTTTTTTAATGAAGATAGTATTGTAATGGAATAGTATAGCAGCTCTGTTTGAAATCTTTACTACGACATTTATAATTATGTGTTTTCAGGGGAGTTTCCTATATAATTTATGTTAGATAGAAAGCCATACGAGGGATTAGAATGCTAAAAAATTGTGCCACATGATTTTTGGCGAAAACCTAAGCTTAGGTACTTGCTAATATTGCAGAAAATATTCAATGTATTATTATTACTGCAGCGAACTTATAGCAATACTTTATAGCGATATCTCGTCTGTCGCGCAAATGTCACTACAATATTTTTGTGTCCTTGACTTTTTCCCTGGAAAATTACAGTTTGTACCTGTTCCTTTTTTATATGTAAATACTCTATGAGATACATACGTGATACATACGTGTCTCATTTGTTAGAGCAAAACAAACACTTGATAATCCCTATATGCGCAAATACAAAGCCAATTGTTTTTTCAAAATATACGCACAAACATCTTTACTTTAATATCACTGAGAAACATTTGTAGATTTCAAGAAATTAATAAATAAAATTCTTTCGGAACCCGTTACGCTGAAGTCCAACTCGCCATTGGCCGGTTTTGTACAATACCGTAAAAATTGTGAATGGGCGGGAAAAAATTTAACATTTTTTGCACCCTTAATTTTCCAAAAAAATAATGAGTATTCGAAATTTTTGCTGCATAGCATAGTAGAGGAATTAGATAAAAGTCGTTTATTCTCGACAGCTGTGAAATTAAATAATGTATTTTGATGTTCGTATGAAACATCATGAGTAAAATATTTCAAATATCATCTTTGTAGCCTTTTCCCAACTGTGTCAGGATCAGCTACGTCTAGCCGGATGCGGTTGAGTGTTAGTATTTTACACTGCGACTGCCAATCAAACCTGCTGGGTAGGACATGCCCATATTGTTGGGTAACGATGAGTGCATAGACGATATTGCTTGGCAAGACTGGCGTCGAGATTTTCTGGCTTAACTACCCGTAACGGTTCACAGAATACATCTACCTACCAAGTTTAATTTGTGTAGTCTTAATAGATAAGGACTAAAATGGCTGTGATATACTGACGGACGGGCAGACAGACAAAAAACGAATTTATAAAGGCTCTGGAACCCTAAAACGCAGCTTATACACTTGCAGACTACAATATAAATCTCCGTGCCAAATGTCATCTCGATTAATTTTGTAAGTAGGTGAAAAGTCGCTAACAATTTAATTCCTAGTGCATATCCATTAAAAAACTACGATTCATAACTCGTTTACCAGATCAAAAAGTACAATTTCTGGAGAATTCAAATGTAACTAAAAGCCTTATTTGACTAGAGACAAAATGTTTAACCATGCACGGTAAAGACAGTGTTAACGCACTACGTTTTCCACCGAGTCACAAATCACCATACAAATTGGCTACATTGTAGAACCGAGTAAGCACACATGTCGTGTCCTATTAAAACGTCACCTTAATTAAAAGTACACAGCACAATATAAGGCACGTCACTGTAAAGATGTTAGCATTGAAGCAATTAGGCTATTTTTATTACACCTCAGGTTTATGTGAGAGCATTTTATGACGGTTCTCATTAAGGAACCGAGATTATTGAGGAGGGCCTACGTTGCTTGAATAATAACAGGCGTACGATCTTCAAGGCTAAACAATTAATTGATACAAAATGTCACTAATGAAAAACATACGTTACCGCTGAGATCATTTTTTTTATTCATAATAGGCTCGCGTTTGACCAACATCTCACCTGATGGTAAGTGATGGTCGAAGATGGAGCACGCTTGCCCAGGATTAACCTATTTACTCTTGACTTAAAGAGTCCCAGGTTATAGCGATCAGGAAACACAGACTCCGGCAGGGAATTCCACTCCTTAGCTGTACGCACAATGAAAGTATTTCCAAAACGTTTTGTGCGTTTGGGTGGGATGTCCACAATGTAACGATGGCATGTAATCATCAAATGACTTAGCGTTCCGGGTAAGCGTTACACTTTTACTAACTAAAAAACTACCGTTTTCCTTTAGTTGTCCTTGCGTCCGGGGACGCGGGGATCTCTTTAGAACATTTCCGCAACCCCATCAGGCAATGAACCTATCGAGCCTTCATTCCTGCTCGAAGTGCATACTTTAAACTTAAAAAATACAGAGTTCGAGAGCCAGGACATATTCTGCGCCTGCGAGACGTACACGCAATCAGTATACGCTAACATATCCTGCCATGAGATCTTCTCCAACGAGAATACCGATAGGAACTTACTCATGGTGCATATACCTAGGTATTGTTAAGAAAAGTACAGCCTTTTCAATTTTGTTAAGGTACAGTATGCCAGAAACTTATAACTGTAGTCAATTTTATAGGCGTATATATATGTTACATAGACTTTTGTTGTTTTTCCCAGATAACTTATGTCGAAATATATACAAAATAAATTTTGTATTTTTGTCCTTGTGTGTGAGGAAAAATATGAAAGAAAAGACAGTAAATGATATGTGATGTCTGACGGGAGAGAATGGAATAAAAAATCGTGTTGCGCCGACCCCAAGTAACTAGGACAAAGGCAAGAAGGTGATGATAATTTCGTTTTGTCGTAAATCAGATGGTGCACTGTACATTTATGTAGAAGCAATTATCACCATAATATAGATTATTTATTACTTTAATGTATAACAGCTATTAATATAAACCTACTATTAATTAACAGGTAGTTTATACTACTCTATCGGCATTCTGCCAAAACAGTCCGTGTCCTCACCCTTACGTAGGTAGGTAGGCTATATACTTGTCATTACACGACTGTTTGCACGCCTTTGACTCGGCAAAGTTCTTTGTTCCTTTGTAAGAAAAACAATGTGATAGGCCCGTTATAGTATGAAAGTGATATGGAGCGCTTATGAATATTCAGGGATGGAAGCCTAAAATAATAAAACGAGATATGCTTATCAGAGTACCCGTATCAAGACCCAACGTTAAACGTAGAATTTCTCATAAACTGCGGGACATATTTTTTATAATTAGAAAATTTTGCCCTAAAAATTTCTCATATAAATATTGTTAGTGCATTTTTACAAACATCCAGACTCGGGACAACTATCCGCAGGTTATACAAATATTTGTTCCTAGTTGGGGTGTTTGTAAAATTACACTCACAAACTGTTCTACTGACCTCTTGATTACCGATTCACGTTACATGAGCGATCTACTACATCATATTCAGCCTATATCGTTTCCACAGCAGAGACAAAGGCTTCCTCTCTATGAGAAGGAATTTGTTGTGATCCACCCCGGGGGCCCACTGCGGCAGTGCGAGTTAGCGGATGTCGCATGTCTTCGGATTTTTGATTCCAGAACATAAGTTGCCTAACTTATTTTCTTTCACCGCTCTGAAAGCAGTGAGAATGACATAAATTACCCAAAGTAATATGCCTGATTGGCTTCGAACCTGCAGCTGCCAAAAGTAAGTTATTATTCTATGTAGGCAATCAGTACGTCACATTACATAGATGTGCGTGAGTTATTCAGTGTTGCGTGTGATTCGTTTAAGTGCTCCGAAAAAGATGTAGTCATGTTTTCTTTAAAGATATTGTTATAAAAATTTTACGAGACAAGAACAATAAACGATAGCTTGTATTATTCATACTCTAATTTTCAAGTCCTCTACGAACAGGCAACAATTGAGCCAATGTTGCAATTATTTTTCTTCTTTAAGACCGATGAAACGAAGAGGTTTAACAAGCTTCTGATATTATTACTTACTACATTGTTTTTCTTTAAATGCCAATATTATGCAAAATTAAGAAAATGACTCGTGATATTTTTTGTGTTGTGATGGTTTATTTACATAACGACTACCTCGTTGGTCGAGTAGTCGCAAGCGCAACTGCTGAGCATGAGGTCTTGGATTCGTTTCCCGGGCCGTGCAAAAATGCTATAAAGTTTTTCCATAAGAAATTTCTCAGTAGAAGCCTGCAGATTAGAAGTTAGCGGTATGATACCCCGTCTCCCGCCTCAGAAAGCACGTCAAAAAGTCGTTACGATGATTGTTTGAAAAGAGTTACCATGGAGTTTCTTGACGCTTCTTCTCCATAGGAAACGAACAATTTCGAAACGTGCACTAACTTCTGATGTTTTATAAGTGTCCATGTAGGGCTTTGTAAAATAAAATAGTTTGAGTTTGAATACCGAAGGCAAAATGTTCAATTTATTAGTAGCCTGGCCTTTATTGGCAACGATGCACTGGTTGAGTCAAAGCTCCAGAGCCTTGAACACTGACGACGAGTTGCAAGTCTATCGGTTTTCTATCGGTTACATTTCGGGGAGTGTGCGATGGAATTACACAATCTAATTCCGCCAAGCCCGTTCCATCATCGGACTACGAGACAAACGATCTTTACATGGTGGACATCCCACCCATACGCACAAAACGTTTTGGGAATACTTTCATTGTGCGTACGGCTAAGAAGTGGAATTCCCTGCCGGAGTCTGTGTTTCCCGACAGCTACAACCTAGGAGTCTTTAAATCAAGAGTGAACAGGTTACTTTTAGGTAAGCGTGCTCCATCTTCGACCACATCATCACTTATCATCAGGTGAGATAGTGGTGAAACGCGAACCTATTTTCAATAAAAAAAATATTCCAATAGTATACTGTAGGTACTGTATGTTACTATGCTTCAATAAAAGAGATCATACTATGGCAATTGTTCGTTCATTATAAATGTAAAACGGTAAATTTTACACGCATGGATGCATTGGTGATATTTTCAACCACATTTTTAACACCAATGTTTCTTCGGAAAACTGACTCTTATTGCCACTAGCGTAAGTTCAGATTCCACTAAATTATACACTAATGCTGTTTATATACTCATTCCAAGAGATTTATTTTGTCCACAGATAACTATAAATGACGATAAATTTCTATTTCTATGCCTGCCTTATTAAATCCCAACAAAGAGGCGCATTTGAGTATTTTAAATGGTCATAAACTTTAAATGTTCTATTAAACTTTTATCCAAATACCTTTTTTCCGTGTGGGAAAATCATCAAATGACTCCCGGTCTGGATGGAGCGGAAGGGTGTGTCAGACTTCTACTGACTAAGAACCCACCCTATTCTTTCAGCTGCCCTTTACTTCCGGGGCCACGGTATCTCGTTAGAACATTCCCGCAACCCCGGCTTTATCCAAATACCTACTACTAAGACAGTTTGGAAACAAAAATTCTAAGTACTTACTGTAAAATTTATTGAGGATGTTGGATACTGACGGTGTACCCCCACTCTCGGCTCCATAATGGTCATGCTTTCGGCTCGAGCATCTATTTTCTTCTGAACTGAAAAGTCGGAGTTCCCCGATTAGATCAAGGTGTACAATTAAATAATATTGGGATCCGTTTGGCTATCGAAATTTCTTTTAATGGAATCTCCAAATACATTTTAGAACAAAAATTTACAGTTGTATGATGTCACCTCACGCTGTTATCAACAAAACCATTGTTCTGATACAGAAAACTTTATTAAATTATATATTATTAGAGGGAAGCATTTGGTTTAAAACTACATATAATGCATTCGAAAACCTTTGCGCACGAGTGGCGGGTTTTTTAAAGCCATGAGATCTCACTCTTGGAAACAATTAATTAGAAATCATTACCTTTAAGAAAGATTTGATGTTGGATCATGATGATGAAGGAAAGAATTACACTAGCGACATTTTCCGCCAACATTGCCACCAATAACGAAGACAACAGTCTTTTGTCCGATGCAACCGACATGCAAGTCACGCCAACCAGCAACGGGCAGCGCCTCTAAAAAATAAATTTACTCTGCACGAGGGGTACCAAAAAAATCAACATGTAACGTAATGTAATCTCGATACATAGATGTTACACAGACGAGTTGGACGCGAGCCAGTAGACCTAGGGTTGTCACGGGAAATGATATCTTTACTGAGCCATGAAAGGAGTTAGACTGCTTATTCGTGAAAATAATCTGTTATAAAAAGGCGGCAAAGTGATTGCACGCAAAATTTTTTTTTATTACTTTGTTACTGTACACTTCTTATAAGTTTTTGAACCTCGGAAAGCAGGTGAAGCCGTTAATCGCGCCAGTTATTTTTTCAACTTCGGTAGTTATTGGGTAGTCAAACGAGCCATAAAACCAGACACTAGTTATGTCATGGGTACCCCTATCGTGTTAAGCCCCAAAGCAGGGTCGTGAAGGTTTGATATGCAACCACTTCATATAGCTAACATATACATAGTATATGGCATAAGGAGTAAAATTCTCTGCCGGAATCTGTGTTTCCTGATAGCTGTAACTTGGGAGTCTCAAGACAGGAGTGAATAGGTTACTTCTAGGCAAGCGTGCTTCATCTTCAACCACATCATTGCTTACCATCAGGTGAGATGGTGGTCAAATGCGAGCCTTTCAAAAATCCTACTTCCTACTATCCTACTAATCCTACTAATATTATAAATGCGAAAGTTTGTGAGGATGGATGGATGTTTGTTAATCTTTCACGCAAAAACTACTGAACGGATCTGAATGAAATTTGGTAAGTATATAGTTGGCAGCCTGGAATAACACATAGGCTACTTTTTATCCCGAAATTCCCACGGGATCGGGATTTGCGCGGGAAAACCTTCCCACGCGTACGAAGTCGCGGGTAGAAGCTAGTCCTACTATCCTACTAATATCCTACTTCCTACTAATATTATAAATGCGAAAGTTTGTGAGGATGGATGGATGTTTGTTACTCTTTCACGCAAAAACTACTGAACGGATCTGAATGAAATTTGGTAAGTAGATAGTTGACATTCTGGAATAACACATAGGCTACATTTTATCCCGAAATTCCCACGGGATCGCGATTTGCGCGGAAAAACCTTCCCACGCGTACGAAGTCGCCGGCAAAAGCTAGTAAAAAAATAAATATGAAATACTGAGACTCAGCTGTTTCTGATAAGACTAGAAGGCGACCTCAAAATAGTTAAGTAGGCTAGACGAATTGATTGATGAATCAATACGAGCTCCTACTCCAATGCATGTAAGTTTGAAGAAGTCTCTTTTTCATCTATTGTTGGCAATGTATTTCTGTTCCATTGTTGCCAAAACATTTGGAAACGTAAAACAGCCATTTTAGGAAATTTGATCAAAGCCTTCAATTCTGACGTCAGTCATCAAAGGGGGTTTTACCTTTAACCTTATTTTATTAAAAATTGTGTGACCACACCCTTATAATACGCCTACACATACCATTGTGTGTGACCCACTAAACTTATAGTTATTCAAGTCATGATACGGATGTTTTATATAATATTTTTCTGATGAATGCTGCTTAGCCATTTTTGTGCAAACATGACCCGGATTGTTCCCTTCCAACTAAGTTATGAATAAGCATAATAAAAGAGGTCAAGTGAGAGTTAGACAAGAATGGTTTTAACCTATGAATGAATATTCAATATTCATCTTTTAATTTTATGATATCTATACTAATATTATAAAGCTGAAGAGTTTGTTTGTTTGTTTGCTTGAACGCGCTAATCTCAGGAACTACGGTTCTGATTTGAAAAATTCTTTCAGTGTTAGATAGCCCATTTATCGAGGAAGGCTATAGGCTATATATCATCACGCTAATACCAATAGAAGCGGAGCATCAATGAAGAATGTTTCAAAATCGGGGGATTTTTTTTCCACGCGGACGAAGTCGCGGGCGGAAGCTAGTCATAAATATTTGTATTATACACATTTTGTGATCATTTAATCCGTGCGTCGCGATTTTGATTGCCATTCCAAATTGTAATTTAAAAGTAATTTCTAGTCCCATAGTATAGACTAGAAATTACTGAGAACTTTTAACGAACGCAATAATTTTTTTTCGTTTCTCTATTTTAAACGCGCTTTTATTACATTTATTAGTATGGTTTTGTATTAATATGCTAGTACTGTATATAATACTCAAATTATATTGATGTTGGAGCTAAAACAGCCAAGCTGAATTGGGATTTACCAGGCTACGTTGGATTAGTGCACCCAGAGAGATGGGCAAAGATCGTCACCCACTGGTCGCCTGAAGGAGGACAACGCCATCGAGGTCGACCACGGTGCAGGTGGGATAACGATCGGATCATGTTCAAGGTCCGAAATCGCTGAAGACCGAGAGGTGGAAAAGGGGAAGCCACCAAAAAGGCCAAGAAAAAAAAAGTAATATTAACAGCGTGACTCAATAACACCAGCCGCACGGGAGGATCATCATGGTAAAGCAACTGTTTCCGTGGTCGGTTCATGGATGGGTAACGATGATGTTTTACTTAAAACATCTAGATTTTTCTGAGCCTAGAAAATAATGTTAAGCCGTCGTTCCCAGCTGTCATTTGTATATATTTGAGAGTGGTTAAGGGTGGTCTGAAGCTCACGAATCTGACACCAGTCTTGACTAGGGCTATCGTGTTCCTAGTCGCGGCGACCGTTATTACTTCTGCGCAATAACGGTCACCGCTAAAGAATCGTTCTTTAGTGGTGACCGTTATTGCGCAGAAGTAAAAATTAAGGTACCTGAGGGGGGCTAGCGGGATGAAGGGCGGGCGTGCGTAGCGCCGATTGGCTCTCCAGCCGCATTATGTTCCCCGCGCCGATACGACGCTCCGCGCACATCCCGTGTACAGTCGCGTCATTAATTGTATTGTTATTGCTGTTATTTTTGTTGTTGTTTTTTGTTAAGTTTGAATTTGTTTGTTAAATTATTTTTTTAGTTTGTTTGTGACTTTAAAGTGAATATAGCTAGAAGAAATACTGTTTTGAAAAGACAAGCAAGGAAAATGGTTTATGACGTGAATTGCTTTTTAAAAAGGGAATCTAACGAATTAATTGATTCTTTGAAACAAATTAAAAGTGAGATTGACGAAGCTACAAATACTTTACTCAGTCATTCGGACAGCATCACTGTAAACTTGAGAATGGTTCTCTGTAGATTCAGATTCACTGTAGATTCTCTAATTCAGATTAGACTTAAATCTAAAATAAAAATTTTTAAATTAACAAATAATGTTTTTATTTTTATACTCCCCACAAAACTTGTTAAAAATTATATCTCAGGTACCTACTATAAATCCTTGGACATTGGCATTGGAGATAAACTATTTATTAAAGTATAGGTAATATTATTTGCATGCTCGACAGTACTCATGCGCAGCTATCCTCTACATTTCGTTCAGCGCTAGACCTACTATTTGACATTACATTAAAATAATGTCATTAACGTTATTTAGCTAATAATTGTATTGCGTGCGCGACAGTACCCATGCGCAGCAATCCCCTCCGCGTTTCGTTCAGCGCTAGACTTACGTGCCGCTACCTTATACCCAGCAACTTAGTTGTCAATCAGTTGAAGTCAGCTTGACAGTCGCTTCATGTAAAACACTAGACATACAGGCGTGAATAATAAGTGTATTTTACTCAAAATTTAATTGCATATTCTTTTTTTCTCATGTACTTATTGTTAATTCATTTAAATCATAATTGTTTATTTAATTTCATTTTAATCATAATTGCTTAACATAAGATAATGCAACTGGTAGAAGATACTGACTCCTGTAACACCGGTTATATACCTAGCTCAGGAGTCAGGGATTGACCATATCTGTAAAATCTTTTTGATGCTAATAAAGATTATTATACTCATCTGAGTCCAGTTAGACTAGAAACTGACCCCAACATATTTGGCAAAAATGACGTGTCAAAGTGTTATTTTATAATCAACTCGCAAAATAAAGATCATTTAATGATGAACCAGTAGTACAGTACGTTAACTAACAGAGGGCGTTCCCGTTAACCCGCAATAGTATAGCCATCCATACATGCTAAAAAAATATTACCATTCGAAAACAAAAGTTTTTATTTTTTTTTAATATTAAAATATTCACTAAAAATGTTAAATTGATACGTAAAAGAAACACTCTGTACATGCGTACTTGAAGGACGGCAACGTCGCAATTTATTTATGAATGACGGGTCGCGTGTGCGGCGATCTTATTGATGTGCTTATACTATTGCGGGCAAACGGGAAAAACCTCTGTTAGTTAACACACTGTATAACGAATATGAGTGATTTGCTATATTAACTACGATATTTGTTTTAAGTGCAACAATATCCTTCTTTTAAAACTAACGCAGCCCTACAAAAAGATCCCCTCGACTAGGTCATTATAAAGCTTGTCTATACCAACGCGTCCGCTGTAAAATTGCTATGGTTATCGCCTGTAGTTCCGATCGTATGGCACAACCTTTATTGAGTCCCATTCGAGAGTGCCAGGGGTGATATTGTGAGCAATACAATCCGAGAAATTGATACTTTGTACGCTATTGTGGTCAGAACATCAAAATAGATTGTAGGAATGTGTGTGTGAGTGGAATTAGTTTTAGAGTGTTCTTGAGGAGAGATAACATAAGAAGGCTATAACTTGCTTACTACTGAGACACAAGCCTCATATTAATCCACCGCGCGAAGCCAGTGCGGCTCGGTGAATGTCGCATTTCTTTGGATGTTTCGGTCCTACTATATGCGTTACGTTTCATCCCTGTGATTTTTTCAGCGTTTTGAGAACAGTGAAGATGTTGAAAATTACACAAAGTTAAGTGCCTGTCTGAGTACTAACCCACGACGACAACTAACGACTTGTATTAGTTGTGCCTGTAATCACTGGGCCAGCACTGGTCTGTTCTTGAAGATATATATTTTATTAGGGATTTCGGTAGCAATACATAGAACTGAAACTAAAAATATGTTTTTTTCAACAAACCTACACATGTGTGGTATCTATAGACAGGTCTTGACATTGAGGTTTCTAAAATCACTATTTCTTAAAGTCGATCCCCCCCCCCCCCCCCCTCCTAACTTTTATAATAATGGAGTGAAAAATCTAACAAAAATATATGCTGTAATCTTAATAAAAACTTTCAACGAAAATTAGTTTGACCGAGATCGGGTCAGCAGTTTTTGAGATATAGCACATTTTCTAAAACTGCATATATAACTTTGTATTTGATACAGACACTATCGAAAACAAAGTTATTTGGCGTAGTTCTACCGAACCCATCATGAGCGAGCCAGGCTCGCACTTGGCCATTTTTTTTGACTAGTATTTATATGATCAGCCGACGCCTTAGCCATTAGGTTACAGGCTAATTCCCGCTTTGTTTTTGCGGAAATTAATTTTATCTGTTTTTACTAATTAATAGTTGACAAACGTCACTTTTCTATCTGCCTGTGAAAACAGTTAATGAAGTGATCGATGATGTTTTCTTAATACATCTTTTGGTAGCACAACACTTACATACAAAGAGCAAACCATATCACACAAATAACAAATATAATAAAACACACGAGACTAACATAGCAATGGTTAAATAAATTACCAATGCAGATCTGTGTGGTCGCGAGTGGTTTGTTTAAGCCTGGCTTTTGTTTCCATATGTGCATACAGTATGCCCAATTTACATAGACCGTGAGTCGTGACTGGGGAACCGAAGTTAGGATGGACTTTGGAAATAGATATTTATATTCTATGTATGTATTTTATTATTTAAGGGTTTTGCGTATTAGTTCGTGTTTTTATTTGTTTCTAAGGAGTTTTTTTTTTTTTTTTTTTTTTTTTTTCAGTTCTCCAGGTTAAGCAACGCTTCCCGAGGTTCGCCTATGAATGGGTGACCTTATTAACATAGGTATAGAGGTTCCTCCGCGCCTCGAAAAGCGCGAAACCGACCCCGACATAGTTGAAAAACTATGCAGATGCTTATGGTGGGTACAAGCTTGATCGCTCGGCTTTGCTCGCGTAGTTTTGTTTTGCAAAAAAATAACCCATGTCACTTTTAGCTCTTTAACTATAACTCCAAAATCACATCCATCATATCATAACGGATTATGCAGACCAAAACAACAAGAGCTTGAAAATATGAAATATGTCCCCTGACCTTTTGACTCGACTTTGTGAAGGCTCAAAATTATAATATTGACAGTCTGTACCACCATCTGCTTACCTTCGATTCCGCCAAAGGACGGTCACCCCATCACTGACCCCTTTTAATATCGTCCCCGTATACACCCCATCTATCTATTGCTAATGTATATCAAAATTCCATTATACACTACAAAGGTAAGGTTGGATACGAGTTTCAAAATGAAAGCCTTACATCTTCCATTGTGTTCCTCAAGGCTGGGTTGCGACGGTAACCCGCGGCTTACCGAGATATATGGACGCTTGTCGCCCGGACGCCCGGTACAAATTATTATAGTAAACACAGGTTTACCTATTATAGGATAGGATAATTTGTGTACATGTGTACGCTAGGCTTTATTTTATTTATGAGTTTTCTTGTTATTTTGTAAATTAAGTTTTTTCGTATATTTTGTTTTAGGATTATACCTTCATATAAACATCATAACTAAATATTCATAAGTTTGTCTACGCATCTCTCTGCTAAGTCAAATTTGTTAACTTTCTATGACCCTTTTTTGAGAGGGAAATCATCAAATGACTTCCCGCTCTAGGTGGAGCGCAACAAACAAACTAAAAACTCCTTCTGACTATGAATCCACCCTATTCTTTGAATTGCCCTTGCTTTTTGGAGCCACGGTATCTCATCTGGATTCTACATTGATATTTTGTTTTATGAGTGTCCAAAAAACCACATATGCACTAGAAGCGTCCTAAAGGGAAGGAAGAAGTTTGCCCTGAATTCAGAAAAGCCTGACTAAAGATATGAATAATTTATTTATAGCAGACTATTTTACGGATATTTTTATAAAATATCACTGTTTTTATTAAGCAAAAGTAGGTAAATACGTACAATGGAATTGTTTATTTAGATATTACAATGCAATCACCCTCTTACTCACCACCCGTACAAAAACAATACGCTTGCCAATATAAATGAAATTTAATGGGACAATAAAATTTCGCGCCCTAAAAAGCTTATTTCACCCTACATAGGTTTGAATTAATGGTTTCCTTCCTTTAAAATATATTGTTTGTTAGCCTCTGTTTTGTCCGTGTCATTGTTTATTTGTTAAAAAAAGATTACTGGAGTATTATAACGCCTTTACTACATCCAGTATAAACTTCATTGAATCAATTCTCCAGGAGTCGCATTCAAAGATATGACGACTATATGTAGTAGGTAAAGATGAACGACTGATAAATGAAACTCGGTGAGGCCGGTGTTTTTTAGCTGAGTACTCAAAGAATAAACACCGATACAAACTCATAGGTCAGTCAGGTCTCAATTAGTGTTCCAATAAATGTAATGGGCAAATCACATATATGTATTATGTATGAAAACCATGTAGGAAGATAAGGTCTTTTGGTAGTGATGCAACGAATACGAATATTCGTATTCGCCGAATAGTAGACATTTACCAAATATTCGTATTCGGCGAATACTAATACGAATATTTAAAAACTAATATTTTTGTACGCAACTCTATTTACTGCAGATTCGAAAAATTTCTAAGTCTGAAAAAACTCGCCCAAAAATAGTTTTCACTGAAGCCATGTACAGTCGCCTCGAAAAGACTTTTTTCAACGGCAGGGAACACCCAGACTGAAAAAAGAAATCGCCTAAAACCAGAAAATCTACAAATTTTATGTTTTTTTATTGAAAATTTGCCTGTTGGAAATTTTAATTATTATAAGAGTAAACATTCATCAAATAAATAAGTCTCTTATTACCATGACGAGATATTCGTATTCGTATTCGCCGAATAGCAGGTTTGATATTCGTATTCGTAAAAGTAGTATTCGTTGCATCACTATCTTTTGGGACAATTTTTTCTGCAATCATAAGAACTAAAAAAACTTTTTAGTAAAAAATAGAACCGACTTCCATATAAAACACTACAAAGGCAAAAATAACTTTTTCGGAAGGCGGTGTCAAAAAAGAAAATACATACAAAACTAAAGGCACCTCCTTCCGAAATTAAAGTTACTTTTGCCTTTGTAGTGTTTCATATGGAAGTCGGCTCTATTTTTTGCTAAAGTTTTTTTTCACGCTTTTTATTGGGTTGGTTTGTAATTTATTAACCGACTTCAAAAAAGGAGGTTACAATTCGTCTTGGATTTTTTTTTTTTTTTATATATGTTACCTCATAACTCGGAGACGGCTGGACCGATTTAAAAAATTCTTTTTGCGTTTGAATGGGTATATTTTCTAGTTGGTCCCATTGTTACGAAATCAGGATTTGATGATGGGATCCTGGAGAAATCGAGGGAACTCTTCAAATATTATAGGCATACCTATAACGTTTTGGGTATTTATTATAGTACCTTGAGCGGTTGCTTCCGAAAAGTATCATTTGGGGAAGTGGAACTGATGATGAAGACCACAGATGGCCACTGAAACTCCTCAATAATAAGTATTTCGTGGATTGCGATTCGATTACTTGAGTACGGATGTTAAACATTTTATGCACGTCACAATACGTATGGTGATGTAGAGCTGATGGTCAAGTACCAGGAGAACTCCTCAAAAATTAACGGCTATGCATTGGGAAAAGCAATATTTTGTAAAAGGTGATAAGTTGTTGATATTATGGCTTTTGTAACTAGATAAATTACAAACCGACACTAAAAAGCGTGAAAAAGAATTTTTACCAAAAAATAGAACCGACTTCCATATCGAAATACTACAAAGCCAAAAATAACTTTAATTTCGGAAGGCTGTGTGAAAAAGAAAGAGAAAATCCAAAACCAATAACACCGACTTCCTAAATTAAAGTTACTTTTGGCTTTGTAGTATTTCGATATGGAAGTCAGTTCTATTTTTTGCTAAAAAAATTTTTCTAGTTACAAAGGCCAAAATGTCAACTACTTATCACCTTTTACAAAATATTGCTTTTCCCGGTGCAGAGCCGTTAATTTTTGAGGAGTTCACCTGGTAAATCATCATCAGCTCTACTTCACGATATGCATTGTGACGAGCATAAAGTGCTTAACTTCTTTATTCAAGTAATCTAATCACAATCAACGAAATACTTATTATGGAGTAGTTTCGGTGTCCGTCTGGGGTCTTCATCATCAGTTTCACTTCCTCAAATGGTGCTTTTCAAGAGCAACTGCACAAGGTACTATAAGAAATACCCAAAACGCTATAGGTGTGCCTATAATATTTGAAGAGTTCCCTCGATTTCTCCAGGATCCCATCATCACATCATGATTTCGTAACAACGGGACCAACTAGAAAGTATACCCATTCAAACGCAAAAAGAATTTTTCAAATCGGTCCAGCCGTGTCCGAGTTATGAGGTAACATACATAATAAAAATAAAAAAAAAAACAATAAAAAAAAGTTCAAGACGAATTGAGAACCTCCTTTTTTTGAAGTCGGTTAAAAATCACACTTGACAAATATCTTATGGGCGTATTCGGACCAATCTAGACCTAATCCACCAAGCACCGAAAAGAGATTAAAGGCAATGGTGAACCAATAACAAGAAAAAATCGGAAGATAGGATGAATTTCGATATGCTAAGATAGTCACCCATCCACGTAACGACCTCGGCAAGTTTTGCTTAACCTTTAATTAAGATCATCCGGTACGGCTGTTATTATTCAGCCACGAGCGCCTCATATTTTTTAATTAGTTATTGAAATGTGACTGAAAAATAAAATATATTGATCGATGAACTGTTACATTCGATATTTTGTCCCTCTAGAAGTAATGGCAGGGGCGTGCACAGGATTATGACAGGGTATGCGGCGGAGTAATCGGTCACAAAAACTTTGCCTTTTATAGATTTTTAGCATAGCCACAGCCACGCATCGTAGCATGGTGGCGATGCGTGGCAGTGGCTATGCTAAAAATCTATAAAAGAAAAAGTTTTTGTGACTGATTACTCCACCGCATACCCTGTCATAATCCTGTGCACGCGCATGGGTAATGGAACTAAATACCAGATGCAAAGTGGTTGGTGATGACCGAAAAACCACAGACTAAATATAGACTGTGTTCTAATTCGAAGCCTCTCGACTAATGTCTATGATGAAAAAATAATAACACTTATGTTTATTAAGTATTTTAACCAAAAGCTGAAAACTATTAAAATTAATCAATATCGATCCGAACTAAAACTGCAAATCGACTACCGCCAGATGTTGCCACCAATTGTCAGAAACTGACCTACAATTGAATGACATTTAGAATGTAAACATAACCACAACTTGATTACCATTTATTTCCTATAATTTATTGTAACAGCTTATAAGTGAATTGATTCAACGTCAGAAAGTGTTAGCCTGGAACAGTTCACTTGGAAACCTTACAATTTACAACGCAGGCAAGCTAGGATAAAAAAAAAACAACGTAACAGAACAGACAAGCTCCATAATCTAAATAGATCACCAATCTAGATTTTCATACAGTATTTTGAGCCCTAAGACACCGGCCAAGCCTCCTCCTAGATCCACATTACAATGCCAAAATTTTTAAACATCACAACGTTAACGACGTAAAAGGAACTCAGTGCGATGTCGTTGAATAATCACCTACATAAATCAAGGAACTTTTTGAATTCATCCCTCTGACATTAGCATAGGCACCTTAAGACGGCGGTTACCGTGAAGACGAGACGTTACCGAGCGAACAAACGGGTTTTGTCAGAAAATTTTTGTTCATAATACACTTGAGGTAAAGTGAGGAAGAAAACACTCTCCAAAGTTGGCCATTCATCGGAAGCATTCCCTTGTTTCTGGTGTCTAGGAAAACCACAAAACCCATCTATTTGTAACTAATCGAATTTGTCAAGTTTTTAGTAACTTGTCATGTTGTGAAAGTGAATTTAAAATTCCACTTAAACATTCTATATTTTAAGTTGATTTTACATGTAGTGCCATTAAATTATAGTGCTTGCCTTTTATATAAAAGGCTGTAAAACTAATGCAACCCGCACTGGATTTTGTACTATATCATGCTATATCATGAGTTTATTTCCCGATTTTAAATAATTGTCTCTAATTCCGATTTCAAATACGTATAAACGTTTGAAATAATGGACTACCCTTCGCTAGATAAGCCCAGGTCTGTATAGTAATGCTAGGCAAAGTACTGAAGCGGCTGAATCTACAATGTATAAATACCTAGGTTACTTTTAGGTAAGCGTGCTCCATCTTCGACCACATCATCACTTACCATCAGGTGAGATGGTGGTCAAACGCGAACCTATTTTAAATAAAAAAAAAAAAAACCTAATAAAGTAATAAAATACAGGTTGAAATAACTCACTCGCTTAAGCGAAGTCGTTTACACGGATTCTAAGGATATAATATTACATCTTATGACACGAAGTACGAACTAGCAAGGGCTATCTCATCGTGTCAAGTTGGTGAACGTGTTTAGAGCATTTTTGAAAGAAGTACTAACAACATTTGTTAATGAATTTATCTTAGTATGCTATTACCGTAAAGTATAGATACAGACAAATACATACTCCCAGCCGCCGCAGGAGACGCTCCGGGCGTCGAGAGTCACAGAATGACTCCCAGCCATCGTAGGCGTGGGCCTGCGACTGGAACCAGGCCCTTGTAGACGGTGCGTCGTGTTCCACGCGCGCCTCAAAGAGTGTCAGCAAAAATTGTCGGGGTCCACAAGGAAGGGGGCCGTTGCCTGCCGGGATTGCGGAATTGTTCGAAAGAGTTACCGCGGCCTCGGAACACGAAGGGCATATGATGGAACATGGATGGGTTTTAGTCAGTTAAAGTCTGACACACCCTCCCGGTTCGCCAAGATCGGGAGGCAGTCATTGGATGATTACCCATCTTTAATAAAAGGCACATACGTACTAAGTGAATTTATTATGTAGTCCAGTCCTTTACTGGCTTCGCTCCCGTGGACTGTATCACGATAAAAACATAAACCTCCTTTTTGCAGTCGGATAAAAGTAGCCTATAACCTTTCTTAAGCTTCAAGCTACTTTCATAACAAATTACATCAAAATCCACTCGGTACTTTCGAAGATTAGCGCGTTAAAACCAATAGACACGCTTTTCCGCTTTATAACATTAGTAGGTATAGATCATTTCCAATATCAACTGAATGCACAATTTAGATTCTATTTAGTGGGTGTTTTTACAAACATTTGAAAGTATATTATATAATATTCTTTTTATAATATTATTATTTATAATATACATAGAGAATAAGAATTCATAAGAATAATTTATTTAACACTTATAAGACAAACCTCAGTGTTGCTTTGGCTATTATATGTATGTACTAGGAGCCTGTATGAAAAGAGCTGGACCTCTCGTAATATCCTTCCTACTAATATTATAAATGCGAAAGTTTGTGAGGATGGATGGATGTTTGTTACTCTTTCACGCAAAAACTACTGAATGGATCTGAATGAAATTTGGTAAGTAGATAGTTGGCAGCCTGGAATAACACATAGGCTACTTTTTATCCCAAAATTCCCACGGGATCGGGATTTGCGCGGGAAAACCTTCCTACGCGTACGAAGTCGCGGGTAGAAGCTAGTTATGTATATGGTTTTAATTAGCTTCTGCTCGCGATTTTATTCGCGTGTGATCAAATGATTGTGTGGCCTACTTGTTCCGGGTTTTGGGAGTAATTGAATGTGATTTCAAATGTTTGTTAAAACACCCACTAAACAGAATCTAAATCGTGCATTCAGTTGATATTGGAAATGATCTATACCTACTAATGTTATAAAGCGGAAAAGCGTGTCTATTGGTTTTAACGCGCTAATCTTCGAAAGTACTGAGTGGATTTTGATGTAATTTGCCAAAGAGCCTTACGTCCTCACGTTTATAAACGTGAAGACGTAAGGCTCTTTGGCAACTACGTATTTTTCTTATTGTGTTTTTATTAGCTGTAAGTCCTTCATAAAGTAAATAAATAAATAAAAATAATGAAAGGTTTGTGTTATGGAATATTTTATGCAAATCCGACTCTCATTAAGAAATTTTTCCAATCTTAAAATGCGCTCAAAGTTGTAAATCTTGTCCAATTAAGACACCGACCTACCCAAGACAATAACTCACAAAATCGTATACAAACAAAGGATTTCCCTTACAAAACATTATACGCCCTCTTAAATTTGACCGCTCTGCAAATGACGTCATAGCAATTGCCTTAGAAGATGTCATTAGGCGTTTACAAACTTACAAATTCTAGTTACAGAACCCTTATGTCTGATGAGATAAGGTTGAAATAACCACGAACGGTAGACGAAGTAAGTTGGTAACAAAGGTGTCATTGACGAATCTGCCCCATTTCTCATCAAGTGTCATTACGAAATGTCACCATCGGTTGTCATGAGCTGTCATTTGCGTTGTAATACTGAAAATTACTACCTTTACGCAGGTAGGGTAATTTCGGGGCTTACGCAATCGAAATGGAGAGGTGTCTTTATTGCACCATTAGGTAATTATATTTACAAGCATTGGTAGATCAATATAATAGAAGGACAAGTGTTTCTATTATTTCTCAAGCGTAGACACTTGTATTGTAGGTACTCGGTAGGACTCAATAATAAAGTCAAGTTAATATCACTAACATGAAATTAAGAGATTTTTGTTTTTATGTTATGGGATATTCGAAATTTATCAAATCTACAAGCCTCCACAAGCTAATTTAGTTTTGTGATCTTCAAGCAAGTATTAGTGGTCTTCAAGTGTTGTTTACGCTATATTCCTAACTAATAAGGAGGTAAAAAGGAAGATAGAACATAAAATGAAAATATAATTTGAAAGAAAAATGATTGAGGAGTACAAATAATAACATTATCATAATAATATTTTTATAGTCAATAATATTAATAGTAACTCAAGTCAAACTATGTAGGCAAACAAAAATCTCTCTCTAGCTAGTGTGTACGCTTTGTGCTTTAGCCAGGTGTGTGACACCCGCTGACCAGCATTTCTGTCACATGGAGTAACAGACAAAAGGGTTAAGGTCAGTTAAACAACAAAACTCTTTAAATGTACACTATAACAAAAAATATTAGCAGTATTAAACGTAGAAAGTTCTAACAGTGGGCTGTCTTATTACTGAAAGAGATATTCATTTTGTGTGTAAAATGAATATCTCTATATACGTTCTCAACTTTAAGTTAACTAGTAACACAAATATTAAAGTAGCTGATTTAGTTTTGTGTGGGAGGAACAATAATTTTAGCTTGATTGCAACTAACCAACCAAATTTATAGAAATAAGGTTATGTAAGTGTGTTTCAATTTTTGGTGTACAATAAAGTATATTCTATCTATCTATCCAACCTAACGAACTTTAGTAACTTAAACAACTAGGAGAATAATACTTTGGGTTTACTACCCCTGTTTGTAACAGAAGAATTTAATTAATACCTTGTCGTCTACTCTTCGCCATTATTCACATAATATCTTGTTTCTTCTCTACAGTACCTATTTTTTTTAATCCTACACCGCCTACCTACCAACAACACAGACAACCTTATTTTGTCAATTCGATTCAAATCCCATGTAACAGAGAACTAATATATAGCCATAAAATTTAAAAAAAAAAACAAACTCCAACTTACTGAGAATGAAAAAGCCCGGCCCGGTAATCAAAACCACAAGAGAACATAAGACAACAATGGAAAATAAAATACACGACTGAATTTCATTTCAATTGACCGGTAAATATCATTAAATATACTCGATACGGTAATGATTTCCATATGGTAATTCACTTGCACTGATGAAATTAGTTTCAGTCCAAATGACAATTATTCGGTTTTCATTCACGTTTAATTATAAACATTAACGGTTAAAATTATTGTGTTATGCTGATGCGTTTGCGGGTGCATATTACGGGTTGATTCCCGTAATAATTACACGGTGGACCACGAACATTGCTATGGCAAATTCATTTGTATAAAATACCATGGACCTATTAAATAACTAGCTATTGCCCGCGGTTTCGCCCGCGTTAATTTACACTTTGTCAATAATTCTTGTTGCCAATCAGTACACCATTTTGGGTTGTTAAAAAACGCATATAATATAAAAACCCATCACCAGGGTCCATAAGGCAACCACTGAAAACCAGCGCCGTGCTGTGGGCATGCCCATGGCATAGTATAATGCTGAGTGGGAGCCTTTTACCACGACCACGACGTGCATTTGCATTGTTTTTTGTTGTTTCCTTTATCTTCGTAAATTGTCAATATCTAAGTCTTTGTCCTCACCTACTAACATAATCATAAGTACTAATTACTAACTCTAGTCTTAAGGAACTAAATAAGTTTTTAATATTATTAGCATGACGTTTGTCTGTTGGCGATAAGTACTTTTTCTTTCTTTCTTTTCTTTTTTTCTTTCATCCATCCCCAAAAACCAGGATCCTAAACTATTCCCATGCCAAATTTGATCTAAATCGGTTCAGCGGTTTAGGCGTGAAAAGGTAACAGACAGACAGACAGAGTTACTTTCGCATTTATAATATTAGTATCGATATGGATAACCACTATGAAACCACAAAAATGGTGATCTATAAAAAAATAAGCTCTGTACTTTATAATAAAAACCCGATTATTATGCCCAGAGCTTACGGATCGATTTTCAAAGTTAACCCATTCGATGCTTCCCATTTAAAAAAAATTGTTGACAGGTGCCACCAGTTTTTATTATGTAATATGATTGAAAATAGATTACTTATGGTGTATTTACTAAAAATATTAATAAATATTGTTGATAAATACGAAAAAAAACACCAAACGCATATGGTGCGTAGGTGGCATACGGTAAAAAGTTTTTCGAGAGATCCGACAACGCACCTTTGGTAGTATATAGTGGATGGCTTTATGCACGATTCGAAACATGAACAAAGAATCTAAATTGTTAGAGTGAACGTACAAAAATAAAAAATCTTGTATTAATTCAAATCAGTCGTTTTAATTCTCATTTTTCATAATTATAATATAAGTAGGTATTTTAATAATTATAGTTAGGTGAAAACTATACATTTAATTACATAAATGTTTAATTATAAAAATGTGATGTGCTACTTTTATCTCTGAAACATTTTTTTTATCCAAGTTGCTGGATTTGTAATAATAAAAACATTATATTGATATTAAATAGATTTAAAAATGAACTGTCTGTAACATAGCTCACCTATCTTGTGAATTACTTTCTTTTATATCTTGTAAATTAGTACTTTCGGCAATATTAAGTGACAATTTAACCAAGCGACGACCTCTATTGTTTGCCATAATGCTTGAACAGAAAACTAAAAACCTAGAAAAGACGAAAATACTAGTAACTTCACAAAATTCATACCATCTACATTTAAAAATAAAACCGTCGGTGAATACCATGTGGGCAGGTATGTAATACGTTGACTAGTAAAATATTTCAAGTAATAAAATTAAGTTATAATAGCAGTAGTAGGTAATATTGAGTAACCGATTATTGTCGATTTATAACACCATCCACGAACAAAGTCATTCGTAAATGCCATTGAACGCACCATTTTCGTTGGTATGTTTTGAACTCTAAATAATATCCAAAATATTATCAGTAGACATAAAATAATGTTATTTTAATAATTAAATGACTAAATTTGATTAAATAATCATATTTATTTACTTGTTATCACATAAATTACTGCAAAAACTTGATTCACATTACGAGCAAAAATCACAAGTACAAAAACTGACGTCAATTCAAATGTGACATGGTCTATTACTACCGTCACAGTGTTATTATATCAGAAATATAATGGTCGTTAATTCGGTATTATAAATAAAATAGATGTAATACATAAATACATTTAAAAGTGAAAAAAAAAAATATTTAAATAAAACATAAAAATAATATGTTCTCGTCGTCACAATTAGTTAATAAAACTGCTACCCCTTTTATTCTTTTTCTTTCCCGGTGTCATAAAGACAGTGACGAGTTCGGAATTTGAACCTTCGTTAACTATAGTGTCTAACTGTTCTTTCTGACGTTTTAATAGTCTGCGTAAAACGGTATTCGGTCCTGGCATTGTAATCAACGTAACAAAAACTAAATTTAAAATAACAACTCGTAACAAAAACAAAGGGTACAACTTTCGTGTACGCAAGTGTATTCGGGAGCAAATTGAACGAGAACTACTGACGCACCAATCGCGCGCTCGGAGCGGCACTACGTCATACCCCGCGTTCCGCTGACAACCGTTGACACCTAAAAATCGACTTCTGCGCATTGAACGACTGTTACCAAGTTATTTGAATACTACTATATACCATGACTTATAGTAAATCGGATAAACACCCTTCTTAAATATGACACCCGACTTACTGGTGAGCATGCGCCTAAAGCTGTGGCGAGAAAGTGCATCCCTTCCAAGGCTATTAGTTCCATTAGTTGAAAATCTACCACCTGGACATGAACTGCCATGACTGACCTGGAAGTCTTTAGACTGCGGACCCAGGTTGGTCGCAGCAAAGAAAATATGTGAAGGCGGAGATTTATTGAGACTCTGCCTTGGAGTGTAGTGGTGCTGGTCCACAAACCTTGGCACACTTCATTTCCTGTCCTGCGCTGTCGCGTTTACCGCAGGACGTGATTGAAGCTTCCTATGGTACCAAACTTGTTACACAGTTCTGGACAGACTCCATTTAGCTATTGGCTATTGACACGCTAAGAAGAAGATTATGACCACGTACTTCTAAAAAATACCTACAATCGATAACTACATATGATTGTTTTAGCGATGACCATGCGAGAAAGAAAAGGTAACAATGCAATCAAATACAAAATCGTCTATACATATGTAAGCCAACGTAAATTGTAGAAGGAATTGTTCTACTCCGTAACAAATTACGTCCAATATTTGCTACCAACATTGTCTGTTACAGCCATAAAGTTATTACCTTCATAAAATCACCAATACCAATAACGTGACAATGTGTGGTGATGGCAAAGCCAGTTTATCTTGGCAGACAGAATAATGCCAGACTAGTATATTTTCACTGTTTGTTACTTATACAAATCTATCGAGGCGTCCAGTCAAATCGGACGTAGATGAAGACCAATATTTTACAAAAAGCAACTGCCTGATTTTCAACGGCAGCATCGGGTGATCGTGATGCTTTGAAGCAAGACTGGCTCAGTTTTTGGTTTGCAACTATCCGCTACTGTCAGAGTCCGCCACTGTCCAACTGTCAGAGATGTGCAAATAACTGACTTTCTGGGGCAACTGACGAAGCGTCCAGGCAGGAGCTGTATATTCAGCTCAAAACTTAATGGTACGGTGATAAAAGAGTCTCGGTATGAATAATGTCTAAGTAAAATAAATGTTTGACCTGCACTTATTAGGAGATGAACAAATAGGTATATAATTATCGTCATTTGCTTAGCCTCCTTCCTAATTATGTCAGGATAGGCTTCCAATCTAACTGGGTACAGCAGAGTACTAGTGTTGTTTACTACCTCTTGGAAAATCTAGTGTCGAGATTTTTTGGCTTATGAATACCTGTAACGACTGTCAAAGATGTACAAATGACAGTTGGGACTAATCCATACTAATATTATAAATGCGAAAGTAACTCTGTCTGTCAGTTTGTTACATTTTCACGCCTAAAACGCTGAACTGATTTTGATGAAATTTGGGATGAGAATAGTTTAGGACCCTGGAAAAGACATAGGATAGTTTTTATCCCGAAATTCCCACGGGATCGGGATTTTCGCGGGAAAAACCAACCACGCGAACGAAGTCGCGGGCAGAAGCTAGTAAAAAATATTTTGTAGTTGAAACTCTCCTTTCATGAGTCACTTTATGGGAATGACTATCAACCGGGGCACGTTTCCCATAAATTGATGGTCCTTCCCATAAAGCTAGTTATAATTTTATTTGTTAATATTATGTACTAACCCTAGCGTAAGCAGTACCTATACTAACACATCTATGGATTTTTAATTATCTGAAATAAAGAATTTGAATTTGAATTTGATGACATTATAGAATAGAATAGAATCATTTATTTCGGGCTTTGCACCCGTAAAACCATATACATTAATACCTTAAAAATAGACACTACAAAATTGAAATACTATTAAAAGAAATAAAATACGTCACAATAGCTTAACTTACATATTCAAAAACAATCATTCAAAATATATTAATTTACATATGTCACAAATTTATAAAATACATTGGACGAAAAAGTTATATTATATTATTATTATTAAATTAATTAGGCAACAAAAAAAAAATAACAATACAAGATTTATAAAAGAGGTATTCCTATTACAAAAGCTACCTCAACCTGTATTTTGGACTAGACCCAGAGTGCTCAATGTGAATGCTATTCCAGTGATTCATGATTGAGCACTCCTGGTCCATCCGGCTGGCAAATAGCTGCAGGTAGCTGTTGTCGCCGCCGGCGACTCGACTCATTAGGGACGCGACTCGCTTACGCAGAATCGATGCAAACCCGTCAATGTGTGCATCGGCAAACATCCCAGAAGCGCTACACCATGGCGGCAGCCTCATCAGCGCCCTGAAGGCATTATTATACTGGATGCGCAGAGAGTTGTACGACTTCTTTGTAAACTTAACCCACAGGCTGCACGTGTAAAAAGATTGGCAGAAGGCTCTGAATAGTGTGATCTTGACTTGTGTCGTACATCGTGCAAACCTGCGGGCCAACATATTGGCTCGGATCGACAACGCTCTGCGCTCCCTTTCCATATCGACGTCATCTGCGAGCGACTCGTGGACCCAATGTCCCAGATACTTAAAACAAGATACTACTTTAAGTGCAAAGCCATTTAGAAATACGGGTGGAACGGTCTTGTACGTCTTTGAACCCGACTTGAATATCATGACTTCACTTTTTGTAGCATTGTAGCTTAGTCTCAATCACACCATCCAGCACTTTTGCAATCACCGTTGCGAGTGATATGGGCCTATAATTGCTGATGCTAGACACATCTCCCGTTTTATTTTTAATAATTGGGACCACAACAGTTTTCATAAGTGCCTCCGGCAGGTAAGCATGACCAATGCAGAAAGTGAAGAACATAGCGAGCACCCGTGGCAGATGAACACCTGCATGTTGCAGGTGTTCTATACTTAGTGCGTCGTGGCCAGGGGATTTCCCTCTCTTCATGTTCCTCAACACTCGGGCTACTTCTTTTGCCGTTACTCGCATAATTGGGTCACCTTCCCTCGCCTCACGTACCCCTGTTTCTGAAACCGCCGATCCCAATGAAGAGTGAACTCTAAAATGCCCTTTGAACAGATTGGCGATTCGGTCAGGGTCGCTGATACCCTCAACACTTACAGGAACACTCGGCCTCGGATTCAGTTTGTTGGTCTCTTTCCAGAACTTACTGAAATTTTTTGCAGTATGCTGCGTCGCCAAAATATCCATTTTAATTTGTGTTACATTATTTTTACACCACTTCAACAAACTTTTGAAATTACTACGAGCTTCTTTCATTAAATTATAGACAGGTCCAACTTTCGGCCTACCGTGGCTAACCCACTCCAGAAACCGAAGCCGAGCCCTCCCATGCGCCTCCTTACAATGCTTATTCCAGCCTGTAACATACCTTCTCTTCGTTCTATTGTTCTTATAAGTTTTATAACAATTTGAGGCAGCTTCTCTAAGAATTCCTACTATCTTTGCATACATATTGTGTATAATAAGCTTATGGTACGTACTTGTTCAGATTTAAAATTAATTTTAAATAACAGAATGCTACAATTATAATTGGCATGTCCTTAAATTTACAATTGTAAAGATTATTTTAAACTGAACATGCGTCATCTTTTCCCTAATAAGTATTGCTAAAGTTCCAAGAAGTTCAACATATACTGGGCGCCTAATAAAATACACCATAAGGCCAGGTAAACATTTTTTGTTCTCACCTCCTTGGAAGTAATGGGGTAAGTTTGGCAGTAAAATGATTTAATGGTCGGTTCCTTTACCTCGTCTTTTCTTTATATGCCACTCAACTTTTGAATTTATGGTCGTAATGCACCACCGTTGGCAGGTCTAGGAAGTTATCGTTGAAAAATAATTAAAAATACCGAGAAAGTACCGTGTGAAAATGGCGTGTTCAATTTATGAGGTTTTAAAGTGGTAGTACGAGGGAAATGTTTTAGATACTACGAAGTTGGTAGTACTTACCAAGCCAATTTTGATATTAACGAATAGAATTTTCATTTTGAATGTGTTTTTATTTCTGGAACACACTAGGATTTTCTGTGTCGTGAGTTCCAGGCTCCTGCATTACGCTTACATGATAAAATAACTATTTCTTTCTTGTTAAAAACAAAACCAAAATATTTAAATAACAGCAATGGTTTAAAAATATATTTGATACTAATACTTTTTTACCCAATACAATTCTACTTCTGGGCTCTTCTTGAAATAGAAATGCGGCAGCCAAGTTCCAAAAAGGAACTGACAACGCGCCGTACCTATGTAATATTAAAGAAACCATTTCGAACTACTTTTGACCCCATCACAACTCGTAAACTACATATTTAATCGGTATACATGAAATTTAGCACCTTCATTAAAACCCCTTAGCTTGTAAAGATTTTAAAATTTCACTAATTTAGCTCAAACGTTTGGTAATAAAAAAAAAACGAAGGAAGCCAAAAACGCGTACAAACTAAATTAAATAAATTCTAAAGGTTAATAAAAAAGGGAAATAAATTTATCGTAATTAGTAATAATAATAGTATTTATTTCATAATGGGATTGAAATGTTCACAACTATTGGAATTCTGTAATTTTAGGTTCTATAATATTATATATGTATATAATATAGGTTCTCGTTTGAAAGATCTGCGCAGGATTTGAAGCCTGATCGTTGGCGCAGCCAAAATCCATTTATCTAACTAAGTAAAAACATTGTATCAAACAACCAACCAAAAGATCGCGATTAATTAGATGTATTCCCCGAACTTCACGCTTTCTCAAAAGTATACCATCAACACTAAAAAACATAAAACACATAAACTACGCAAGCGGATAAAAATTAACGAGAAACGGAACAAAGAAACATATCAAAACAAACAGAATGGAGATACCACAAACGCTTTGGTGGAAAACGAACATTAAATCGAATAAGCACGTATTATTATTAACATGATATTACATAGTTATTTGTTCGGGAATGCAAATTTACCGTTGTACATTTTGATCAACACTGTTAGAAACTATGGACAAATTTTATTACTGAGGGGGTAAGTTGGATTTAGAAGTTCTAGTTTTAACTAAGGGTGATTATAGTATTCAATTATCTAGTTCGTAATGTTATTAATGGTCGAATAGGTATTACGTAGCATTAACCTCATCTTAACACAAAATATTCTCATAACCAACCTATAACATTGCAACTGCTTTGCTTTGGATGGTTTTGGTATGGGAGTAGCTTGAAGCTGCAAAAGGGGGAGGTTATGTTTTTATCGTGAGTCATTACATACATTATAATAAAACAGTAAAAACGTGTGTCCATACATTGAATATATTTACAAAAAAATAAATAAGAGAGGTTTAGAAACAGTAATAGATCAAGAATTTAACCCTAGAAGCCTAATCTACGCCTGCGAGGCGTACACGCATTCGAATATCGTTTATCTCTTTCTAACGGTTGAAGCTAGCGGGTCGTGCTCTTCTGTTATCTCAGTGGCCAACGGGAGATAGAGGACGGTGCCCGTATCGTTAAGGTAAGTCCCACCATTTTTGTATTATCGAAGTGTTGTACGCCTGCGAGACGTATGTTTAGGCTTTTTGTAACTTTTAACTAAAATTGAGTGATTTTACTTTTGTTTGTTTTCCGTATATTTTATATCTTTTTTCGGCGTTGTTTCAGGTATAAATATGTCACGGTCTAATATATTAGACGAAGACGATATTTTTGCAATTTTGAACGAGGAAGACAATCTTTCTCAGGAAGATTCAGATTCAGAAGTTGAGGACGACCAGATTATCAACGACGTTCAAAGCGAGAACGAAAATAATGAAGTGTCTGGGTACGTTTCGTCTTTACAAGAATCTGGACCCTCTGAAGAAACCGACCCAACCCTTGTTGCAGAAGCTGGTCCATCAATGTCGTGCAGCCGCAAGACTAATAGATGGCCGATGGCTGTATTTTATGGTATCCTAAATATGGCTTTTGTTAATCCTGCTATAATATATGGCCACAATATGATCAAGAATAATAAAAAACCATTGAACAGAATACAATTCATGAAGCAACTCAGCACAGATTTGGTCACGCCTTGGATGGAGAAGAGACTTGAAGCTCCGACATTGAAGAGATCTTTACGTGAAAATATAAGCCAAATTCTTGATAAACCTAAAGATTCAAATAATGAAAATCAAGAAGAAGAACCTTACCCAAAGAAACGTAAATACTGCTCCTTTTGCTCTTATAAAAAAAAGAGAATATCAAAATTAGTGTGTAGTAAATGTAAAAAACCTGTGTGTGGCGACCACAAGGTTGATATGTAGGATCGACAGGATTTATTCCGTTAGATTCGGACATCATGTGGGCAGAAGATGGGTTTCGTGCAATGAAAACACACTTGGTACGATACACTGAATTTATTAAAATCACAAACTACCAATTATAACTGGGCACAACGAATCGGGTACAGTTCCGCGACGTCTTAACTCCGATGCGATCAGACACTGAATGTCCTCTCCGCCGTCGGCTTAAAACATCACGACTCTGTAGAAGCGCGCTGTCAGTTGGTGTGGGTAAATACGTAATGTCCTTAGTGACGCGCTTGCGATTTGTTTCGTGTCCGTACTAATGACCGGATGCGACATACGTAATGTCGCTAGTGGCGCGCTTGCGAGTCATTTCGTGTCCTTACTAATGACCGGATGCGACACGGCCATTCTGCGATGCACACGTCCTCGTGTGTTGTTAATCTGGAAAATACAAAATTCTGGCACAGTTTCTGTTCGTCCAATCCTGACTCATATAAAGACTGATGAGATAGTTAAAATGGACTAGACTCTTTAAAATCTGTTTATTACAGGAGCAATTTGCTGATAGTAATCAAATTAGAACTAAAAAAAAAACTATGCTAATCTACGAATTATAACTAATCTAGTTTCGAGATTACCGAGAACCAAGCACATTACATTAATCAAAGAAAACTAAACCTCAGGTATCTCATTCATGGTCAACAAACAACACACACACTATTCCCCACGGGAATACCGAGTCAACCCTTGACTCTATGGTTTTTGCTTCTAGGCAAAACCCGACTATACCACCCAGAGCTACCGCCTACCGCGTACCCACGGACTACTCATTGAGCAGATACCGATTTCCAACGGGCTACGGCTACGATACTCTGGTACAGTCTCAACCCTTGACTCTATGGTCTTTGCTTCTAGGCAAAACCCGACTATACCACCCAGAGCTACCGCCTACCGCGTACCCACGGACTACTCGTTGAGCAGATACCGATTTCCAACGGGCTACGGCTACGATACTCTGGTACAGTCTCCGACCCATTGAACCGAGAACCTGTTTACATAAACTAAGGTGATGCCAATTCACCATCTATTTCATCTACAATCTCAGTTTGTACTTGGCCCTCGGGCATCTTTCGAACACGGTCATGAGCGTATTTGTAAGTACGCTTGTTAATGAGAGATTTTAAAACATACCGATCGCCATCTAACACTTCAACAATTTGAAATGGCCCCCTAAACTTCACATCAAGCTTAGTTTGATTACGCTCCTCGTTCTCAATAAGCACGAATTCACCGACAGAGAACCTATTCACGCTTGCCTTCGTACTATCAAAACGACTTTTATCATAACACGCAGACTTTTCAATGCTTTCGGAAGCTAATCTCCTAATGTCATCAAGGTTTGTAATGTCGTCATTGTCATTAGCCATTAAATTAAGTGGACGTGCTACCTTACCTATTAAAAGTTCTAATGGACTTGCTTTTGTAACGTGATTAACCGTACAATTAAGGGCTAGCTGTACATCTCCTAGCGAGTCTTGCCACGACCGATCTTTATCAGTCTCTATCGCAGTTAACATTGACTTGAGCACACTCATTATCCTTTCTACTTGACCATTCGCACGAGATGAACCAGTCGCAATAAGGTGAAGATTGATATTTTTACCTTGACAGAAGTCGCGAAACTCCTTGCTTGAAAAGCACCGTCCCTGATCAGCGATTATTCGCACAGGAGCACCAAAGAGTGCAGCACTGTCAGACACTGCCTTGATGCTGCTCTTGGTGTCAATGTTTTTACTGTGAAACAGCAATACGTACTTGGTGAAAGCGTCGATCATCACGAACACGTACTCCTTGTTGTCACTCTTCCCACTCAGCTTTCCTGTAGCGTCTATATGGACGGTATGCCATGGAATCGCTGTCTTGGGTATAGGGTGAAGTTCCGCCTGTACTTTACCTGAATGGGACTTTGCTATTTTGCAGGTGACACAGTTGTCTACAAACCTTTTTACGTAGCGACTCATACCCTCGAACCAATAATGATTGTACAGCTTCTCCAGCGTCTTCTCCCATCCTAAATGAGTAATGGATTCGTGAATATTATTGATGACAGACCAACGTATAGCACGAGGGACGATTGGCAAACATTTTGTTCGACCGTTACGTTGAACTTTACGGTAAAGTATAGCTGATCTTACCTCATACGTTTTAGCCACGTCGTCGTTAAGCTGACCTTGGTCTAGATCAGAAATAATTTTCTTGATCTCTTCATCTCGCTGCTGCTCTGCTAGAAGCCAATTGTCAGACAATGCGGTAAGGTTAACCTGCTTCTGTTCAACTTTACAAGCTGGTTTTGGTGGTAGAGGCAATAAGTTTCGAGAGAAGAAATCAGCGTGCGCCATTTGCTTACCTACGCGGTATTTTACGTCGAAATCAAACGACTGTAAGAATGCCCACCACCTGTGTACCTTCGGTGTCAGGTCAATTTTGTTCCGTGATGATTTTAAAGAATTACAGTCCGTTACTACTGTAAACTTTCGGCCATGCAGGTATTGTCTAAAATGTTTCACCGCGTTGACGACCGCTAGCGTCTCCAGCTCGTACGAGTGGTATCGAGACTCCGCTGGTGTCGTGCGTTTACTAAAATAGGCAATAGGATGTTGCTTACCTTCTACAACTTGGAACAAAATCGCGCCATAACCCTCTGAACTGGCATCAGTATGAAGCTCCACCGAGTGCTGCGGGTCAAAAATCATGAGCACTGGATCACTAATTAGTATTTTGATTACCTTCTGTCTAACTTCTTCACGGCCGGCTGTCCACTCGAACGGTGATTTTCCAGATGTCAATTTATAGATCGGACCCATGAGGCGGGAAAAATTCGGTACAAACTGACGAAAGTAAGAAGCCAAACCTACGAATTGTCTTACCTGTGTTAGTGTCTGTGGTGAAGGTAAACAAGACAAAGCCTCTATCTTTCGCTTGTTTGGTTTAATCTTACCTGCCTCAACCTCATAACCTAGGAACTCTATACGCGTTTTAAGAAAGGAGCATTTCTTAAGGTTCAGCGAGAACCCCGCTTTTGTTAGCACCTCTAATACAGTGTGCAGTCTCTCCAGGCCCTGCTCTATAGAGTCGGAGATAATGGAGATGTCATCGACGTACACAACTACGTACTGGTATGCAAGGTCACCAAGTGCATTCATGATTGCTCGTTGGAAAACAGATATGGCGTTACGTAAACCAAACGGCATGGTTAAAAATTCAAATTGTCCATCAGGAGTAATAAACGCAGTGCGTTCAATAGATTGTTCTTTGACAGGAATTAAATGGAAACCACTTGCACAATCTAACTTTGTAAAGTAATTTGCACCATGGAGTCGTGAAATTTGGTCAGAAATTAAAGGTAACGGATAACGATCTGGCACTGTATTATTATTAAGCTCTCTATAATCTATGCACATACGGTCTGATCCATCATGTTTTTTAACTAAAAGGGCCGGACTAGCAAACGGTGAACTACTGGGTCTTATTATTTTAGCTTGCAACAATTCGTTTACCCTATCGCGCATGATCTGACGTTCGTCCGGAGACAGTTTGTAAGGGCGTCTTTGCACTGTACGATTAGGGTCAATCAATCTTACCTCCAACGAGCCAGTGTTAACACGTGTGGTTGGAAAACCGTTAATAAAAAAGTCAGAGTATAATTTTAAGGTTTTTACAAGGTCACGTCTTCTCTCAAATGGTAAATCAGTATCAACCTTATCAAAATTATTATTTATAGTCATGGTTGGAATGGCGTTACACACGTTTATAGTTCTCTCTGTAGTCAAAATTAATTCATTTGCATTCATTCAGTCATACTCACACAAAAACCGTTATTCAAAATCTCTCGACCCAATAGAATGTTACTATGCAAGTACATATCTGGCAAAACGTGGAATAGAATCTCCGTCGCGAAATCGTTGATTTCTACCTGACACAGCAATTGCATAGTACTATTGACATTTTTATTGCCTATACCGACTAAAGATACTACATCATTTACTCTCTTGCCTCTAAATTTACAAGCTATACTCTCTTTCATCAAAGAACATTCAGCACCGGAATCAAAATCAAATTTGAAACACTCACCAAAATGCTTCAATGTTTCTGATGGTGGCTCGACAATACAAAGATCGACTCGTTTTTCCACCGATACAGCAGCGCTGGACCCATCCGCTGTGCAGCGACTGGCGATGTGGCGCGGCGTGCCGCACTTGAATGAAGCACACCAGTGGGCTGCTGCTGGCTTGTTATCGCTGCCCAGCACCCGTAGCAGGTGGCACAGGCAACGGCTTCTTGACGTCGTTCTTCTTCGTGCGACAATCCGCTTGTTTGTGTCCTGGCCTGCCACATGCGTGGCACTTGATTGGCAGTAGTGACGAATACTTCAGACGTTTCTCGTTCCCGGTGTCAGCACGCGTATCTGTAGGGGCTTTCCTCTTCAGGTAGGAGAACGCTTGAAGCTCTTGCTGCAACTTATGACGCGTTGTAATCTCCGTGGTAAAAGCGAGGCGTTGTAAGCGTGTATCGATTTGCGCCAAGTGAGCAATTACAGTCGACGCCGCAATCTGTTCAACACTTAGATCCTTCCAACGGTTTAACAAAAAGGTCATAAGACGACTAGCATAGGCGGCATAGGTCTCATTATCCTTTGGTTTTTCATTACTCAGGTTAATGAGGGTAGCCGCAGAAGTTTCAACACAAACGAATCTGGCCTTGAAGAGTTCTTTAAACTGGTCCCATGTCATACCTGGATAGGTTATCTGCGACAGCCATGTTGATGCGGAGCCCCTCATCGCTTTGCTTATTGTTAAAATGAGTTGGCTTCCTTCCACTGCATTCCCGTCGAAACACAAGTCAGCGGTGGCGCACCATGATCGCGCATCAGACTCGGGTTTATCAGGGTCGAATTCCGGCAACACCAACTTGTTATTCAGTGGCTGTGTTTTAAGAGTTTGTATCAGCGCGCGCATTTGTTCGTTTTGCATTTCAAAAAGTAACCGCCACTGATTGTTATTGTCACTGTTCCCGCGTGTGATCTCATTAGCACGATTTGATCCCACTTCTGATGTAGGATCGACAGGATTTATTCCGTTAGATTCGGACATCATGTGGGCAGAAGATGGGTTTCGTGCAATGAAAACACACTTGGTACGATACACTGAATTTATTAAAATCACAAACTACTAATTATAACTGGGCACAACGAATCGGGTACAGTTCCGCGACGTCTTAACTCCGATGCGATCAGACACTGAATGTCCTCTCCGCCGTCGGCTTAAAACATCACGACTCTGTAGAAGCGCGCTGTCAGTTGGTGTGGGTAAATACGTAATGTCCTTAGTGACGCGCTTGCGATTCGTTTCGTGTCCGTACTAATGACCGGATGCAACATACGTAATGTCGCTAGTGGCGCGCTTGCGAGTCATTTCGTGTCCGTACTAATGACCGGATGCGACAGATATATGTGTAGACTGCTCCTAAAGTTAAGCTAGTCTTTTAAAATTTGATTAGTTTTAATGTTTTCTCTAAGAATAAATAATTAGAGTAAGAAAAAATTTGATATTCTAAAAAAATTATATAAGTTTTAGTTGATTTTGAAGAAGTTAATTTTTTTATGTTCCAATTTATGCATATTGTTTTCTCGTTGTAATAAATAACTGTGATTATAGTTATAATTAATAACAGTGTTGTTTTATTTTTAGTTTATATTCCAAATTCAAATTTCTGCTTAATAATAATAATAATAATTAAATAATATACCTAAAATAGGGGCTTTTATATGTGTACGCCTCTGAGACGTATATTAAGGCTTTGTGTACGTCCGAAATAGATTAGGCTTCTAGGGTTAAAAAAGATGCCTGTCTGTTTGCTACCAGCTTCGACCCGCGACTTCTTTTGCGTGGGAAGGTTTTCCCACATAGATTCCGATCCCGTGAGAATTCCGGTTTAAAAAGTAGCCTATGTGTTATTTCAGGATGCCAACTATCTCCTTACCAAATATCATTCAGATCCGTTCAGTAGATTTTACGTAAAAGAGTAGCAACAATCCTCACTAACTTTGTCATTTATAATATAGTAAGTACGTTTAAGCTTGGGCAACATAAAGGCTATAATTGATTTCGGAAACTCGAACATCTGATGCAGAATTTTACATGTGAGCGAAGCAGAAGCTAATAAACCATAATAGTAATTCAATATTCATTCAACAGTTACATAAAAACAGGTTGTATTATTAGCCAAATTCTCTTACAACCCCGCACTAGTTAAAAATCTGTCTCACGAGCAAAATAGTTTTAATCGTCTCTATAACAACAAATAAAGCTACCCTAAGAAAAAGGTTGGATTTACTCGCATCTTCTTCTTCTTCTGTAGTTTGGTTTCCGCACTTAGTCTCTGCACGAGACCATTGTGCGTGAGCCATGTCGGCCGTCACTCCATCCAGCCAACCTCCCTCCAGAAGCAGATCAGGTCTTTCGGTCTATTCAGGATATCTGTAAGGGAATTTAATGACCCGAGGGTTCGTTTCCGTATTTCGGTGATTTCCGTGCACTCTAGGAGCACGTGTCCTACCGTTTCCTCCGTCCCCATACATGCCCTGCACAGGGGACTGTCCGTTATACCTATTGTGTGATAGTGTTTGTTCAGTGAGCAGTGCCCGGTGATGGTCCCCGCCACCATTCGCAGGCTTCTTCTGTCCAGGTGTAGGAGGCGCCTGGTTAGTTTATTATCTAAGTTTGGCATCGCCTCTTTGGACTGCCTGCAGCCTGGTGCCGAGGACCACCATTTCTGGGCTTGGTCGTGTGTGTGTTCTTTAAGCCATGTGCGCAGCTGGGTGAAGGGGAGCGGCACGATGGGCTCGGGTCCGAAAACCATCGTGCCGGACCCCCTCCTGGCCAGTTCGTCCGCCGCATCATTGCCGAGTGATCCGCTGTGCCCCTTTATCCATTGCAGTGTCACAGTGTTGCGGTTCTCGACCGCTGAGCGTTGCAGCGCATTGTGACATTCTAGTATGAGCTTGGACGTGATATAATTTTTCTCTAGGGATTGAAGTACTGAGGCACTGTCGGAAAGTATGCGGATGTGACTATCCGTGACTTCCCTGGCTTCTATGGCATGGATCGCCTGAATAATGCCCACACATTCCGCCTGGTAGACGGTGTTGAGCTTCCCCAGCGGTCTGGATATATTTATGTTGAGATCGTTGGAGAAAACTCCAACTCCAGTTCATAAAAATAAAGCTACCCTAAGAAAAAGGTTGGATTTACTCGTATCAACTAGTTGCAAATAATGGACCACATCTGATATGGACAACGTACGTATTCAGATTAAAAATATTTGATTGAAATCGACCCCAACCAAGTTGGGAAAAGCGTTCACTTCTTGTTCCGTACCCGAAGGGTAACTAACGGAAAGCTATAAAGGTATGTCCAAACATCGAGCGGCAATCGAGCGCGGCTGCCGCGCGCGGCCCGCTGCCGCCTTGTGTTTAGACGACTGCCGCGCAAACATTAGTCAGCTTTGTCCTTACTAAAGCGCGGCAGAAATGTGTCCTAGAAATGCCGCGTGTTGCTGTCGCGCTCTTGCTGCTCAATGTTTGGACACTCCTTTACGTAATAAGTAAACAGTTCGAATTATCACTGAATATCTACACAGACTAGTAATAACGCCACTAGATAATTATATCATAATCTGCTTAGCCTTCTCCCAACGATTTTGGTGTAGGTTTAAAGTCTCACCGGTTGCAGTTGAGTGTTGTGTTTTACATGAAGCACGCATATCTGACCTCCACAACCCAGTAGCTGAGTAAAATTATATCTCTTGACAAGAATTATGTCAGATTTTTTGGCTTCAGACTACCCGTAACGACTGTCCAAGGTGTACGAATGACGGGACCAAAGGGACCTACTAAGATTTCGTGTTTTTCGAGGCACAGAGAAATCTCTGAGATGATTATCCATCCACGGACCGACATTACCATCATTAACCTTGTAGATTGACCCGTCCTCCTATGTACAAAATAAGTTCAATTTCGGAAGTCGTTGTTTCTTGTTTTGGTCCGAGTCTAACATCTAGAGATGTTAGATGTATAGGAATTGAGACGCTGTGTACGAAACACAGGGCCCAGAACCTTGGTCGGTGACAAATGCTCTTATTTCATACAATTGTAATTGTGTTTAGTAAATCATGAGTAATCAGCATACGCAAATTATATACATGTATTTTTGTAGTGAACCATAAAAAAGATATAACTCACGATAAGCAGTCTTTTCTAGATTGCTCTAATTCATAATCGACCATTTATCATTTTCAATATAGCCTCTGTTTATGTTATTGTTCCGATAAACGGTCATGATGACTGTCATAATTTATCTCAGACCAAAATCTGTATGGTTCCCAAATGCTACATCATTGTTATTGTGAGGACTATGTGGGAAAATAAAGAATATTATAAGTAGATTACCGTACTGTGTGGCAGTTTAAGTACTTTATGTGGCCTACGCCTACCCAAACCGTCAAATGGTTGAAGCTCCATAAAGTTCGAAGTGGAGCAACGCGATTACTGACGAATGCTTGCACTGTTTGGAGAGGTCTTGTCAAAATACACCCATTTCCCCCTTTCCTAAAACAAGCACAACAGACATAAACGGTCTGTACTATATGTATATTCGTAACATATATTCGGTAAGTACCTGGCTCATAAGGAAAGACTTACATTAAATAAATATTTTTAAGTCGGAAAGTAAGTAGGTACTTCATTTACGCGGGCAGGCTGTTGGTGGCTAGAAATATTATGTACTAGAGATTCAATAATTGATACCAATGATTCCAATATTTTCAGCCTTGACCAGTTTCCATACCTATTTTCGGGTATTCGGTAACTTCGTCAGATGGCCCAATTCCGAATTGGCAGCATTGCCAAATTGGACTACAATGCTAATCACCATCTGTTACTACTAAATTGCATTTTGATAGAGTGAAGAATCGATACTTGAGTGTATTGGAACGTGCTTAACTTAAAATATGAATACATAGTTTGAAATATTCTTTGAAATCGACTACATTTTATTTATTGTTGGCTGTCTTATAAAGTCGAGTCAGAAAACATGATTCAAGCAAGATTTAGATAAGTAGGACAACGGCTTAAACATTCTTTTATTAGGGGAAGCCTTTACCCAACAGTAGGATAGGCTCATATAAAAATATAAAACGAAAATAGCAACAATGAGTGTTTGATGGATAGATGAAAATCTCTAAATAGATTTGGAGAGGTTTGTCCCAGCAAGGAGCAGCTTATTAGGCACACCACAATAGTGGCAGTAAGTCCCCTCTTTGAGAAGTGGCTAACGAGACGTCATGGCGTCTTCACCTTTCGCCTGACGCTGGTGATCACCAGACCCGGTTGTTTCGGGAGTTACTTGTGTCGAATTCGGCGGGAGGAAACGCCCGGGTGTCACCGATGCGTGGATCGCCCTGAGGACACGGTGGAACACACTGTGGGTTTGCCCCGCATAGGCAGAGCTCCGCCGTGTCCTGGTAGGGGCGATAGGCGGCGACCTCTCGCTCCCGGCCTTGGTTCAATCCATGGTCCGGAGCGAGGAGGTATGGGAAGCAGTCGCCTCTTTCTGCGAAGCGGTTATGCAAGCGAAGGAGGTGGCGGGACAAGCGAGGGAGAGGCGGGACTCAAGGCCCTCTCAGCCCTTGCGCCCCAGCCGCCGCAGGAGACGCTCCGGGCGTCGGGAGTCGCAGCGCGACTCCCAGCCACCGTAGGCGTGGGCCTGCGGGCTGCGAGCAATGGGTAGCTCGCCGCCCGACTGAAACCAGGCCCGTGTAGACGGCGCGTCGTGTTCCACGCACGCCTCAAAGAGTGTCAGAGAAATTGTCGGGGCCCACAAGGGGGCCGTTGCCTGACAGGGTTGCGGAATAGTTCGAAAGAGTTACCGCGGCCTCGGTACACCACGGGCTTATGATGGAACACGGATGGGTTTTAGTCAGTAAAAGTCTGACACACCCTCCCGCTTCGCCCAGATCGAGAGGCAGTCATTGCATGATTTCCCATCTTTAAAAAAAGGGGCAGCTTATACATAGTGTGGAGAGGATAAATGGTGTCCCCGGTCAATACCTATTCATTCAATCCCCATGTATATCCAGCAATATTCAATGGATCTATGTATTTATACTTGAGGATTAATGATATTTTTAATACTTGAAATTACAATTTTCTAGCATACAGAGTTACCAAAACTAATGTGTTATCTTTTATTGGTTTCCAAACATAATATATTCATCAACAGTCATCCACAATTATCTTACATTTGTACACAGTCTACATTATATACAGGTTCTACTAGTGTATGAGCCTGTATAATAACCCTATTATTATAAATATAAATGGAAGTTTAGCAACTAACTGTGTACAGCGTGTTGCTTAACCTAATTATATAAATTTCTGTCATTTTTATTGGTAAAAATAAAGTTTATTATTATATTAGCATTACTGGTTATTTTCAAATGGTATATTTATTGTGTAATTATTGATTAATGAAATACTTTTTTATAATTTATATTTTTTTAAATTGTATATTTAATTATTTCATATAAAATAGAATAATTCTTAGTGATTAATTTTATTTTTCCATCATGTAGTTTAAGGTACTTAATAATTTGATTTTATGTAATTACTTCATCTTAATTTACTTTTTCTTAAGTAATTCATTTCTCATAGGTCTATATAGGCACTTATAAAATGTCAGAAGCTAGTGCACAAAACTTGTATATACCTAATGTACTGAATATATTGTTGAAGTGCCATAAATAAATCAATTACCCTACCAATCCATACAAAAATAAAATTTCCTGTCAATCTACACAGTAAATAATAGTTACTTTTACATAAAAAAATGTTGATTATGTTTAGTAATCCGATTTTTGTTTAACCTAATAAAGAATAAATAACGATGCACCAGCACACAAATAAGCCCTAAGAGGTTTTCTTATATGGCAAAATAAATATAATAAATAAATAAAAACATAACTTTGCACTGTCTTCTGTCATAGCTACTGCAGAAGGCCATTTTAAATAATATCCATATGATCTGACCAACCCAAGACTGAAACCTATGTTATGGAATTTCTTTTCAGGGTAGTCTAGGCAGCACCAGTCTATTTTAATTTAAAGTGACCTAAACAAATAGCTGTGAAAAAACCTTTCAGAAAAACAAACTTGACTTACTTAATGTCCTAAGTGCTCCTTGTTGGGGCAGAGGGCATCTACAGTGCTCCACCAAGGCATTCTTTCCTGGACTACACGCTTCACCAGAGGCCACATTACCTCGATGATCTTCAACTCCACCGCTACTGAACGCTTCCAAGTAAGCTTTTAATGGCTACGTTTTCGCTTCCCCTGTGGGGTCCACTCTGGACCTTGTCTAGTGATATGGCTGGGGACTCTTCCGAGAGTCTGTCAAATCCAAGACCACTTGTGATGAGCAATCAGCTGATAGTTGAAAGTGTTAGTTTCATGGACCATCATATAGTATGAAGTTGTGCGAAGGCTCCCTGAACTTTTTTTTAAATGAACTAAATCATCCCAATTATTTATAAAACTTATAAGTATCTGATAAGAGGATTTCAATATGACAACAGAAAAAAAAGAGGAGTTAAAAATTAAAAAAAATATTTCCATGGTTTGCAGATGTTCCCTGGAAAAGATTTTTTTTTCAGCAGAACCAGGAACAGAATGTGTACTCTTCTTGTATCAAAAGAGTTAATTGAGAGAGTATATTATGCTTGTTATCTCATGAAGCTTCTACAAACTGCAACAAAGAAAACTTGTTTAATTACAATAATAGATACATCATCATAATTTGCTTAGCGATTTCCCGGTCAGTGGGTCGTCTCCCAACTATGTTCGAGTCTACTTCCAGTCCACACACTTCACAGCATCTACTAGCGTTTTACATGGAGTCTCTGAGTCTCCTCTCTCCAGAACCCAGTTTCTTGTTAACACAATACCCTTAGCCAAGACTAGTCTCAAATTTTCTGGGAGGAAAATAGATAACATACACAATATTGTCATGTGTTATGTGTATACTAGTATTTGCGTGTTGCGCGAGGTGCAAGCACCTCGCGTGCTTGTGGAAAAAAAAAAAAGGGGGGGGTGTGATGGGGGGAGATGGGGGGGTTTAGTATTTGCGTGTTGCGCGAGATGCAAGCACCTCGCGTACTTGTGAACAAAAAAAAATAGGGGCGTTGATGGGGGGGGGGTGATGGGGGGGTTGCACAATTATTTCGACTAAAGCATTGCCCCTCTAAATGAATCTGAAAAAAAAAATGTTCCAAGTCTCTTAATTTCCGAGATCCGCCTAAAGGGGGTGAGAAGGGGGGCAAGGGGGGCGACTTTGAAAAATGGTTTTTACTTTACCGAGCCTCCTCTATACGAATCCGTAAAAAAACAAAAAATACGGGTCTCGTAGTTTCCGAGATACGATAGGGAGGGGGGAGAAGGGGGGTGAAAAGGGGAGGTTAGGCACTTTTCCCGTAGGCTTGAGAGTTAGTATTTGCGTGATGCGCGAGGTGCAAGCTACTCGCGTGCTTGTGAAAATAAAAAAAATGGGGGGTGATGGGGGGGGGGGGGGGTTGCACAATTATTTCGACTAAAGCGTTGCCCCTCTAAATGAATCTGAAAATAAAAATGTTCCAAGTCTCTTAATTTCCGAGATCTGCCTAAAGGGGGTGAGAAGGGGGCAAGGGGGGCGACTTTACTTTACCGAGCCTCCTCTATACGAAACCGTACAAAAAAAGTACGGGTCTCGTAGTTTCCGAGATACGATAGGGAGGGGGGAGAAGGGGGGTGAAAAGGGGAGGTTTGGCACTTTTCCCGTAGGTTTGAGAGTTACTTGTTTACGAATCTGTCAAAATATACCCACCTCCCCATCCACCATCTGGGAGAACAATTATGTCAGTGAGTGAGTCAGTCAGTCAGTGGTAATCGAGCTTTATATTATTATAATATAACTAGTATTTGCGTGTTGCGCGAGGTGCAAGCACCTCGCGTGCTTGTGAAAATAAATAAATAATTGGGGCGGGGTGATGGGGGGGTTAAGTATTTGCGTGTTGCGCGAGGTGCAAGCACCTCGCGTGCTTGTGAAAAAAAAAAAAAAAAAAGGGGGGGGCTAATAGGGGGGGGGGATTGCAGAAGTATTTCGACTAAAGCATTGCCCCTCTAAATGAATCTGAAAAAAAAAAATGTTCCAAGTCTCTTAGATTCCGAGATCCGCCTAAAGGGGGGGAGAAGGGGGGCGGGGGGGGACTTTGAAAAATGGTTTTTACTTTACCGAGCCTCCTCTATACGAATCCGTAAAAAGAAAAAAATACGGGTCTCGTAGTTTCCGAGATACGATAGGGGGGGAAAAGGGGAGATTTGGCACTTTTCCCGTAGGTTTATGAGTTACTTGTTTACGAATCTGTCAAAATATACCCACCTCCCCATCCACCATCTGGGAGAACAATTATGTCAATGAGTGAGTCAGTCAGTGAGTGGTAATTTAGCTTTATATAGTATAACTAGTATTTGCGTGTTGCGCGAGGTGCAAGCACCTCGCGTGCTTGTGAAAAAAAAAAAGGGGGGGGAGATGGGGGGGTTTAGTATTTGCGTGTTGTGCGAGGTGCAAGCACCTCGCGTGCTTGTGAAAAAAAAAAAAGGGGGGGGAGATGGGGGGGTTTAGTATTTGCGTGTTGCGCGAGGTGCAAGCACCTCGCGTGCTTGTGAAAAAAAAAAAATAGGGGGGGTGATGGGGGGTTTAGTATTTGCGTGTTGCGCGAGGTGCAAGCACCTCGCGTGCTTGTGAAAAAAAAAGTGTTTGCGTGTTGCGCGAGGTGCGGTGAAAAAAAAAAAAAAAAGGGGGCGGGTGATGGGGGGTTTAGTATTTGCGTGTTGCGCGAGGTGCAAGCACCTCACGAGCTTGTGAAAAAAAAAAAAAAAAAAGAGGGGGGGGTGATGGGGGGGGGGTTGCACAAGTATTTCGACTAAAGCATTGCCCCTCTAAAAGAATCTGAAAAAAAAAATGTTCCAAGTCTCTTAGATTCCCAGATCCGCCTAAAGAAGGGGGGGAGAAGGGGGGCGGGGGGGGGGACTTTGAAAAATGGTTTTTACTTTACCGAGCCTCCTCTATACGAATCCGTAAAAAACAAAAAATACGGGTCTCGTAGTTTCCGAGATACGATAGGGAGGGGGGAGAAGGGGGGTGAAAAGGGGAGGTTTGGCACTTTTCCCGTAGGTTTGAGAGTTACTTGTTTACGAATCTGTCAAAATATACCCACCTCCCCATCCACCATCTGGGAGAACAATTATGTCAATGAGTGAGTCAGTCAGTCAGTCAGTCAGTGAGTGGTAATTTAGCTTTATATAATATAACTAGTATTTGCGTGTTGCGCGAGGTGCAAGCACCTCGCGTGCTTGTGAAAAAAAAAAGTGGGGGGGGCGATGGGGGGTTTAGTATTTGCGTGTTGCGCGAGGTGCAAGCACCTCGCGTGCTTGTGAAAAAAAAAAAAAAAAAAGGGGGGGTGATGGGGGGAGATGGGGGGGGTTTAGTATTTGCGTGTTGCGCGAGGTGCAAGCACCTCGCGTGCTTGTGAAAACAAAAAAAAAATGGGGGGGGGTGATGGGGGGGTTTAGTATTTGCGTGTTGCGCGAGGTGCAAGCACCTCGCGTGCTTGAGAAAAACAAAAAAAAAAAGGGGGGGTTGATGGGGGTTTAGTATTTGCGTGTTGCGCGAGGTGCAAGCACCTCGCGTGCTTGTGACAAAAAACAAAGTGGGGGGGGTTGATGGGGGAGATAGGGGGGGGGTTAGTATTTGCGTGTTGCGCGAGGTGCAAGCACCTCGCGTGCTTGTGAAAAAAACTAAAGCATTGCCCCTCTAAATCAAGTATTTGCGTGTTGCGCGAGGTGCAAGCACCTCGCGTGCTTGTGAAAAAAAAAAAGTGGGGGGGCGGGGGTGATGGGGGGGGGTTTAGTATTTGCGTGTTGCGCGAGGTGCAAGCACCTCGCGTGCTTGTGAAATAAACTAAAGCATTGCCCCTCTAAATCAAGTATTTGCGTGTTGCGCGAGGTGCAAGCACCTCGCGTGCTTGTGAAAAGAAAAAAAAAAAAAGAGGGGGGGGGTGATGGGGGGGGGCTGCACAAGTATTTCGACTAAAGCATTGCCCCTCTATATGAATCTGAAAAAAAAAATGTTCCAAGTCTCTTAGTTTCCGAGATCCGCCTAAGGGGGGTGAGAAGGGGGGCAAGGGGGGCGACTTTGAAAAATGGGTTTTACTTTACCGAGCCTCCTCTATAAGAATCCGTAAAAAGAAAAAAATACGGGTCTCGTAGTTTCCGAGATACGATAGGGAGGGGGGAGAAGGGGGGGGAAAAGGGGAGGTTTGGCACTTTTCCCGTAGGTTTGAGAGTTACTTGTTTACGAATCTGTCAAAATATACCCACCTCCCCATCCACCATCTGGGAGAACAATTATGTCAATGAGTGAGTGAGTGAGTCAGTCAGTCAGTCAGTGGTAATCTAGCTTTATATAGTATAATTAGGGTTTCAGTAGTATTGTTAGGTTTCAAACTTTAAAACTCACCCTGCGACAAATCCAATCAGACAAGTTGGTGTACATTTTCACTTGTACTCGAATAACTGTGTAAATCGCGTTGAAATCTCACTGCACAGTTTATACAACGGTTCAGAGGCAAAGGTATTGTTGTTATTTTAGTAAAATATGGGAAAATCAATCACACAGTTTGAAACAAACGGAAATCTTAAACACAGATAACTTTAAATAAGTCAGAGAATATTATAAATATAAAAAATATTTGCACTTCCCAACTTCCATAGTTACATTCCAAAAAACCACAGATAACTTTAAAAAAGCTGAAAAACATAATTTAATTAAATATGCGTTCCATTCCATCGTGACAAGTTTATAATATGAACAAAAAATAAAAATAATAATAGTTTGGACTTACATTTTTATGAAACTAATTTGAATACTTAATTATCTAAATATTATTACTTAATTATATATTTATTTAAATATTACTTAATTAATATTATGTTTTGAATAATTTTAAACTATCGCTACGTTCATTTACACGGATTGCTTAACGTAAGAAGTTAATTTTAAGGGAAATAGCAGTCCAATAGTCAATATCATAATGTTTTTTCATAATTATAATTAATACAATTGTATTTTTATTGCAAGTTTGGTTTAATTATATAATATAATGTAGTATTTATTCATAAGAAAGGGTGATCGTTACATAAATGATATCTTTTGTAGGTAGGTACTATAAAATAAAAAATAAAATCTCCGACTCAGTGGGTGAACTGCTGTTCTCCTAGCTAGGCTACAAAATAGCCTGTAATCCTGTATTAAGGAGTAACAATGCCGAGCCCCTCTTGTTAACATAGTGTCAAATATTTTTAAACTAAGTACATTGTAAGTTATTACGTGCATGTGCATTAAGTGTACATAAATAAATAATCTTCAAAATTTATAATATCATATATTGGTGATTAAAAGGATGTTATATAGCTTTTCTTTTGCGTTCCATTCCATTGTGTCAAGTTTATAATATGAACAGAAAATTTAATTCATTTTAATTTGGGCGTACTTAAATAAATTTTATTAAATTATTTTGAATATTGTTTAATCTGAATATTATTAGTTTATTTAAATATTACCTACTGATTATGTTTGGAATACTTAATAATTTTAATCTACCGCTACGAACATTTACACGGATTGCTTTACTTATTAAGTTAATTTTAAGGAAGTTGGTGAGGAGTGAAGTGAGATGGTGGTCAAACGTGAACCTATTGTCAAAAACAAAATAACAGTCAAATAGTCATTTTTATGTTTTTTCCATGTAGTGAATACGATTGTATTTTATTGCATATTAATATTGGGTAAACACTACTGGTTCCTTAAACATTACTGGTTACCCGGCAAAAGGCCGCTATCCCACTGGCGTTTTACGAGCGTTAGCGTCTCTCGAACGTCTGCGCAACGTCGACGTCGCGTCGTCGCGTTGCAAGCATTAACGTCCGCTGAACGCGACGTTAACGTCGCGTTCAGCGGATATTTCTGCTTGCAACGCGACGTCAACGTCGCGTTGCGCAGACGTTCGAGAGACGCCAACGCTTGTAAAACGCCAGTGGGATAGCGGCCAAAGAACCCTTCGATGTCGGATTTGAATTTGGCGCGTCAGACCAACTTTGACGTTTACTTTTAAGACTTGGTAAATGTAGTTTCCTATCATCCGTAATTATGGCAGTTATGGCACTTACTTTATGATTTAATCATACGGGTTCCCTACGTGTATTCGAAAGTTGTTAATTCGATTTTTATTATATCGAACACGGTATGTCGATAATTCAGTTGTACGATGTTTTATTACATCGATGCTTTATTAGTGCGATGTAACGTTTGTGCGAAACACCCTACAGCGATTGCTCATTAGTTCGACAGTATGTCGGTTCGAAACGCCTACTGTTTGCCGTGACATTTTATTAATAATCTTATTTTGCATTATAGACGTAAAAGAAATAAATTATAAATACCATACATATCTTCACGTCTTTTTTCCTAAAATGAGGAAGACAGGTTAATAATTCACCACGTTTACACGTTTAGCTGTGGCATGGGCCAAGATAACGTAGACAATATCAGTCACCGGTTGCTAGCCAATCGCCTGATACCCTCAAAAGCCAAAACCGTCATGCCTCAATCGTCTATTTCAATATGGACGGAAAATAATGCAACTGGGGCACTCAAAGGTTTTGTTTAATCCTCACCCAGTACGGACGCAAAAACGTCATGTTTTTGCGTCCGTACTGCTTCCGTTTGCTAATACCAAATATAAAAAATAGCAAATGTTTGTGTGATAAGCACGATCGTTTGTTCTTTGTCTGGGTGTAATTTATCTATAATATGTATGTATTTAGAAATATATACGTATGTTAGTAGTGTATAATTGGGGTTCCTATATCAGAGATCCAGGAACCCCAATTACACTTGTGTCAAGTAAACAATCAGTCAATCAATCAATATTTTTGTGAACTATATATAGTAATCAGTCAATCACAATTTCTATCATTCATTACATCAACATTCAAATATTATTTTCATACTTTCTATTCTAATTGATTATTTTTATATTCATTAAACTCAATCTTGATTCAGGAACCCACAATTCTACACTTGAAAATAGGCTATCTATCAATCAATCAAATTCAGAGATCCAGAAACACCCAAATTGCAACCATCATTCATTACATTCACAAAATGAAATAAGTACTATAGTGTGGTCTATGAGACTGTACTAAGAGATAAAATTTTCATTTAGTATGTATGATGGTGTGTATTTATTACGGGGTAATGTGACCTTTGAGTAAAATACCAATTACCTACATCGTTTAAAAAATTGTATTCTTAATCAGTTTTACTAGACGATAGACAGTTATTATTACTTAATGAATAAGTGACTAAAGTAGTGATAGCGTATACCTACTACTCGCAAACGACTAGGGACTGAATGATTTGAATAATCAATTTACACTATTTTTACTTTTTGTGGGTGTATTGTGGCTGGTATCGAGATAAAAGAAACAAAGTTTGCTGTCAATTAAGTAACACAATTTATTATTATTTTATAAAAAGCATGAGAAGAATAAATAATCGATTACAAATCATTTGATTTGATCCACAGTTGACATTTCATTAAAGACATTTTCCATAATTGCATATAGATATAGTTACTTAGACTCCATTGCTTTTTAGTGGGTTATTCAGCAGACAATCAATCTCATCAATCTATACTGCTCCACTTTAGAATAATTTTATATTCTTGTTTCTTTAAAAAATAGACGTTGTGATTCGTCGACATAATCTGTTCCTTTTACAGCATTTAAATAAAAGCAATCAGGAAAAAATATAGCATGCTGCATCCATGGATCATCGTAATACTCCCAATCTTCAATGCCACCTCCACACGAAAAGCACATAACTTTGTCGTTTAAACCACTTCCACAGTTAAAAAAACCTGCATCAGCCATTTCCATCACCAATCGTCGCTTTGAATCTACTGTACCCCAATAATGTTGGAATGAACATAATCGAATTTTATGTACATTATATATTTCATATCGAGGGCTGAAATAATTTTGAATCATTTTTAAGAACGTCTAATATGGGTATGTATAAAAGAATAATGAAGTCTTATATCTGATATTCTTAATTTATAAAGATATGGTGCTCCAAATAGTAATGGAACAGTAATGACCTAAATAGCACATTTCGTTGTGGCATTCTATGTCTAATGCATTTATTATAAAATAAAACAAAACATTTACTCATGGAAAATCATTCATTATATTGATAAGATATACAAAGCTAAAAAATTACTTAACTTATATTTTACACATTTTTATCTTCTAAATTATAAACAATTAATAATACTTTTATCATCAATCCACTTTTTCAAACATGTTACATTTTTTAAAGCACATGCATTCGAATGATACACACAGCTAAATATATTATTATTACTAGATATTCCATAATCATCAAATAATTTTTGTAAGCTAGGACAGTTCTTATCTTCTAAATTATATACATTATCATGTTTTACAATGTTTCTTAGCCACAACACTTTTTCACATCCTTTAACATAAATGTTTTTATCTTTCAGATGAGTTTCAATATAATGCGGCAATTTTAAGTATGGTATAAAACCCTCTTCCCAGAAAAAATGTCTGTTTCTCTCTATCCAATTTACCTGGAATTTTTCTTTTTTTGTAAGTTTGTAAAATGGGAATAGTGGTTTGATTAATGACACAATAATTTGATTTCTGAGTGCTATTGCTATTTCTTTAACGATAAACTCATTATTTTTGGTCTTAAACCCTTGCACATCGACTATGGCGTTCATAAAAATTTCCTTATAATACTGCTTAAGGGTTTATATTCAATCAGACGATCGTTAATGATTAGACAGTAGGCAGATGTATTTTCTGGTATATCTTCAGAACTTTCTATTTCCAGTCTCACATCTACAGCCCCAGTTTTCTAGGCTTTGTTCTGTCTTGAGCAATCAATTACAAATAAAGGAGCCTTTTCTTTAAATTCATGCAAATCAAGCATCGGCTCACACCGGGTGTTATAATAAGACTGATGGAATTGGGTAAACATTTCATATAATATACAATATTTGTCTTCAGAAAATTTTGCACTAACCGATTCGTATGGATAATATTGAGAATTTAAAAAAACAGTAACATTAGTTATTTTACCACGGTCAAATATTGAACAGTCTTTAGTCTTCATATTTTTTCTATTTGTCTGCAAACCAAAGACCACATACCTTGGTTTTTCAAGTTGTGACGCAGTCTTCACAACCCAGGAATGTCTTGTAGTTCTAGGCAATAAAGGGTATTCATACAAGTCCCAATTTCTAAAAGCTATTTGAATAGGGCGATCCTTTTCTAAATATTTAAGCAAAGTTAATCTTTCCCGGTCTGAAACTTTTATATGAGGCACACGCCATTGCACTCTCTCTATAATAACTTGAATGGAGTCATTATTATCATCAAGTTTAACACTGTTGAAATTCGAACTGCTTCTATTGAGTATAAGTTCATGTTTACAGTTAATCATAATTTTATTATAATCTTCCGCAAATCCTAAAACTTTATTCAGCGGTATAAGGGCACTAAAAATACCATCGTGATCTTTAACTCCTTTCAAATTCCAACCCCAAATAGCAGTAGCCTTACTTTTCCCCTCGCTCATAGACAGATATGATTTTAGAGTGGTAGTAATACCTGCATTTTTTATGCGGTCTATCTCAACACCGTTAATTTCATATCGAATGTCTTTAAATAGGAATGATATATGATTATTAGTAAAATTTACAATCTTTCGTGTTAGTTTTCCTGCTGCATCTTTCGAAGTCACGGTGGCTCGACCTTCAATGTAAATGTAGCTGGCTGAAGGTAATACGTACAAATCTTGCTGATGTATGGGTATACGTATTTCATCATTTTCATTAAAGCTGTTGCTATATGGATTATAAGTATGAATTTCATAACTCACTATGGAGTTATCGAATTGTGGTAAATCATTCACCTGAATTTAAATTATTTCTTCGAGCTTTGGGATTTAAATTATGAGTATTCTACTCATAATTTAAATCCCAAAGCTCGAAGAAATAATTTGTTATCTTTAGTTAATTTTTTTATGCTTCGTTTATGTCTTCGTCTTCTGACGGTATGGGAACGAGTAAAGCTATTAACTTTGCCAGATGATTTAATATTATGAACTATCATTATTTTTATTTTTATTTTTAAATCTCTCTAATAAATCTGACATTCGTCTCTTGTAACAGATAATGTTAAAGTGTTTTCATATGAGTACGACACGTAACATTTAAACCTTTTTTAAGTTTTGATTTTTCCATGCTTTTTCCAAAACTCGTTAAGAAATTTAATGCATAAATGTCCACAATTGAATAAGTTATTATTTTGCAAATTATTGTAATCATAATTGATATTGTCTGAACCTACATAGCGAACAAATTCTATTGGCGGTTTCAAGTTACCGTAACTATCAAAGTATTCAATACTAGCGACCCGCCCCGGCTTCGCACGGGTGCATTGTTTATATTAAATATAGGCAGCGTTCGCGAGAATCGTTAATGTACGGCAGTTTTTTCGACGCCTTACTCCGCAATTTTCACTACCACGAAAAATCCTATCTATTTTCCGGGATAAAATATAGCCTATACGGATTCGGAAGAATTCTTCTAAGTAATGGTAAAAGAAATTTTGAAATCGGTCCAGTAGTTTTTGAGCCTATTCAATACAAACATACAAAAATACAAAGGTTTCCTCTTTATAATATTATTATATTATATAGTATAGATATTCATTTAAAATTACATAGGCTACCCAATGTGTACCAGAATTTTTAGAATTATCTAAATATATGATTCCACATTCTTTTAAAAACGGAGAATTCGGTAAGGTATCCCTCATATACACTCCCCAAAAATATGGAACGTCTGCAATTTATTTTGGTGTTTTCCCTCCAATAGGTATGAATTTATCGGGAGCAAAAGGCAAGTCGCTATGTAAATTATGTAAATGATCTGGATACGCTAAATCTACTTCTAAAATGTAACCGTACTCGCCATTATCCGGAACATCAAACAAATTAAAAATTTTGATATCATTATTTTTCATAAATTTAAACTCTGATATTGGTAATTTTTTAGTCATAGCATATCCATAAAGATTATTACAGTCTAAATATATCAAATATGTTGATGGTTTAGAACTATCGAAATAAGGTAAATAAATATTATTGGCTTCAGCATATCGATGAGAGTACTGCGCTAATCCTCCACGTATTCCTTTTTCCAGCATTTTATAAATGTCTAAATCATTAATCAATTCCAACTGAACACCTGTGTAAAGGAGCATAGCATCCCAACTTAATCCAGGTGAAGTCACATAATACGCTGGATCGAGTTTGTAGTGCTGCAGACAAATATTTCTAAAATTTTCAAATATGTCACATAATAATAGTACATCACACTTTAAATACAAGTCAGTATATTCACCAAGAGAACTAATTTCAAAAAATTTCCACACAGTTTGGGCACGTTGATATTCAGTATCTGTTATATATTTCATCTGTAAAGTGTTATAAAAATGATTCTTTGCTGGAAGTTGTGTTTCATCATATGTTTGCCATGAACAAATGTACTCATACGGATATACACCTTTGCTTCGCAGTAAATTTAATTGGCTTTTATCTGGGAAATCGTTCTCCGTTAAACTTTTACTCAAATTGTCAATACTTGAACTAAGAAATTGAAATGAATCTATAAATTTAATCTGTATAGGTTTACATCCTGTACCGGTTTTGATTATTTTAGTTATGCTTATATATTTTCCTTTTGTTTTTGGTATAATTTTTATCTCGCCATCATATTTCGATAATTCTGTTATAAATATATGAGAATCATAACCAGATAAGTTATGAAAGATAACAGGTATAAATGAACACACTCTATAAATTAAATTGCAATGTGAATGCGCCGCGCCTCTATACTCGGATGTAATATGATCATGATCACAAACTTTATCATCAAATAATAAATGATTACAGATATGGCATGAAGTTGCTTTGTTATAATTATCAGTTTGCTCTCTCGTCATAGATCTCATGGGTTTCTTAGTCATTAAAATTTTGTGAATTAACTTAGCTTCTTTAATTTATCTCTCAACAAACACTTTTACACAGTCAGGTCCTCTATATGTCACGAATTTGTTCAAGCTCCTATCATGTGAGCAACATACATAATATGCAAAACAAGACGGTTGATGGAGTTTATTTTTTATCGTACTTTTATCATTATTGTTTTCTTTATAATTTAATAGTATACTTTCAAAGTCAGCATAAATCACAAAGTTAATTTTTTGCTTTCGCTCATAATTTTTGAATTGTAATGTATTGTTTTTATCAGGCAGTATGGTTAAAATTTTGGAACAACTATGAGAATGATACCTTTTTGCAGTAGAAAAAAATTGCAAACTTGTTTCACATAAATGTATTTGACCTTTGTGACATGTAACTTGTCGTCGCACTAAACGCAAAAGGTTTTTTATCAAGCAATAATGACCTTTGTTTTGTTTTTCAAAATACAGTAAGTTAATATGTTCATCTTTCTTACAATTCGTTACATAAAGAGGGCCAGTTACAGTACAACGTTCATCTAATCCATATATATTAATACTGAACTCACAATTATTCTTTTCAAACAATTTGATATCTTTAGGTAAAGGTGGAAATGAAATTCCTTGTATATTAAATATTGAACTAAAGTGTGGATAGGAGTTTGTTCTACAGACATTACTTTTTGCTGGAAATAATGCTGCAGCAATACTCCATAAAAAACAGTATTCATCATTATTGTGTATATTCAAACAACTCTTTGTGTTTTTAATAACTTTTGGTAGCTCTAAATAAGTACCACCCCACATGGTGGAATATTTATTAATATTTATTTCTAAATGACTTATACAGACAAATGACCATCCAGATTCACAATGCTCAAATTCAGTAAGTTTTCTTTTAAATATTTCTATTTTATTTGAGAATAAATCATTAAAGTCAGTACTGCTGTATACAGTTTCATATTTCGTATTAAATGACTTGAGCTGCTGCTATTTAATTGTAGTAGTAAAAAGTAAGCAAACAGTTCGAAGTTAATTTTAATGCACGTGTGTTCCAGTAATGATAACTCAATGATTTTCATAACATCTTTTCGCTTATCACCCAAGAACGCCTCCAGTATGAGGTACTCGTCTTCTATTGATGGGTTTAAGCGGTAAGTCATAATTATATTTTTAAATGCTGTAGCTACAATATCAACATTTTCAAACTCTGACTTTATTAAGGAATTCGATTTATTAATATTCGTTCTCTTATGATATCTTTATTTATGTTCTGGCATCTTAATTCTGCATTTATCACAATGAATATACTTTGATAAACAATTTGGCTCATAAACATTCGTATCGTATTAATTTTCTGGGATATCAATCTGGTATTTATAATTATTAATATCAGAATTTGCTGATGCCCCATCACTGGGGTGTGTAACTGGAAAAAAACAATAGTTTTTATTGTATAGTTTAATTATTCGAATTAAATGCGGTTACAAAATAATATCTTAAAATAAACTCATTATCTAAGTGTATAATGATTATAATTATATGGTATAGCATAGATCTCATAATGTAAACGATTTTTAAGACTATTGATAAGAGCTTATAAAAGTAGGAGCACATTTTTTAAACTCCTTCCTGGCGCTTGTTATATAAGCATTTAGGTGATGCCAGGACTCTGAATCCTCATCGCATTTGTTTTTAATGGTGATTACTGAGTGCCGCCACCTATTTACTGGTTGGACCCGCTCTATTTCATCACATTTGTATACTTTGAGTTCTATATAGAACTCACCTCTTTTTTTGCTCGTTAATTTGTCGTGAAAATCCGTTCGCTAGTCTCCTCGTGATGTATGAGTATATCGGGGGAGTATTTTTGTCCGCAACAACATCAATTTTATCATCGTCACTGTCACTCCCAAACAACTCGCGAGCCGTTGACTTGGTGACAGGAGTGATTGGCTGAATGGTTGGCTTAGTTTTCTTACCCGTAGACGGATGGGAGCTGCTCGCTGACGAATGCTTGCGCTTTTTGTTCTCCTTTGGCTTGGTTTTCACAGGTGCATGCTCCCCGTCTGCCGATTCGTCCTCCGAAGGGAAAATATGGTCAGCCGTGTTCTTGGACCTGTAATAAATAAAAACAATGAATTAGTACATTAACAATTAAATTGGTTTTAATTATGTAGACAACACTAAGTGCATGAATTTATTACTTGAATGAATGAATATTAAAAATTATGAATCACTGAACACCTTTATTTTTTATAGGTGAAAGACTCGCTAACTTAACTGAATTATTGAAGAGGTTAATACATGAATGATCGAATAGTGACAGGTGGATAACAAATTTACTACATTTCTTATCCACTCTAATTATTATTTCTTGTTACTAATAAGAAACTTTAACAGATAACACAAAGTACATTGAAAGGTGAGTAGATACTTACATTTTAGAAGATTGACGTTCTTTGGTAGTGTAAAAACTGTCACTGCTCCTAGCTGAAGTGTTGATGTGATCCAGCTTCTGCAGGATGCACTCTTAAATAGTGGTAAATCTACGTCACGATATCCCATATATGGAATAGGGACACGCGTTACTAAAATGCTTTATCAGCCCTAACACCAAATATGTAATCGTTTACGTTGTAGAAAAATATCTTGCTAAAATATAAACATCAAGATCATGCAATTTGAACTAATCTTCATCATGTAAGATACCTACCTATGTAAATTCGCTAAGTTGGTGGGTGGTCCGGTTCATATGTCTATAAGGCCCCTTGTTAATTAGACGGCTTTGCGCTGGGTCTAGGCACGGTTTAGAACCGTGTCTACGTCCGGTTGTTAGTTAGGTATGGGACACTATAGAGGTTTGTTAACGACACCGGTTCCTGAAGAACCCGGCATGGCGCCGGCCCGGTTAGAAATTTTCTCGTTAACAGGGGCCTTAGGTTGCGGTCTGGGTGATGCCACTTTCTGTGTATTGACTTTTAAGTCACCAGTTCATAGATAGCGATGCAGTGTGGTAGCGTTGCGGTGACGTTTGTATTATTCAAATCTGTATGAGCGCGGTCATACATGATGTGGACACAGAATAATAATAATAGCGTTTTTAGGCGGATTTCTATGAAGTTAAACTAGTGTATCGTATCTATCCAGGCACTCCCTAACATTTAAACGTCACAGCGACGCTATCGCACCGCACCGCTGTCTATTTACCAGTGGCTTTATATTATGGAATGCATTCAATTGTAATCTGAAACTGTAGAGCATCGTATTGTCTCGAATATATAAAGTACACTTACATGTGTGTACTAATATTTTCACAGCAATTTTGAACTTTATAGTCATTCAAAATTATTTATTAGAATCCTATAAAAAGGATAAATTATCTTGAAAATTCAAATATTATTTAGTTTCCTACCATCAAGCGCCAGTAATCAACGAGTAATAATTATGTCAGTGAGTATTAATTTAATTATTTTATTTTATATTTAATTTTATTTCAAAGTTTAACTTGATTTAATGACAGAGCCAAGCATTAGATTATTGGCTTGAATAGTGGAATGCTTGCAATAAATACTTATAATGTATTTTACGCTCAATTCCATCACACGAATTTAAAATATTATGTAGACCTTTTATGAGATTAAGGTAGTTTTTATTTTTTAAACTAAGTTATTATTAAGGTTTTAGTTTAAACAAACCACGAGAATAGTTACGTTGGTAGAGTGGTTGATGAGAGGTGGTATTTGTCAAAGGGCTTGGGTTCCGATTCCTAGCCAAGTTAGAAGCCAGCAATTAGGTACACATGGCTACCTGTGAGGGCTACATATCAAGCTATACATTTTCCGTACAGTAAGAGGTCTGCTTATACTATATGCAGCCATGTGTGGAAATATATATTATTTGATAATATGTACTATTGTTTGAACGATTTGCTAAACTTTATTCGTGAAGTTTTTTTTTTGCGAAGTGAAAGGTTGTTAAACCTGTGAAAATAAAAAATAATGTATTCTGTTTCAGATACCAAGTTGGGTTTATTCACCGACTTCACCTCCGTTAATGATAGAACCTGATGTGATTGATAAAGTCGTAAATTATTTGGATGTGGAAGAACAACAACGAAACCCATTTGCGTCAAATACAAATACAACTAATAATAAGGAGTTGATAAGTTTTTACAAAACGGTTTCGACCGATGGCACAAAAGTTATACGGATCAAAATTTACGATGCAAACCAATTTGAAAGTAATTCTATGTGCCAGTGCAGTGCCCAAATATGTGTTCAGCATATTGTGAAGAGCATTGACACTGATAACATTTACCTACGTGTCAAAGACATGCTACCGTATTTAAACAATACTTTTTATCAATCCTTGTAAAAGAAAAAACGGATCACCTAGAAGCACCTGGATCACCTACTGCATCTGTTAATTTCTAATTATTTTGTTTAATTAACTGTAATTATTTTATTTCTTTTATTTGTAATTATATGAAGTAATAAATACTTGTTTATTCATTGCAATAACGTAGTTTCATTACAGAAGCTGTAAAACTAAATCACCAGTAAGACTCTAAGTATATTTTCATTATTTTAACGTAATTATTCACCAAATAATATTCATTTGAAAAAATCTGCTAGTCATTAAAGCAAACATTGTGGTAAATATCACGTAGCAACAATGCTCGTCCATTTGTGAGATCATAGCTGCATTGAGCAGATCAAATATCTAATTTTTGCTAAGTAATAAAATAATATCAGATACTCGAAACCAAACACACATGTAAAGACCGAGTTTAATGAATATAAAAATAATCAATTAGAAAGTTTGAAATAATATTTGAATGTTGATGTAATGAATGATAGAAATTGTGATTGACTGATAGTCTTTTTTTTTTTATTTTTTAGCGTGGTAAAATTATCAAATAAGTCCTCCCACCCCGGGCAGGGTGGGAGGGACTGTCAGACTTTTACTGACTAAAATCCATGGTGTTCCTTCAATAACCCTTTACGTACCGGGGTCACGGTAACGGGATGAGTCCCACGACCCCGGCAGGCTTCGGCCCTCTACGGGGGGGCCTCGTCATATTGCTGACGCTCTTTGAGGCGCGCGTGGAACACGACGCGCCGTCGACCCGGGCATGGTCCATGGTCGGACAGCGAGTTGCCATTTACTCGCTGTCCGCATGCACGCGCCTACGGTGGCCGGAGATCGTCGGCCGACGTCCGACGCCGTGGGCGTCTACCACTGCGGCTGGGCTGGAGGGAGGACGCCATCCTCTCCCTCTCGCGGCCCGCCTCCTCCTTCGGAAGCATGACTGCTTCGCAGAAGGAGGCGACCGCTTCCCACTCCCTCTCGCCCCGCAGCATGGCCTCGACCAATGCCGGGCGCGAGAGGTCTCAGCCTATTGCCGCCGTGAGGACACGTCGGTGCTCTGCCCAAGCGGGGCAGTCCTGCACCGTGTGCTCGACTGTGTCCTCAGGGCGACCCTCGCAGTGGTGACACCCAGGCGTTTCCTCCTGACTGATGGTCTAGTTCAAAAAATATTGATCGATTGATTGATTGTCTAGTTCACAAAAATATTGATTGATTGACTGATTGTTTACTTGACACAAGTGTAATTCTGTGTGTGATGTGTGAGTGGATCTCTGATCCAGGAACCCCAATTATACACTACTTATGTTTATCAGTTGTCTAGTACTCGTACCACAAGCTCTGCTTAGTTTGGGACTAGATGGCGTTGTGTGAAAGTTGTGGACTATTATTATTATTATTCACAAATTAATGATTGACTAGAGCAAAATATAACACGATTTGAGATACAAATGTCAGGATTATTTACTCCTACCCACATTGCTGTGTTTTACAAATTTGTATGTAATTGTGCGTGCGCAAACTTTCCCCACTACAAAAACTCTTGCCAACTTACGTGTCGGTAACTGTAATATAGCTTTTTTTCTTGTAAATATTATTTATATTTCCAAAAAATCAGATTTTTTTTTAAAATAAATTTTCTTCTTTTCTGTTTTATTTTATTTTTTTATGTACAAATAGTTGTAGGTATAATTTAGGTTAGCAATGTACATGTCTTATAATTCCCAGCAAATAAATGTATATGATTTATATTAAATTTAAGTTATTTAGGTATAGATAGAATAAGATTATTTTAATATAATTCATTAGTGTATCTTGATGTAATTAATAATGAACTATTGACCATGTCAGTTAAAACTTATATTTTGGGTCATAGTATCAATGTAACAGCAGAATGCTGAGGAAAGGCCTCAGCATTTCCAATAAGAACGGGAACGACAATTACTTCATCTGTCAAATGTCACTAGAAAAATACGATTTGCATTTGTAAAGAAACCTTATATGCTAATAACGGTTTAATTTACTTTGTTCAACCGAGTCTCACATAAAAATTTATGTATGTATAGGTAATACTTAACTATTTAAAGTCATAGGTAATCAATTTTTTAAACCATATTTTTCTCTCTTATGTTCATTGTTGGCCCGAATTCTTTTGAAAGTAAAGAGAGCGGATCGCGCAAAGGCCCAGAAACCATGTCAATTTTTTTTTCTTTTTACAGATTAAAAGAGTAAAAACATTCATCCATCCTCACAAACTTTTGCATTCATAATATTAGTAAGACAATATAAATAAATAAATAATAATAACTGTCTTATCCGTTTTTATTTTCCAGAGCACCTTAAATTGAATTTCGCTAAAGAAGAAAAACTCGTTTTAGCGAAACCATTAAAGCCACATACATCGTACAACACAACATTCCTACTAGACACCCACCATCTTGACGCAGATCACTACAGAAACAAAAGGAGGCTAACAAGATTTATTACCGCAAAAAGTAGCCTTTTGAAACTGTCAGCTTATTTCGTCGTATACGAATATGTAAGAAATATAGTTTAAGAATGGGTAATGGGGCAGAAAATGTCCTCAGCTTAAATAGATAACAATTTGTAGTGTATAAATACCCACAGACATTATGAGTAGGTAGGTACCTATGTATAACAATGCCTCTGTTGAGACATTATCACAGACCTCATAATTATCTTCTCTGTGAATACCATCACGGTGTTCATTGAAGATCTTAAACATAAGTTTGACGTATAATCAAAATTATATTTTTTATGACATCACATGACAAATCTAAAAATTCTCGTCATTTCTCTTTCATTATAATTATGTATGTATGCAACGTACACTTATATACCTACCTTTCTCGTGAATTCATTGTCTATTAATGGTAACCGCATTAAATCCATTGCTTGATTTAAGCGCACAGAGGCGAAAGCGACGTAGTTTTGTTCGAGTAGGTACCTAACTGTTGGACTGTTATTGAATGATATTTTCCTTCTCTATTTAGAAACTAGATACAATTAAATAAATTCATTGAAGTAAAGCGTCTAGGGCTGTGTTGGCTCACTGTGCGAGTAGATTCGAACCCAGTCAGGCACATTACTGTTACACTGCTTTCAGATCGGTGAAGGAAGACATTGTGAGGAAACCGTTATGTCCCAAGTCCAAAAATTCGAAGACTTGTGACATCTACTCGTATCAACCCGCACTGGGTCCGCGTGTTGGATTATGACCAGTTCCCTCTCACAGAGAAGAGGCCTGTATCACAGCTGTGGGAACGTAATAGGCGGGATTATTATTGTTATAAAGCGTCTCCTTAAGTACTTAACTACTCATCATTGAATAAAAGCGGGGAAACCCGCAAAACAACCCTTTTCTATTTCCTATACAAACGTTTTCTAAATAAAATGGAGAGTACAGTAGGGGTAGGGTTGGTGTAGGGTAGGGGTAGTGTAGGGGTAGAGTAGGGATAGGGTATTGGTAGAGTAGGGGTAGGGAAGGGGTAGAGTAAGGTATGGGTAGGGTATCGGTAGAATAAGGGTAGTGGTATCGGTTGGGTAGGGGTAGGATACTACGCGAACGAAGTCGTGGCGGGTCAGCTAGTATATTGATAGCAAGCTCACAAGCGCATGTCGGCAGTGAATCTCATTGTATTACGTACCTACATTCTAACATGGAAATTAATTTAATATCCAGTTACTGAATACTCTATCGCTGCAATAGTAATGTCTGCCCCGCTTCTAGATAACTTAGCCACTTTAATAATGTCGGAGCCATTTGGGTCATAAATCTTAGGCAAAATGTCCTAAGAAACTGGTTGAATGCATACATATTTAGTAGGTTATCTATTTTAGGATGTTATGTAGCTTAGTATTAACTAAGAAAGGCCTATACAATATGTTGAGTTAACAGAATCGGTAATTGACACGCCTTAAGGACACAGAATAATATTATTACCGTGCTAAAAATGCCATTACCTAAAACATTCGTACTGTTAGGTTTAATTTAAAATGGAAGTATATTTTGTTAAACTTGATGATTCAATTATTGTTAGTTGAGAGTAGTTGTTAAATGATTATTCTCGTAAAACGCGGTAGAAGGTGTGATGACAGAAGTTATAAAAGGCTATACGGGAGGCTGACTTGATACTTGTTGTAACCAGCGAAGAGTGTAGTATTTCTCTAAGTATCGGAATATTTTAGTGTACTGTTGAAACATACCAAGAGTTATAAATGTATGAATAAAAGTAATACATGAGGCGCACGGAGTTTTCTTTAAACGAATCTAATAGTATCGTGGCATTGTGGCATGTGCATTGTGCGCTGAACACAACTGCCTCGCTGGTCGAGTGGTTGCAAGCGCGACTGCTGAGTACGAGGTCTCGGGATCCATTCCCAAGTCGAGCCAAATGTGCTATTGGGCTTTTCTATAAGGAATTTCTCAGTATTAGCCCGGAGTTTTGAAATTGGCGGTGTGATACCCCCGTGCCTCGTGCACGTTAAGTCGGTGGTCCCGGCTGTCATTAAGACATCTTTGACAGTCGTTACGGGTAGTCAGAAGCCAGTAAATCTGACACTGGTTAAACCAAGGGTGTGTTACGCCGGGCACGCCGCAATTGCGGCGGTAAAACCCCTCTTTGAGGAGTGGCTAGATCGGCGTCACGGCGTCCTGACCTACCGCATGACACAGGTCCTCACCAGACACGGAAGTTTCGGGAGGTACCTGTGTCTGATGGGGAAGGAAGAAACGCCTGGGTGTCACCACTGCGAGGACCGCCCTGAGGACACAGTAGAGCATACGGTGCAAGACTTCCCCGCTTGGGCAGAGCACCGACGTGTCCTCACGGCGGCGATAGGCGGAGACCTCTCGCGCCCGGCACTGGTCGAGGCCATGCTGCGGGGCGAGACGGAGTGGGAAGCGGTTGCCTCCTTCTGCGAAGCAGTTATGCTATCGAAGGAGGAGGCGGGCCGCGTGAGGGAGAGGATGGCGTCCTCCCTCCAGCCCAGCCGCAGTGGTAGATGCCCACGGCGTCGGACGTCGGCCGACGATCTCCGGCCACCGTAGGCGCGGGCATGCGGACAGCGAGTAAAATAATGCTGCTTTATAAATGCTGCTTTAAAAGGGCAACTCGCTGTCCGACCATGGACCATGCCCGGGTCGACGGCGCGTTGTGTTCCACGCGCGCCTCCAAGAGCGTCAGCAATATAACGAGGCCCCCCCTGTAGAGGGCCGAAGCCTGCCGGGGTCGTGGGACTTATCCCATTACCGTGACCCCGGAACGTAAAGGGCTGTTGAAGGAACACCGTGGATTTTAGTCAGTACAAGTCTGACAGTCCCTCCGTCCCTGCCCGGGGTGGGGGGACTTATTTGATGATTTTACCACGTAAAAAAAAAGGGTGTGTTACGCAGCTACTGGGTTGTAGAGGTCAGATAGGCAGTCGCTTGATGTACAACACTAATACTCAGCTCCATCCGGTAAGACTGGAAACCGACCCCAACATAGTTGGGAAACGGCAATCAATAAAAAAACGATTGTATTAAACTATTTCATTACATTAGTACGACCAATCAGGGAATCGGCAGTCTCTTCTTAACACAGGCTGACTTTTGTCCCAGCTACGAGAACAGTATCTCACCTGTTTTGTATTTATTTATTACTAGCTTGTGCCAGCGGCTTTTCTCGCGTGGGAAGTTTTTCCCGTGTAAATTCCGATCCCGTGGGAATTTCGCAAAATCCTTTCTTAGCGGATGCCTACGTTATAACATCTACCAGCATGCCAAATTTCAGCCCGATCCGTCCAGTTGTTTGGGCTGTGCGTTGATAGATCACTATGTCAGTCAGTCAGTCACCTTTGAATTATATATATTTAGATATACTTTATTGTAGGTACAAACGCCAGCACATCAAGCTACAACAATCTGTCAAATTTCTTTAATAGATTTTCAACTTTATTTTTATAGAAATTAGATTCAAGGTTGATTGGGAAAATTTGACAGTTTCGGGTAGCTTCATGTGCTGGCTTCTGTACACCTTGCATTGTAGAACCTAATACAGAATTCCAACTGTTGTGAGTACTGCAACCCCACTGTAAAATAAATACTGTTACTATTACACACATAACAGGCTGGTTTATTACTTTAGCCAAAGGGTAAGCATTGCCATTCAACGTGGCTATGCCGTTAGTCTCTTGGATAGGTTAGATAGCTACATTACCAGCCAACAGCGTTGAAGGCGACTTTTTTAATGCTTTATTTGAGTTTGTAGTTTAGATTAAATAGTTTGTATAGAGTTAACATTAAACAAATTTCACTACTGAAACATCATAAGAACTAAACCCCTAATCTTCTTTAAAGTAAATAACATAAAGCTTCAGTCTAAATGTTCAGTGTAGCAATATCAACTTGAATGTTTAACAATATCAACTTAAAATTTAGAATAAATTCAATTGAGACTGGGCGGCGATATCTTTGAGTTATTTCAACCATATTTTCGATAAGCTAGGTACTTAGTTCAGTGCGAAAATGAGTTTTTGTAGATAATGGCTTTTGATTTAATATAAAGTTGATGTAAAGAATATTTTTGGTAGGTACCAAAGTGACATTTCTTTGAATTTGCAAGCACTCGGCAGTTTTATCTGACTATCTATATACAGTATGTTAACTATCAGAGGGCGTTCCCGTTAACCCGCAATAGTATAGCATCTATACATGCTAAAAAAATATTACAATTCGAAAACAAAATGTTTCTATTTTTTTAATATTAAAATTTTCATATTTTTTTAATTTGTACACACGTACTTGAAGGACGGCAACGTCGCAATTTATTTATGAATGCGAACGCGTGTACAGAGTGTTTCTTTTACGTATCATTTTAACTTTTTGGGTGAATATTTTAATATTAAAAAAATAAAAACATTTTGTTTTCGAATGGTAATATTTTTTTGGCATGTATGGAAGTTATACTATTGCGGTATAACGGGAACGCCCTCTGTTAGTTAACATACTGTATTAATACGCAAAGCAAAACCTTTGTACCCATTCTTACAAAAATGGTGCAGACGGATAAGTATGAAATTTTGTACAGTCTTCTTCTTATCGTGTGGGTAGTAAGGTCTAACGACCCCATACACCCTAGTGTCAGAGTTTTTAGACCGCCTCAAGGGCCTCTGACGTGGTCTATTTTGACGACAATTAAGCAATAACAATTTGTTCTATTTTTTTTTGTACAGTTAAAGTTTATATTCGAAGATATTTTACTTATGGCCGAAATATTACCACTGTGCGAACCACGGAATAGATGAATAAGGTTGGAATGGTAATGTGGGCGTGGTGAGCGTGTCACATTTATGATTCGAAAATCATAGCTCGACCGATTAAATCATTCACCGCGTTTAGTGGGCTTTGGACTACTTCGGAACACAGAGCTCTGATTTAAAATGCCGTGCTGTACAATTATAACCTGTATAACAAAAAGTCAGACCGCAAGTATAGAGTGAGGAGGTATATCTTTCTATCGGTAAGTCGAAAATAACATTTAATTACAATTTTTGTTGTAAAAAAACATAAAAATATTCTAATCACTATGAAATTCCAAACATTAACAACATTATTGCAACAAGTCACAAAAAATATACATTGTCTGATGTGTACTCGCTTAATCAACGCAATGACCAAGTCCGCTTACAATGTACAGCATGCGTTGCGTCCTCAACACTTCAACCGTTTCGTTCTTTGCCCTGATTGGCCGCGATGCACGGTTTATCGCGATCCGTGATTATCGACGGTGAGTTACAATCAGTAGCAAGCTCTCGATTTAAGCGTGTGTAATTTATTTGTGTGCGTAATTCGCATACGTAACGGGCCTCTTACTTGTAGTTGAGCTAAAGAGTGGGAGATAAGCGGCGGCACGCGTTCTCATACAAATCCGGAACTATTTCCTTTCTAACCTCTTTTATCTGTTCTGGTGCGAACACTAGTATGTATATCATGTTGTAACTGTTACCTTTCTATATGTTTATATGACACCGAGAGGTTATAATTAGTATACCATATACTTGCACTGTTTAAGTAAAAGTAGCCCTTCTTCCTTGTAAAAGTAACTAAGATCATAATTAATCTAGGACCTAACACATGACGCTTTCGAAGAACGAGGACATATTTCAGTGTGATGATATATTGTACGTGTGTATTTGCTACTGTACAGTAAGGGAACATTTTGACCAGACGTTTGGTGCAGTGGTTGAGCTACGGTACTGAGAGTCGCGTGTTCGATTCCCGCACCGGATTTTTTTTTAAGGTACAGTACAAATAGTTGTTCCGGGGCTGGCTGTTTTTAAAATGCACTCACGTTACAGGAGAAGTTCCTAGTATAAACCAATGATTTTATTTAAATCGTCAACCGCAAAGTTGCTTCTTAATTTATTACTTTGGTACATTTTTTTTATAGTTTGTAGGTATCTTATAGAATGAAGTCAGGCAACAAGCGCGTCACCGTTAACTCTAAAGCCCACGTACAATCATATTTCATCCACTTATTCTTAGAAAGTGTCCCGAAAAATATGTTGGTAGGTACCATTAGATAGATGGATGGTTAAAGCTCTTTACTGTACACCAAAACATAATGAAACAAGGACTTAACTACTACAAAGGGTGTTACAATGGGCGGTCTTATCGCTTATTTAAGATATTTTTACGGTAGGTTTTAAATGCAAAATGACATGTACCAAACACTTGATCGCACAGAATAAAAGTTCCAATCAATAAAATCTGTTATTGAACCAAAACAACTGGAGCCGACTGCTTGAAAAAGTAGCTATATAGAACTTTTTTATTGTTGACTAGCTTTTGCCTGCGACTTCGTTCGCGTGGAATAGTTACTTTGGGCTAACGTTAAATTTAACCCCGATTTTGAAGCATTCTTCATTGGCGCTCCGCTCCTAATGGCCTTAGCGTAATGATATATAGCCTATATCCTTTCTCTATAAATTGACTATTTAATTAAAAAAAAAATTTCATTTCGAACCAGGAGTTCCTGAGATTATCGCGTTCAAACAAACAAACAAACTCTTCAGCCTTATATTATTAGTATAGATAGCTGTTGCCCGCGACTTCGTCCGCATTTCCGTCGTTTTTCGTAAAAAGTAGCCTATGTCCTTCCTCACGGTTCAGTGATTTTGATGTAACTTTCGTAATTTAGTAGGGAAATATAATATGTCAATCTATAATACTGTTGAAAAATATCGCAATACGGAACCATACAATATTATTGTTAACAGCTGTGCCCGCGACTCCGTCAGCGTAAGTTAATGTATTGGTAATATTGTTTAGATCACGTTCACATGAGGCTTAAGTACCTATGGAACGAAATTTTATACCTTCGGCCGCAAGACGCGTCGAGCGCGGCGACCGATTCTCAAAAATAATCCTTATAGCATGATTCAGTATTCACGCGCGATGGCTTATTATTAGCGTATTTCATGTATAACTTTGGTGTTTCAATACCGATTTATATGATTCTTTTTTATGGAATAGTTAATAATGTTAACTTTTTCAATGAGGGCTGACTGAGAGCGTTATAAACGTAAGAGTAGACAAATATTATAATCAGAAAGTTTCGAATTGCTAAGCTATCGGGAGTTACACGTGTTATTGTGAGTCAACCATAAAAGATAGACATATGCTGTCGTGGGATATTTTTTATATAATTTTAAGGAGAACATTTCCGTCATGAAATGATTTCTGTGTAGCTTTAACCATTAAGGTTGCACACGCGACGGAAGCTTAAAAAAACCGGTCAAGTGCGTGTCGGGCCACGCGCAGTGAAGGGTTCCGTAGTTTTTATAACAGCCAAGTGCGTGTCGTATTCGCTGACTGATCTTTTCGTACCATGCTCTAATTAAAAGCCAAACATGACTACCTAACTAATTTGATTTCCGATATAAATCCTCACCTGATCCGACAATTTTGCACGGAAAGTTTTAATTTTTTTTAGAGATTTGTATAAATAAAACTTGTCATAGCCGGTGTTTTGAATTTAAATATATTCTATTATTACTATTTCAATCTCCAAATTCCTACACTCAACGAGACTTGATTATTAATTTCACAATTCAACTATTTCAATTTTATCTCTAGCCTCTACAAACAATCTCAAGAATATTTTTTTTTCTACACACTATCTCAAAAACTTAATTTTTTTAGGTAGAGCCACTCGTAGTTCAGCACACTAAGGCTGGTCACTATTTTGCCGGGCGATCAACAAAAACTCAATTTTTTTTGTGATATGGCCACTCGTGTTTCAGCACACTAAGGCTGGTCACTACTAAACCGGGCGATCCTGTGGTGACCTCTAAAATTAAAGGCCCCCAGCCAGGGCTTACTAACTAGAATTACATTTTAAACAACCGTACGCAAAGGGCACTCCCTGTGGAGTACGGGCCTCGGCATAGCGTGGTCGTTGGTGGAGGGCAGCAAAGGGACAGGCTGGGTCCATATTATTTAAGGGGTTATTTATCGCTACTGGCTCAGCATCGCGGGCTGGCTCGTTTGGCAAAGGTCGGGGAGAGTTTCTGTTACAAGTACGCGGACGTCGCGATGGGCCTCGTCGGCGAGGCCGGAATACGGAACGCGTTTTATTTCTGTATTTTCTAAGAGTGCTAGTTTTCCTACTACTCTCTTGTCGGATGGTGGTGGGGTCGTCGGGCTCGTCTAGGACGTTACGCGGGCGACGAACCCGAGAAATACTGGATGGTCTGTATCGGGTGGCCGATACGATCAGGGGGTTTGTGTGGTTTTCAGCAGAGGTGAAGTAACGCACTGAATGGCGTTTCAGCACTTGCTTTATGGTCGGGGCAAAAACTTAATAATGTTCATAACTACCTACTTATAGTTTTGGCGGTAACGAAACCATTGTGAGATATAATTCGACGACAACGCCATCTAGTTAGAAAAGAAGTGCTAATTGTTACACAAAACTGAAAAATGAGACTGGTTTGACACAATCCTCAACTAATTTAATTACTTAAACACAACTAACTATAATTTTACTGGATAGAAACTGTTTTTAACCGACTTCTAAAGAAGGAGTAGGTTATCAATTCGTCACGTATATATAATATATAATTTTTATGTATGTGCACCGATTACTCCGTCAATTGTGGATCGATTTAGAAAATTATTTTTTCGTTTGAAATGGTATGCTCTCGAGGTAGTACCATTGTCACCAAATTAGAATTTGATGAAGGAATCTCATGGAAATCGAAGGAAATCCTCAAATTTTAAAGGCAATTGTATAGCCATTTTGTTATTTTTATAGTAACTTGTGCATTTGCTCTCAGAAAGCACCATTTGGTGAAGCGGAACTGATGAAGAAGATCACAGATGGCCACCGGAACTACTCAATAATAAGTATTTCACGAGTTGCGGTTCCTTTAAAAGGGTTGCTAAGCAATTTATGGTCGTCACAATGTGAATGGTGAAATGGAGCTGATGGTGAAATACCAGGAGAACTCCTCAACAATTAACGCCCCTGCATCGGGAAAAGCAATATTCTGTAAAAGGTGATGAGCAAGTTGACATTAGGCTATTGTAACTTAGATAAATTATAAACAGATCCAAAGACACCATCTTCTGAAATTAAAGTTATTTTCACATTGTACCTAGTGGTTTTTTGGAAGTCGGTATTTTTTTCTTAAAAAGTTATTTTTATAAAACTTATTTAAATATGAAACTAGCGCAATACAACGGACGCTTAGCGCCATCTATCGACATTTCTATGGAATTGTTCGAAATTTTCGAGTCAAATACAATTGGTCGACTATTACTCGTAAACTTGTAAAGCCCACTCATGTGTGATAGTTTTCCTTTAAACTTCGTTATATATAGGTACTACTGCCTTGACATTTGAATTTCTAACTACAACCGTTTAGTTGATAGAGGGGGGACACTTGACTCTAACGAAAATTGGTACTTTAAAGCTTGATAAGTCACGAGCGGTTTACTTAATCAGAAAACGGTCTTCCTAAACCCCTAATATTTTTGAAAGACCTATCCAACGATATCCCACACTATGGGAAGGACGAAAAAAAAATTATCATCTCACTTTACATGTAGGCGAGGTACCCTAAATAATTGTTTTTTCATAATTTTATTTTACCACTTTTTTGGCGTCATTAACGTGTATACTTATGCCAAATTACAAATTTCTAGTACCAATAGTTTTTGAGCTAAACCGCGGACAGACGGACAGACAGACGGACATGGCGAAACTATAAGGGTTCCTTGTTGACTACGGAACCCTAAAAATGGAGTAACTTCTCCCGTTTTCCCAACATTTCCCTTCACTGCTCTGCTCCTATTGATTGTAGCGTGATGAAAAGTATACTATAACCAGCTCAGGAGTATGAAAAATAATTGTACCAAGTTTCGTTAAAATCCGTCGAGTAGTTTTTGTTTCCATAACGGTTATACAGACAGACAGACAGATAGACAGACAGACAGATAGACAAAAATTTTACTGATTGCATTTTTGGCATCAGTATCGATCCCTAATCACCCCCTGATAGTTATTTTGGAAATATATTTCATGTACAGAATTGACCTCTCTACAGATTTATTATAAGTATAGAATAGAAGATATGCTCGCATTTGACCACCGTCTCACCTGATGATAAACGATGATGTGGTCGAAAAGCCTGGAAGTTACCTATTTTTACTCTTTAATTTTTTTTTATTTTTATTTATAGTTAATTAAAATGGTAAAACACCAATTACATTAATTAACATAGAAATACATATAAGAAAAGAATAATAATAATTGTGGTTAAAAATTGAAATTATATGAAATAAAATTTACATTAAAATTGAACAGTAGACACTCTAGCATACTCCCTCTCGCAAAACACCCAGACATGCACGCATAATTTTACTCCGTTCGTCGGCAAACACATCACATTCAGTGTTGGTAATCAAGAGGGCATTGAGCATCCTTAGAGTGTGTCATACTGGGGATTCAGCTCTGGCGACAGTTTTAGAAGTCGGTGGAGCAAATAAATTGTGCTAGCGGTTCTGACGGTACCCGATGTTGTTGTTAATTAATGATGGCTCCGGCAGGGAATTCCATTCATAAGCTGTATGCTCATGAAAGTATTATATTATTATATTGTTCAACATTCACTCATATCGGTACTTACTATTTTTAAAAGTTGCCTATAAGATACGCAACTTGACGCAAAAAGATCAACAGAAAACTTTACCACACCTATCCATTTAAAAGTAGCCCATTTGTCTTCAAACTTACAAGAAAAGAAAATCACTAAAAGGGGAAAGTATTAAGTAAAGTAAACCATTTTTCTTCGTCAACAACATATATACAAGCATACAAACACTTAGCAGGAAAGCGACACCCTACGTCTTATTTACACTCCGGGTGGCGTTAATACACGCTTCCTGAAAAATATATGGACCATAGAACGTAAGTACACGAATTTAGGCAAATAACTTATTGGGTAAAGTAGTGATAGTAGTGAAGTCTAGGTGGTGGAGGCCGAACGCGCGAGGGAGAAGCATCTCTCTTCCTCACGCCCCAGCCGACGCGGGAGACCCCCGGGCGTCGGGGATCGTGTGCAGATTTCCGGCCACCGTAGGCGCGGGCTTGTGGACAGCGAGCAGGTGTAGCTCACCATCCAGTAAGGACCAGGCCCGGGTCAGCGGCGCGTTGTGTTCCACACGCGCCTCAAAGAGCTGTCAGCAATAGTGACGGGGTCCTATAGGGCCATTGCCTGCCGGGGTTGCGGGAATGTTCTAACGAGATACCGTGGCCCCGGAACTTAAGGGCAGCTGAAGGAATAGGGTGAAAAAGAAAAAGAAAAAAGAAAAGAAAAAACGTTTATTGACACATGCCACAAGTACACACAGTAAAAAAAAAATAAAAATAAACAACATCTTATTATTATTAAAAGAAATTATACATAAAAAATAATGGAATTCAACACATCTAGGACTACTGTGTGACTCACGGCTGCGCCAAATAGGCCCAGTTCAGCAAAATGCCGGACAACTAGTGCCCGAGGCTGGTTTTCAACTGGTCCTAATGGTGAGTGTACGGATGTCAATCATTTCTATGATATATAATATAATAATGATAAACATAATATATAAACAGAATAGAAATAATAATAAAGTATTTAATAATCTAATAGATAAATATATATACAATACATATATGTGTATTCCCTGTAGTTGCACGCGCACTGCCCGTACACCACAAACCCACCACATTCCACTCAAATTGGCACAGCATCATATCAAAGAAACATTTAAATGTACCATGTCCAGTTTCCGTTGTGCGTCTATCAAATACTGTCGCAAACGTTTTCTGAAGGAATTAGACGAGTTGGATATTCTAATCGGAGGCGGCAGATTATTCCAGACTTTTGATGCCGCATAACGGAAACTGCCTCTGAATGCTGCCGTGCGGTGAGATCGAGACGCAAGCTGCTGTGAGCATTGCCTTCTTTCGCACCCTCGTGTACTAGTCAGCCAACTTAGCTTGTTGTACAGGTACTCTGGCTTTTTATGCTTTAGCACACCGAACAGAAGGCAGGCTAAGTGCAACTTGCGTCTCGACTTCATTTTGAGTGTGAAGTGTTTATTAAGTACGGGCGTTACATGGCTCCTAGGGGGGATTGTGTAACAGAATCGGGCACAGGCGTTTTGCACCCTTTGAATAAGACGGTCTGTGCGGGCTAATAGGCGAGGGCCGTAAACTGTATCCGCGTAGTTTAACTTAGACAATACCAGAGTCTCGACAAGCTGCTCGCGTAGTGTAACAGACAAGTAGGGCCTCATCTTGTACAAAACCTTCAGTCGGTAGAAACAGTTTCGTACAGAGTCGGCTACATGTTTTTCAAACCGGAGGTCCTTGTCCATTATGAGACCAAGATTGCGCGCTTCGAAAACTCTTTCAATTGGTTCACCCATCAATTCTAGGTTAAGGGTGGAGGGAAGTTTAAATAATTGTTGTCTAGTGCCAAATACAAGGTACTTTGTTTTGGTTGGGTTTAGCGACAAGCAGTTTTCTTGAGACCAGGCAGCAATTCTAAGAAGGTCTTCATTAAGATCTCGGATGGCCCTATCGTAATCATCTGGCATAAACGATAGATAGAGTTGGACGTCGTCAGCGTAAATATGGTATTTACATTTCTGGAGACACTTTATAATATCTGCACAGTACAAGATAAAAATAATAGGTCCTAATATAGACCCTTGCGGGACGCCTCTAACAATCGAAGTAAGAGCTGATGTTAAAACAGTTCCATCACCTAAATGCAAATCAACACACTGTTTTCTATTACTAAGATAGCTGCGGAACCACTGCACAGCGCTGGGGTCAAAACCGTAATAAACTAGTTTAGATATTAATAGCGAAATATTAATTGCGTCAAAAGCCCGTGAAAAATCTAGCAATACCAACACCGAACACATTCCCTTGTCCTGGGCAGATAGAAGATTATCCGTTACATCCAGTAAGGCAGTGGAGGTACTGGGTGGGTTTTTAGTCAGTAGGAGTCTGACACTCCCTTCCGCTCCACCCAGAGCGGGAGAAGTCATTCGATGATTTTCCCACCCAGAGAAAAAAAAGGCCTACAAGGTTCCATGACAGAGACTTGGCTGCCTCCTTCTGTATCAACGCGTCGTGGTTGGAATAAGCGAGCCCAGAAAAATGCCTCTTCACTCTTGCTTTATTTATTAAAGGCTGACGGGTCATATATGTGACAGAAAAACACAGAAAAATGATTAAATAATAGGTTTGAAATCAATAGCCTAAGTATGTAATAATAGGTTGATTATGATTGTAGGTGCTAGGTACAATGACCGGGCCAACGCGCGGCTCACGCGTTGTCTGATTCTAATGATTTTTTTATGGGTATGGAAATCCACTGCAGGTTGTGTCCCTTTTTACACAAATAACGCGGACGATGGATTTTGAAACTTGGATCATATAAAGGAGAGGGAGCGCATTTAAGCTAATATTTTTATAATAATATTTATAAATTCTAGGAATTCCCTTGAATTAAAAAATATTATGGAATGTGCTCCTTATATTATCTAGTGCGCTGAATAAAAAGGGAGTCAAGACTTTCCGAGACTACTACAGACAATTTTTATGTTATTTTATTATCTAATTGCTTTATAGTTATAGCCAGTGTTTTGTTTTATTTATAATTATATTTTATGTTTAACATAACACGCAATTAAAGATTAATGTATTATTATAAGGTTAATATTTGAGATAATATATAAACTTGTGTTTCAAACGATATGTGCCTCATATCGCTTGAAACACAAGTTTACCTAGTTCAGGCAAATGTATTTAATTACCTTAAGCTAAGCTTGACTTTAAGTATAGGTACATCTAGTTGTAAGAAAATTTGAATAAATGATTTGATTTGATTTTATCTGATTTTATTTTTATTCGATGGAACAATAAACTGTTAGATTATTAGAACTTACAACTAGTATAACAAAACTTGAGTTTTGGTTATAATGGAACCCACTACGGTGTCCACAGATAGACATAGGAGTTAAGAAAAAAAATGAGTGAAATCTTAAGTGTTGCTGCTAAAGAATAGAGAATAGAGCTAACTCCCTCTTTGTATAGGGTCTTTCATTAAGGGCTTCATTGCTTTAAATTCAAATAAAACAAAGTGTGTGTGAGATATCACCTAAATTTTTTATTTGTTTGATTCAAACAAATACAAAAATCGGTGAAAATGTTATATTCTACACATAATGGCATAGATAGGCCATTGCCTATCCATGCCATTATGTGTAGAATATAACATCGATAAAATGTCCGCCCCAGCTTCACTTAGTGGCGCGCATCCGAAATGTCCAATTTTCCATGACTCTAACGCATAAATCATGATGAATTTGACCAATGGCATTGCGTATGTTGGATTTGAGGGCCGTTTTGGTTTATGGCTTATTTGCATAGACCCACCACTTAAGAGAACCCCACAAGAAAAAGTCTCATCGGATCAAATCGCACGATCTCGGTGAAGATGATTTTTCGATGAAAATTAGGGTCAGTTGCCAATTGCTCTAGAGCCCATTCAGCGAACACACGTCGTTGTCTATGGTCGTTTACCTTCAGCTCCTGGATTAATTGATTTTTTTACGGGTGCAGGCCAAATTCAACGTGCAAAATTCGCCAAATTGTGGTCTGCGAAAAGCAGACTTCTTGTGAGCGACGCAAAAACGACTGCCTCAGTTTCTCTTGCACACTCTCACGGACAGCGGCGATGTTTTCTTGGCAGATCTTGCTTTTCGTCGACGTACAGGTGTCCATTGATTGTTAACTGAAACATTGGCCTCAAAATTCACCACACTGCGAATAGTCCTCTCGGTACGGCGACCGTAAGGCTGCGTTTCCACCAGAGATGTGCGATGAAAATATGTCGTGCGTGGATGTCTAGCTGTGCTGTGAAAATGTGTGAGGGTTTCCACCAAAGCTGTGCGATGAAAATGTGCCTACGAGGATGTGTAGCGGAGCTGTGAAAATGCGCATTAATGTGTGGTGCGAGTATGCGCAAACCTCGCAACACATCCTTCTCAACACATATTCCTCACAACACATCCCTCGTAACACATCTCTAGCACACATCCCTCGCTTGTTTTGTATGCGCAAAAATCTAGCTCCGCTGAGCCGTTTCCACCAGAGCTGTGCTGACCGAGGCGAAGTAAATGAAGCGATTCTATTGGTTCTTTACAAACACATCCCTCGCTACGCATCCTCGCACATCTCTGGTGGAAACGCAGCCTAAAACGGGTGAAGCGCGCGGAACGTTTCCCGAACAGAACACTCATTTTGATGAAACGATTTAAAAATTTGCCCGTGTTGTTGAACCCTATTTCCGTCCATAGTAATTTGGCAAAAAAAGACTGAATAAATATCAGTCACTTCGATAGATCCAGCTTCAACAAGATTACCACTATCAACTGCCAAAGTTCGGAAATCCCTGTTGGAAGACCCGTCAGTAGCAATCACGTAGCTCCTTTCCTGTGTTTACTGTAGGTAACTTATACCTTTTATATCAAAAGATGTTTAATTATCCTTGTACCCGTATTCGATACTTACGATAACAACATTCTCAAGTTTCATCTTTCCTTTAATTAATGAGAACATGTCTATAAGCTGATTAAGTGATGTGTTACAAAACATTTTTCAAAGAAAATAAGTACTTCTTATTATAATTAGCTTGTTTGAAGTACAGATACAAATACGTTTATTATTTCACCATGGTAAGCAATACAATATAAATACACTGTTACCTAAAATAGGATTCCCTGTGCTATAGGTGACAGTAGGAATCGCGGTTAACCTACTTACAAATAATTGCCTATCATCACGTTTCATTTTATATGGAAAGAAAAAAAAACATTTTTTTATAATAGAAAAAAAAAACAATATATCAAAAACAGTATCAAAAACAGTAATCAAAAAAAATTTGGGGAAACTAAGTAACATTTATTTAAATATGCCAAAGTTATATTATGTATCATTAAATTAATTAAATAAAATATGTATCAAATGTGTGCGAGTGTGCTGTCTGAGTGTGTGTGTGTATGTGTATGTGTGTGTGTGATGAAGGAATGTTTTGTATGTGAGGAATTGATGAATAATGAATGACATGGGTAGTAAAAGAACTGTGCGTGATTTGTAATTGGTGGACGTGTTTTAGTTAGGAACGTAAAATAGGTTTTCAGTTTCTGTGTAATTTAATGCAGCGAGGAAGGCTTTTGCTACTGGTTTAAACTTGAATTGTGTTAGATTATACAAAGGTACTTTTTTACTAATTTTGTTGTAAAGACTAGGAGCTGCAATGTAGGGATGTCATTTTGCAAAAATTGTACTATGCGGCGTAATTTGGAAAATGTTATCTTACCTTCGTTTCTTATTAATAAGACATCCATGTTTTGGAATTATTAAGTGGGCATAATAAAGGTTTCGTAGGATAAATAATTGCCGTACAGTATGAACTCCTATTTCTTTATATAGCATAGCTGTAGGGTATAGTCGCGGTTTGCCAGTGAGGACTTTCAGTACTGCTCTCTGCGATCTTTCTACAGTTAAAAGGTGTGATTTATGAGTCCCGCCCCAGACGGATATGCAATATTCCAATATGGTCTTACATAGCGAAGAGTAAATTACCTTCAAAATGTGCTCATCATCTATATGACGAACTTTTTTTATAATGGGCATTAGCTTCCTTAAACGATTAGATAGGATCTCAGTATGTGCATGCCAGTTAAGGTTCTCGTCAACTCAGATACCTAAGTATTTGATTCGTGTAACTTGCTCTAAATAGGTACACATGCAAACATTAGAATTATTTATATTTATATTATTACAGGTGTGAGCTTTAATTTTAATCGTTTCTAGTATAGGTAGTTTAGTTTTAGTAATAGAGAAAGTCATGTATTTAGTTTTATTAATATTTATCGTAAGTTTATTTGCATTCAACCAATTAAGCATAGTTTGGAGTCCCGTTTGTGTAGAATTAGTCACTTCATCCCAGTTTTTTCCGTGAAAAACCACTGCTGTATCGTCAGCAAAAGCTACAATTTTTGCATTATCAAGCTTCATCTCACAGAGTTCGTTCATAGAAATGAGGAAGAGTTGGGGGCCAAGAATACTACCCTGAGGTACACCGTGGGTGATTTGGGCTGGCTTACTTACATAAGAACCGATCTTGATACGTTGCTGTCTGTTGGTTAAATAACTATTGAATAAATCCAATGCTTTGCCACGAAAACCTATATTTTCCATCTTATTTAATAGATCCGGGATAGAGACAGTGTCGAAAGCCTTTGCTAGATCCAAGAACACTCCGATGCACTTAAGTTTGCTATCCAGTGACCTAACCACAGATTCAGTGAGAATTCTAAGAGCATCCTCCGTAGATTTTCCAGCGGTAAACCCATACTGATTGTTCGAAAGTATGTTATATTTTGCTAGGTACTTTGTCAATCTTTTATTAATGAGCTTTTCTAGGATCTTCGACATCGCTGGTAGAACTGATATTGGCCGGTAATTTTTAACACTGCCTCTATCCCCCGCCTTATGTATAGGATGAATAAGTGCGATTTTGAAAAGCTCGGGGAAGACACCCGACTGGAAGCTTAAATTACAAATGTGAGTAATGACAGGTGTTAAGACAAGGCTTGCAGCTTTTAGCAGCTTGTTTGGAATCCCATCAAACCCCACGGCAGAGTCATCTTTTAAATTCATTATAATTGTGCGCACTTCTTCATTGTCTGTGTCCAATAAGCCAAATGAGTTTGGTAACTGAAGCGTAGTGTTTTGGAACGATGTGTCTTTATTGTGTGGGATGGCATCAGCCAGATTTTTACCGACATTGGCAAAATAGTCATTAATGCTGTCTACTGACAATTGGGGATTCTGACTTATATTAAGAAGAATATCATTTTTAGTTTTTTGTTTATTTAATGATGCTATCGATTTTATCACTTTCCAAGTTTGTTTAATATTACTGCCGGCTTTTTTTATTTCTAGATTTTCGTAATTATATTTAACTTTGCGAAGTATCTTTTTACAAAAATTTCGATATCTTGTAAAGACAAGTTGCATTTGTGAATTATTAGGATCTTTTTTAGCTTTAAAATGAAGGTAATCTCTGTGCCAAATGCATCTTAATAAACCTGGTGTTATTATCCTTTAGCGGTGACTAGTTGTTACTGTAGTGGAGTAGTTGAGCATGGTTCGTGTTAGTATATCCATGAACTGTTGTAGGGCAATATTTACGTCGTTACAATTATAGATGTGTGTAAAGTCAATTTTTTGCAGTTCGGAAGCTATTTTAGCAAAGTCAATCCTTGTTTTCTCTGAGTTAACACGGTAGTCAGAGACTTCCTTACCCAATGCCGCGCAAACAGTATAATGGTCAGTAATGGTGGTAGTTATCACTAATACGTTACATGAAAGGGCAGATTTAATCATGACATGGTCTAGGCAATTATGGTTTCGTGTAGGAATTATGTGGGCAAGAAGAAGGCCATGTGCTGCCATTAGGTTCAAGTAGTCGTGTGATCTCTGGTCGTTATCAATGTGTCTAATGCTTATATTAATGTCTCCTACCAGTATGATATTTGCGAAGGATGCGAGCGACTCAAGCAGATGTCTGTCGACTTAAGAAATTTTTCAAGGTTATATGTGGGTGGCCTATACACTGCTACTATTACAACGTGTGGCTTAAGTTTAATAACTAAACAATTAGCGTCGTCAAAGCTGGGTTCTTATACCAAATGCTGGAGGCAATTTTTTTATATATATAACAACACCCTCATTTTGAGTGGCGTGCCTTGTTGAACTCAAATATACTATTAGTAGATACTTATTGAGGGTAGGTTGTTAGTACTGTTCTTTAACCAACATTCCGACAGTACAATTATGTCAAATTCCGTTTGAAGTTGTGTTAATAGGATTTCCAGTTGAGGCATGTTGCAGGCTATGCTTCTTATGTTTTGTGTTAGAACATTAAGATTAGTGTGAAAGCTAGTTAGACGGGATTTAGCCTCTTCAGTTGTATACAGTGTAGAGTGAGAAACAGAATACTGATCCAGTTCCATTGCTATTTCACTTATACTACCTATTGTGGTCGATATCGTATAGACATACCGCTGCATTTATCTATTATAGTAAAATTGGGGCTAGAATGTAATTCAATTAATTTAAAGCATGTTTGTCTTTTAATAGTGGTCGTGATTATTTTATTTTTGCAAATTGTTAATGGGATGTGTTTTGTGTAGAATATTTTTGATTCTTGTGTGTATGGATGATTTTTTTGTGTTTGTTGATAATTCAATGTATGGATGATTTGTACATATTTAAATCTAATCGAGTTTATACAATTATAAATTATGAAGAGATTTAATGTTTTATTAAGTAGAAGACAAATAATAATTAAACTAATATGGAAGTATATTCTATATATAGCAAGAATTAAGTAATAAGTAGTTTTCAACCAATCTAGTCACTTGGGTTCTTTTAGTGTTTCTAATTGGCTTTCTGAACTGATGAGTTTGTGGGGGTCTCCTTCTTTTTTTCGTAGATATATTTTCCCATTAGATGCCCACGCGAATGTATAATTTTCTTGTTTTGCAAATTCGCGAGTCAAATAAAATAGCCTCTTAGCCTTGAATGTTAAGTGCTCCGAAAAATATATAGGTTTAGGACATAGTTTACTATCAATACATGTCGTGTTTAGGGTATTAGCTTTGTGTTTTAAGTTGTATTCTTTAACAGCGTTTAGTATTTTTGTTCTAACCTGCGGTGTAGTAACATCCACAATGACGACGGAGCTCTGCTTAGATTTGTTTGATAAGCGATAGATGTCTCTTATGTTCCTTTGTTCCAGGTTAGCATTTATTGTCTTGCTCATGCTCAACACATCCTGTATGAGATCATTTCTAGATTCATTTGCTTTTTGGGGCAGGTTTCTTATGTCTATTTAAGAGAGACACGATAGGCGTTCAAGTTCTTCGATTCTATACTCCAAATAATGTAACTTTTCGCACTGCTCTTTCTTTGTCTTTTCCAAATTCTCTATTTTAACTATCATATCGTCGTATTGTCTGCTGATAAACCCAATAGACTTGATAATTTCATCATTCGCCGCTTGTAAACTTGCGAAGGTTTTTTGCATAGTTACATTTTGTGCCTTGACGTCCAAAACATCGCTCGATATTTTTGCTAACATTTCTCTTATCTCTTGTTTAAATGCTTGCATGTCTTCTTTTAAATCATCGTGAGACGGTTGCCTCCGACGCTTCGGCCGGCTAGTAACTTGTTGCTCAGACACGCTTGGCACACCTGATTCTGACTCAAAATATTGAGTATCTTTCTTAGTGTTCAGGGATCTCATAGTTTTAGGCATGGCGGACAAGCTAATTATAGCAAGCAATGGGTAGAGGTTCTTATGGCCAAGCAGTTTAAGCGGTTATTAGTCTTGCAATTAGCGATTATCCTATTGCTATTTATTGTTCTGAGATCTCAACTACCATTTAATAAATAGCAATAGGATAATCGCTAATTGCAAGACTCTTGCGAGACTCTCGTTTGGGCAACACTAGCGGTTATACCTATGCGTAGCACACCACCAGACAGCCACAATACGAGCAAATAAACAAGGTTATTGAGCGATAAATTCGATGGAGATTTTATGTATCTACTAGCTTCTGTTGCAACTTCGTTCCCACGAAATCCCGATCTCTTGGGAATTCCGGGATAAAAAGTAGTGTATGTCTTATTCTAGGATGTCAACTATTTGCTTACCAAATCTCATTCAGATCGGTTCAGAAGTTTTTGCGTGAAAGAATAACAAACATCCAAGTATCTTTACTTCACACCTCACAAACTTTCGCATTTATATATTAGTAAAAAGTAAGAAAACAATTAATGTCAACACTATACAACGTGTAACGGAAAGGGTATATACATACCAGGGGCACGGCTTCTTTGGGTGATATCAAACGATATTTGAAGGGTCTTTTAATCCTATCTCTACATGTTCGGAAGTAATAAGAATTTGTAATACATTGATACCAGAAACCGAACTTTTCAAATTGAAATAAGCACATCACAGAAGAGATTTATCGTGATATTTGCAAGTAACGTGGAAAGCTATTGACCTACGTAGTGCGGTGACACGATTGTTATGATTTTAATTTTAAACTTACGAAACCGAAAATTTTGTATCAATTTTTAGAGTATTTTATTTTGAGTTGAAACCCTTCCAATATCGTTTGATATCATCCAAAGAAGCCGTGCCCTTGGTATGTATATACCCTTTCCGTTACACGTTGTATAAAATATGACACCATCTCGTCAAAAAAATTATGTAAAATGGTTTGACCCAATCAAGGAGGTTTTTTATGCAATTTTTAATGTTTATTTCACAGTCAGTACACATCATCAACTGCTTAGTCTTTTCTCAACTGCGTTAGAGTTGGCATCGAGTCTAACCGGAGCTGAGTACTAGTGTTTTACATGGAGCGACTGTCTATGTGATCTCCACAACGTAGTTTCTGGGTAACATGATACCCAATCTCTTCTTCTCCCTATCCTCGACTATGCTGATGCAAGTTATCCAGATCTCACTGAAGTGCAGTTAGATAAGCTTGAGCGACTCCAAAATTTTTGTATCAGATTCATATTTGGTTTGCGCAAGTATGATCATGTTTCTGAGTTTCGCATTAAACTCAAGTGGCTGCCTATTCGCCTTCACCGGAATACACATATTTTATCACTACTCTACAGTATTCTTTTCAATCCAACGACTCCCTTTTATCTCAAAGAACGATTTAAGTTCCTTCGTGACACACATGGTAGAGATTTGAGATCATCGGAAAATTTGAGACTTTTGATGCCTACACATTCCACTAAATTTTACGACCATTCTTTTACGGTGCAGGCTATTCGGTTGTGGAATGCATTGCCGGTGTCAGTAAGACAAGCACAGTCACTCGCTGCTTTTAAAAGCTCGGTTGCCAATCATTTTCTTTCAAATTTATGATTATTTCTTTGTTTTTCTCCACACGATGATAAAGAACACATTACATTTATATATTTTATATAATTATGTATTGTATTTATATATATATAAGCTTATATATTTCAATTAGTTTTTTTTCCGTTATGAGTATTCCCTCACCAATTTCAGTTAAAGCTTTTAAAGTCCTTCCAAAGGTTGTCTGGAAGATATCGCTCTCAGCGATAAGACCGCCATTGTAACCAAAGTTATAGAAATAAGGTTATGTAAGTGTGTTCCAATTTTTGGTGTACAATAAGGTATATTCTATCTATCTATCTATCTATCTCTTGGCAAGTCTGGTATCACATTTTCTGGCTATGACTTTCAAATGTGTACGAAGGCCAGCTGGGACATGCTATCCAAGACACGGATGAATTCTGATGTCTGAAGATCAGTCAAGGTCTACTATATCTAACCTACCTATCTACTAACCTACCTCAACAAGAATTGCTTAACCTTGAAGCTCTTTATTTAGCCACGAGCTCCTCACTGTCACTACTATACAGTATGTTAACTAACAGAGGGCGTTCTCGTTAACCCACAATAGTATAGCATCCATACATGCTCGGGCACGCCGCAATTGCGGCAGTAAGTCCCCTCTTTGAGGAGTGGCTAGATCGGCATCACTGCGTCCTGACCTACCGCATGACACAGGTCCTCACCGGACACGGAAGTTTCGGGAGGTACCTGTGTCTGATGGGGAAGGAAGAAACGCCTGGGTGTCACCACTGCGAGGATCGCCCTGAGGACACAGTAGAGCATACGGTGCAAGATTGCCCCGTTTGGGCAGAGCACCGACGTGTCCTCACGGCGGCGATAAACACTCTGTACACGCATATTCGAAGGACGGCAACGTCGCATTTTATTAATGTGTGCGTACGCGTGTACAGAGCGTTTCTTTTACGTATCAATTTAATATTTTTAGTGAATATTTTAATATTAAAAAAAAATACATTTTGTTTTCGAATTATAATATTTTTTTAGCATGTATGGATGCTATACTATTGCGGGTTAACGGGAACGCCCTCTGTTAGTTAACATACTGTATTTAAGGTAAAATCCTATTACTTCTAAGTTACATAACAAAACTAAGTAATTGTCATCCGTCTTCTAAATTAAAAAAAAAAACCCTAACACATAAGCCGAAACTAGTCCTATTAGAGCTCCCCAACAAGGGCAATATCAACACAAATTGCCTAAGTGAGAGATGTCCTGGGCAATTTCATTAGGAAGCCGTTTTATAGCTAGTTTTACCGAGATACGCCGGATCTTTCCAATCACGGGAGAATCGGGAAGAGGAACATGTTTGTAGTAGGTATAGGGATTCTGATTGAGCAGTCGAATAACGTTGGATTGGATGGAAGTAAATGGTGAATTTGCTTTAGGGACTAATATAATAAACCAAAGTGATATGAAGACACAGGACAGTTGTTCATTTTATATTTTAGTGCAAATATTAAATTAACAACTGACTTGTTTCTTCTGAACATTTTTTCTTTTTTTTCCCGTTGGGAAGTCTTCGATTGACTACTCCTGCTCTGGGTGGAGCGGAATTGAGTGTCAGACTTTTACAGACTAAAAACCCACCCTGTTGCGTCAGCTGCCGTTGCGTTCCGGGGGCCCCCCTATATATACCCCTGCTCGCCGCTCGCAAGACCACGCCGACGGTGGCCCTTTGAACGGCTTGCGATCTCCGACGCCCTGGGCGTCTCCCGTAGCGATAGTGTAGGTACCTGCTCGCATGGTTGATTAATATTACATAATGAGCTTGTAACGTTTCCAATCCTGAGACACAGGCCTCCTCTCACCTCACAAGCCCAGGGGCCATACCATGACGTGTTAAAGCGTGAGTCGTTCGAGCGAGAAAGAGCTTCATATCTTCATCGCTCTTTCTCGCTCGAACGACTTTCGCTTTAACACGTCATGGTATAGCCCCAGTACGGATTAGTGGATTACAGTTGATTAAGTTGTATGTTATTTTTAGAGATTTCTTTCATTTGTTTTCCGGTTTGAAATATTATTTTTTCTCATAAAAAATACAATAATTCACTTACTTGAGAATACTTAAACTAAAAGTAAAGACAAGCTAATCTATACTAATATTATCAAGCGGAAAAGTTTGTTAGTTTGTTTGTTTGTTTGTTTGCTTGAACGCGCTAATCTTCGAAAGTACTGGGTGGATTTGGATGAAATTTGGTATGGAAGTAGCTTGAAGCTTGAGGAAGATTATAGGCTACTTTTTACCCGACTGCAAAAAAGGAGAGTAATGTTTTTACCGTGATAGAATCCACGGGAGCGAAGCCCCGCGAGAGTACTAGTAAGTAATAATGTTGGGGGAAAAACAAAACTAGACGTTAACATAATTATTTTTGAGGGTAGACACAAAAATTTAATGTTCTCTCGATCCATGTAGTCGCCTGTCAAAGTGAGTAGGGTAAACTTGGGTATTTAAGTGATATATCTAATTCCGTGACAATATGTTTCGAATTTAATATTAAATGAGACGATTTCACAATTTTAAAATAAACCTTATGAAGACGCAACAAGTCTTCTATACGTGAGTAAAAATCTGGTTCAGTTGGGCAAGCGAGATAATAACAATCTGCATTTTTGTTACTCAACTCTACCGCGCGGCCATTGAAGTTTTGATGCGTCTAAATAAATCAATTTTTAATAGAAATAGTGACCGCATTTCCACAAAAGTTACACATAAAGGTGAGTAAAGCTTGAACTTTATGCTACAGTATAAACTATTAGCCAATAATGCATAGTTTTGAAATAACGTAAAGGCGCCTAATAACGAGTATAACGACCCCTCAAAATCGGCACCCATTACCGTCCGTTTTATAAAACTATCATTTTAAAGAGTTGCATTAAAGTTAGACAAGTCGTTGCTTTAGAGAAAATATAGATGTATTTGTAATGCAAATATTCATCACTTGCTTGTGGCGCGTAAACCAACGATTTAAAGAATAATTGCACAGTTTGTCGTGGGACTCCGGATATAGCGCATATTTAGTAGTGTCCCGCTCCTGATTACGTAAGTACACCTATTTCTTTTTTAGCATAATATATAATTGTAAAGCAATCTAATGAACCTTTTAATTATTTTGATACCTTCTTAATCTATACTAATATTATAAAGCGGAAAAGTTTGTTAGTTTGTTTGTTTGTTTGTTTGCTTGAACGCGCTAATCTTCGAAAGTACTGGGTGGATTTGGATGAAATTTGGTATGGAAGTAGCTTGAAGCTTGAGGAAGGTTATAGGCTACTTTTTACCCGACTGCAAAAAAGGAGAGTTATGCTTTTACCGTGATAGAATCCACGGGAGCGAAGCCCCGCGAGAGTACTAGTACTTTCATAAACACAAATAATAACTAATTTTAATGAGATACAGCTTTATTTTGCTTCAAATTCAATATTAAAATGTGGCGGTGATAGGAACAATAATCTCAATTTTATTCCTATTACCAACCTAGGTCGTTGTTAGGTTTTTGACGAATATTTTAATTTCTACTTTTTATGTTATAATGCATCAATTAATAAGTAGTCGGCTATACTAATTTGATTAGTTAGTGTGTCAAGTTGTATTTGACCTATTAGCGCCATACATAATAAGAGTATCGATACTGTGAAAATCAACTTTATTCTTATGTAAATGTTTTTGATGAATGTAGGATGTACAATTCTCTAATATTGTATTTTTATAGTTAAAATACCATTAAAATAAAATTAGAATAGCTACTGGCACCTGTATAATCATACAAATATTCGAAAAAACAATACATTTTCTCAATATATATTCATCTCATTGGGTCGGTAATAGGTTATACAGAATTTCTTCAATAGAACCTATTACCGATGTACCTGTACTTTTTAACCGACATCAAAAAGAATGAGGTTCTCAATTCGTCTGTATGTTTTTTTTTAGTTTTTATGGATAGTGTGTTAGTAATTATTTTTATTTTATTTTTTTGCCTAGTAGGTAAATATAATGTAATTAACATTAATAACAATTTAAAATATTTAGAAAAAATATAAAACTGTAATTCATTTTTCATTAAAAACTATTATTAAAAATCATCTATTGACTTCCACTTACTATAATTCTTAACCCACTCCTAAGCAAAGGTTTAGTAGTTTAGTATATTCGACTAGGTAAATTTTGATTCAGAAACATGGAACGATTAAAACGTACGTAATATACAGCTAATCAACTTGACTCTGCATTGATGGCTATCGATAATGGAGCAAGTATCTATGAAACCTCAAAGAGATTTGAGATTCCTAGAACAACTCTTCGTGACAAGAGAAATCACAAGTACTCTAATGAAAATTGTGGGGTTCAACCTGTCTTCACCAAGCACGAAGAACGCCATTTAATAGACTGGATTCACTGTTATATTTCAATATGTAATTCATATTATGAAGCAATTCTCTTAAGACTGATTAAAGGCTGGTTATAATTATAACATTCTATATTCTAAAGAATTAAACCCACACGAGCATTTTTATTTGACTGAATTTGTTCTGTTCATTTAGCGGTCGGTAATAGGTGCCACAAAAACGGTAATAGGAACACACCCATGGTTTGAGTCGGTAATAGGAACATAGCCCTTTTCATCAATTTATATATTTTTTAAATATTTATTTCATTTTTTCGAATTGTTTCTATATCTCACTGACAAGATCGTTAGTTTCAGTACTTGAATAAAAATAAAAATGACACCAGTTATTAAGCATGTGCTTATTTTTTGCACATAAATGTGAACTTGGCTTAAACTGGCGGTAATAGGTGCGTTTACGTTAGTTCCTTATTTTTTTCACTCGAAAAGTTAACGATTTTACAAGTTTTGAATTGAAGACAGCCACGGAATTAACCAAGGGCATTTTAAAGAACGTGTGATATTATGTTAATATTAAGTGTTTTTAATTATTTTTATTAATAGATAATAATGTTTTTTAAACCAAAGGAGCCGTTTGAGTTCAGTTACAGACCACTTTTAAATTATTTTATCACGGAATTAAGTGAGCTATATTTTACTTAGAGATTACAATATTTGTTTCAGATTATGGAGGTTGACAATCAAAGTATTAAAGTAACGAAAATACAATGAAGCAACATTGAAAGCTGCCGTTGATAATGTATTACAAGGAAAGTGAATCATGAAACAGAAAGTGATGATGATTTTTGAGTACTTCGAATAAATTCTGATTGATTGTGTAGATGACGATTAAAAATCGGCCCTTAGTTTAATATTATTATGCTCCATTTTCTTATTCCGTGATATAAAAATTATTGTGTCTGACGTAATTTCGTGGCACCGTAATTAGGTAAGTATGTATCACTTAATTACCAAAGAGAACTATGTCTAATAAAACACATAGGTATAATTTTATGTGTATTTGTGTTATTTATCACGTCGATGGATCAAACTATGTACGGAAGACTGATTTATGTTCCTAATAAAAATAAAAATAAATTCTATTATTTTAACTGTATATTTTATTTCTTAATGTGTATTACCACGTAATTAGATGAGGTCGCCCTAAACATGTTTCCGAATAACATACCTAAATATGCGTAACTGGATGTGGCTCAATACCTTAGGCATTGTGAAATAGTTATTATAAAATGTTTTACTAGTTTTTTAAATGTGGTTGTAGATTTTTGGTTTTTGATTTTGGTATCAAGTATTTATACATAAGTTAAACACGTAATAGGATAAAATATGTCAAGTTAGAACTCATGCCTTCTTATTTATTTATTCATTGGTTTACCAACATTTGTATACACTGGTTACAAGCTAGGTATCATAAAATATATAGTATATCAGTGCCACGACCACTTACAGGTGCATAAAAATGCATAAACACAAGAGTGTGCAGATTATAACTTCTAGGTAAGTGCTTCATCTTCGACCACACCATCACTTACTATCAGGAACTTATCATCAATATAAAAAAAAACAAATTTTATAAAAATGTTGTACAAAGAAAAAATTGAATTAAAATTAACTAACTAATATAAATTTAGTGGAGTTAACAAGGAGGATATTTATGGAAAACACTTTTTAATTTGCCTTTTTTCTGGGTGGGAATATCATCGATTGACTTCTCTTGCGCTGGGTGGAGCGGAAGGAAGTGTCAGACTTCTACTGACAAAAAATCCACCCTGTTCCTTCAGCTGCCCTTAAGTTCCGGGGCCGCAGTATCTCGTTAGAATATTCCCGCAACCCCGGCAAGCAATGGCCCTATGGAGCCTCGTGACTAGTGCTAACGTCTCTTTGAGGCGCGCGTGAAACACGACACGCTTCCAACCCGGGCCTGGTCCTTACCGGACGGTGAGCCATGCGTAAGCCCGCGCCTACGGTGGCCGGAGATCGGTTTTCAATTTGCCTGGACTGTCAAAATACAAATCGATTATGAGTATATGTTAATAAATTATGGATCGATTTATGCCTTAGTGAAAGATGATTTATAAGATAAGGAAACGTGTTACTAAAGTAGTACAATTTTAGAAAAAAAGATTGAATCGCACCTTTTTGTACACATGCTTATATGGCTGTCCCGCAAAAAGTTGTTTGTATTGGGTAGCGCAAATTCACTTTGCAGTAGCATGCGTATGACATCGCTCGCAACGAGTTCGTAACTAAACGGTTAGGCCGTTTATCAAAGATTTTACAAAATAACTTCCATTTTTTGAAATTTTAGGGACATTAAAAAAAATCTTTGTGTCTTTTCTCTAGATCAGAAAATCCAATTAAAGATCATTTAGGTTTATAGATCAAATATAAAATTATTATTATTATTTGAGAAACCGAAATGAATATTGCATTTCTATAAAATTGAAAAGTTTTACTTTTTTATTGCTATTACCGTGTTACTAACTAAATCCGGCTACCAAGAAAAATACCCTTTCATTATGTTTCCCGTGGCACGTAGCCTAACAAAGACTAATGATTACATACACAAACATAATTTAGTTCTCTCTCCTATTCCTTTTGTTAATAAACCCTACACCATTTTGTTATATAGCCTGTATTTCTCACTGCACATCTTAATTCAACACACAACAAAATAAAAAGATTAATTCCTATTATCTTCATCAGTATTCTGCGAACACATTATAACCCAGCCTAATAAAACGTTATCTTTCAAAACGAGGCACTCTTAGTTTCATGGACTTCTAAACTTGGTTGGGTTATCTGCAAATTGTCGGTGGAACGGTGCAGTTATATATAGTTCAGGAGTTAGTTACGTTGGAATGACTGGTTAAATGGGGGTCATATGAAATATGAATAGTTTCATACCAGGAAAGAAGACTTTTATAGAGTTCATAATTAAAGGTCAGCGGCAATCTAATTTCACCAAGGCCGTTCCATCATTGAAGTACAAGACAAACGGCGATGCGCCATCGTTACATGTTGGACATCCCACCCATACGCACAAATAGTTTCATCGTGCGTACAGCTAAGGAGTGCAGGAATTCCCTGCCGGAGTCTGTGTTTCCTGATAGCTATAACCGAGGAGTCTTTAAGTCAAGAGTGAATAAGTTATTTCAAGGCAAGCGTGCTTCATCTTCGACCACATCATTGCTTAACATCAGGTCAGATGGTGGTCAAACGCAAGCCTATCGACAATAAAAAAGAACACTACAGATTATGTGAGTATTGAAAAAAAAATACCGGCCAAGTGCGAGTCTACTACAATACGGGTTAGTGGTCATATTATGCGGGTATGCGGACAGCGAGTAAAGGGCAACTCGCTGTCCGACTATGGACCATGCCCGGGTCGACGGCGCGTTGTGTTCCACGCGCGCCTCAAAGAGCGTCAGCAATATGACGAGGCCCCCCCGTAGAGGGCCGAAGCCTGCCGGGGTCGTGGGACTTATCCCATTACCGTGACCCCGGTACGTAAAGGGTTATTGAAGGAACACCGTGGATTTTAGTCAGTAAAAGTCAGACAGTCCCTCCCACCCTGCCCGGGGTGGGAGGACTTATTTGATAATTTTACCACGTTAAAAAAAAAAGTGGTCATATTATAAGCTATGATTATTTTATTTCACACTAGCTTCTGCCTGCAGCTTTGCTCGCGTGTAAAGCTCTGCATCAAATGTTCGAGTTTCTGAATGCAATAATCAGTATCCAAAAGGTTGCCCAGACTTAATATGATGAATGAGTCCATGTATGACTTTAAAATATTGCATACCAACATACGCAGCCTCAACTGTAATTTTGATAATTTTTTATTACTTATGAGTAGACTCTCATACTTACCCGACGTTATTATACTCTCTGAGTGCTGGCTGAGCAAGTGTCAGATAATCTCCACCCTTAATGGTTATAACTCTCACACGTCATCTTTTAAAAATCAAAATGATGGGGTTGTCGCATACATCAGAGACTGTCATAATCCGGTCGTTGAAATACCCGATTTCTGCGATGCAAATTGCCTAATATTCAAATTCTCGGATTAAGTCGCTCTTGTTGCTTTGTATCGCTCTCCTTCATGCCGGGATTTAACACAGTTTTTATGTAACCTAGATATCATACTCACGACCCTTCCACATTTTAAAACTACCGCAATAATTGGAGATATTAACATTAATATTTCTCCGGATAGTTCTGACCCAAATGCTGATGATTACTTAAATCTTACGGCATCTCATGCTATGCTTCCCGCACATACCCTCCCTACTAGACTCTCAAGCTGTTTGGACCATGTTATAATGCGCTGTCAAACCCCTGCAACTACACTAATCCTTGATTTTCTCATAACGGATCACTCACCTGTCACACTATTTTGTAACATGAACAAGAGATCTAAAGAAAACCCGCATATTTCTATACCTAAGATTGATATTCCTGGTGTGGTTGATAGTATTGCAAATACCGATTTTTCACATATTCTTAACTCTGATGACCCTAATGAAGCCGCTGAATCCTTAGTTAACATAATGTCCGCAGCGATTAAGGCTCATACTCATTCGTCAGTAATACCAAGTAGGAGACGCATTATTAAGCCTTGGATTACGCCGGGCCTTTTGAGGTGCATCCGACATAGAGACAAATTATATCAAAGGTCCAAGAAATATCCAGACAATAACACATATAAGCTAGTACTCTATCGATATCGGAAATTTTGCAATAATTTACTGAAAAAAGTTAAGAGTGAGTACGAACGCGCTGAGTTCCAGAAAGCAAAAACAATCCTAAAGCTACATGGTCTCTTATCAAACAAATCGTAAATTTAAATCAAACTAGAACACCATCTTCTAATCTCCTAAAGACTTGTGACAATCCCTCCCAATCGGTTGACATGGTAAACGACTACTTGGCTAATGTGGGAAGTCTTTTAGCTTCTAAAATCCAGCAACCTGATCCTAATAATCTCACACCCACCAATGTCAACGGTAGCATCTCTAAGTCGCCACCACTACACTCATTGGCTCTATTTCTTGTGGATGACTCGGAGCTAAATAACATTATTATTGGTCAAAAAGACAACTGTGCCGTTGGAATAGACGGTATTCCTACCTCAATGGTTTAAGCTACAAAAAATATTATTACTCCGGTCATTGTACACTTATTTAATCTATGTTTCTCGTCGGGTATCTTTCCTGACATCTTTAAAACAGCGGTTGTCCATCCTATTTATAAATCAGGTGACAGAGACAAAGTCAGTAACTACAGACCCATCTCGGTACTTACAACACTGTCAAACATATTAGAAAAAGTGATAAACATCAGATTAACTAACTTCGTTACAAAATTTAACATCCTGGCCAGTAACCAATTCGGGTTCAGAAGTGGGAAAACCACTGATGACGCCGTGTTGGACCTTACTGATAGTATCATTAATAATTTTGAAAATAAAACTAAAACCCTGGCTATCTTCTTGGACTTATCAAAGGCTTTTGACAATGTCTCCATCCCTTTACTTCTCTCTAAACTGGAAGATGTTGGTATCCGCGGAACTGCCCTGAATATCTTTAGAACCTATTTAACTGGTCGCAGTCAGTATGTGAAAATCAATAATCACTTAAGTAATAAAAAAATGTTGAATTTGGAGTACCCCAGGGCAGTGTGCTCGGGCCCAGCCTCTTCCTGTTATACGTAAATGAGCTGTGCCACTTATCGATCCCAAACTGCAAAATAATTACTTATGCAGACGACACAGCTCTCATCATCTCCGGCTATGACTGGGCAGAAACTTTCCAAAATGCAGAGTTAGCCTTAGGCGTTGTCACAAAATGGCTAGCTGCAAATCTTTTAACCCTGAACATAGACAAAACTAAATATATTTGTTTCTCTATAAACAAGTCAGGCCAACCTTCATTGCCTATTGCGCTTCACGCCCATAATTGTCCTAACCCTAGTTCCGCTACAACCTGTGCCTGTTCTCAGCTTTTAAGAACGCAGTCTATAAAATATCTTGGTGTTATGGTTGACTCTCATCTTAAATGGCATCAACACATTGACTCTGTCGTGGCCCGCCTGAGAAAACTTTTATATATTTTTAAGAAGCTCAGGGTAGGCGGATTTTAACACCTTAATAAACATATATTTTGCGCTTGCTCAGTCACTCTTAGGATACTGTCTGACGGTGTGGGGTAGCTCACAAAACAGCGATGATACGCTTGGAAAGATCCCAGAGAGCCGTTTTGAAAGTTCTTGCACGGAAACCAATCCGCTTTCCTACTACATCCTTGTTTTCTCTTTGCCGTGTTTTAAATGTCTGGCAGTTGTTCATTTACCAAACGGTGCTGCGAACACATACCTATCTCACTTATGACCCAGAAAGAAATGTTAGCAGACGCCGTACTGATCTAGTTTGCCACGTTAAACCACGAAAAACTATAGCTGCATGACGACACTTTGCTATAAAATTTATAACAAAATTAATTCAACATTGAGCATATATTCTATCTCTAGGAAAGAATGTAAGAGTAGGCTAGGAATATGGCTTAAATCTCTGTCATATGATGCAACAGAAAAACTTGTGGAAGTATAAATCAGAAACTAAATAATAAATAGGCAGACACACATTCTCATACACATTCATTCATTCACACATACACTACTCACACTAATACACACCACACACAAATATTCACGCAGCCACACAAATCAGTCACGGCAATCTTAATCTTAGTCTTTAGACTGTTTTCTCCTTTTTCTTGTGTAATTTGTGTAAATACGTTCCTTACTTGGAATAAATTTCCCTCTCACCTGGAGTCGGGCGTTGATAGCTGCGCCACAGTTCTGTCAACTTTTGCAGCTATCATCGTTTAATATTGTTTTTCTGTCTGTATTTGTTATTTTTTCCAAATAAAAACGTTATATTATATTAAAACGTTAATATTTAAATATTACAAAAACAGAATCATTCAAATCCGTCTAGTAGCTCCGGAGATCAGCGTGTACAATCAGGTAAACAGACAGACATGTTTTTTAATTCATGTTCCATTTCTATGAATAATTCAATTCTTTCTTCTCAATTGATTGTGATTGCAGCCAGAGGACGCCTAAGCCTTTATTTATTTTTTTAATTATTAATATCTGTAGTTACTGCTATCTATTTAGTCATTTTGAATATTGTACGATATGGTTATATTAAGATTACATATTAAGTGTTCAATAAAGTTGTCCTGCCTCTAGACGTGAGGACTTTAAATCGGCTCACTCTCTACTACACTATAAATCGTCGCCTTAGTGGAGAAAAGAGCTAAGCCACACTTGTAAAAAGTGTGGCTCTTCACGTTGGCCAACATAATGGCGAATGTAGTGGCCAATGCCTATTGGCCAACGTGTAGAGGGGGTGTTTGTGCACCCAAGATGAATAAACACCCCCTCTACACGTTGGCCAATAGGTATTGGCCACTACATTCGCCACTATATTGGCCAACGTGAAGAGCTATCTAGAGTGAATTAGCTCTTTTCACCACCAAGGCGACGAAATATTTTCCGTATTTAATTAGCTGTTAGTCCTCCATACCTACTTCTTAAATAAATAAATAATTTTTTTAAACATATTCAACATATCTACATACTTGTTTACTGTTTTATGTTTATATGTAACCTGAAGTAACTGATGAAAATCTTTTCACGTCCACTAGCTCTCAGTCTACAAGGGATTATCTCGTGTTGTGATAGCTGTTTGTATTGGATGCTTGCAACGGATTATGATGGAAATGATACACGGAGTTTGGAGATACGGGCGTTATGTCTCACTTTGTGATTATGAAACTACGCTGCAGTTAAGTCTTTGGAGTTACTCAGTTGGATAGACAACTTAAGGAATGGAAATTAGATGAAAAGCTGATCATAGCTGCTTTTCATCATATTTACAATTATAGCCCAATGGATAAGTTGTCGGACTTGTGATCGAGATCACGAGTTGGAACGCCACCCATTACTCTATTGACGTGAACCCACTCCAGACAAGCATATTTGGATTAGTTGGAGAGTTTAACAAGATTGCTAGTAATGTGAATCCTACCCACATTTCTAGTTAACTTTTAAAAAAAATCAAGTTTTCAGTTTTTAGTCAGTGTTTCCTGATGGTTACAACCTGGAGGTTTTTATGCAAGAGTGAACAGGTAGGTAAGCGTGCTTCATCTTCGACCACATTACCGTCAGATGAGATGATATTACTAATAAAAAAAGGTTACAAGCAATAGAATAGATTTAACACTGTCAGCAGGACTACGCTTACGGATTAATAAAATAATAATTATACAACGTGTAACGGAAACCCCATATCTGTCCAAAAGGGCTGAATACAAAATCTGGTATGGAGTTTCTATGCACAGTTTCAGCACAAAATAACTGACTCAAAGAATTGATACCAAATTATTCATATATTTCTTGAATACCAATCATAACAAACGTGTCACAGCACTACGAGGGTCAATAACTTTCCACGTCACTTGCCAATAACACGATAATTCTTTTCGTTCTTCTTAATTTGAAAAATTCGGTCTCTGGTATCAGTGTATTGGAATTTGTAATAAGTTCTACACGCGTAGACTTAGGATTACAAAACCCTTGCCATATCGTTTGTTATCATCCAAAGAAGCCATGCACTTGGTATGTATATACCCTTTAAATTACACGTTATAAACTACCACTTATACCTTTATTTTAGACTAGATGTCGCCCGGGGCTTCGCTCCCGTGGGCTTTATCACGATCAAAACATAATCAACTTCGTTTGCAGTCGGTTAAAAAGCCTAGAACCTTCCTCAAGCTTGAAGCTACTTTCACAACACATTTCATCCAAATCCACCCAGTACTTTCGAAGATTAGCGCGTTCAAACAAACAAACTTTTCCGCTTTATAATTTTAATATAGATGTTGGTAAAGATTAGATTACATTACCATAAATTATCCAAAATATATTTTGTTCGGGCATTGTACAGATTAAATCTACATAAAAAAAATATCATTTTGTCCAAAACAGAACAAAGGATCGTTACATCCTTCAAGATATTGATGCGTTTTAAATTAATCCGATAATAGTCTTGCCGATATGTACCCCCCATTACTGGGTTACACTATAGTTTTACCTAATTACTGGGTGGTGCAAAGCGCTCCTCCGCCACATTTATTGTGTGCACAGCCAAGTTTTGGAATTCTCTGCCGGCTTCTGTGTTCCCTGCCACATATGACCTTTCAGCCTTTAAAGCAAGAGTAAATAGGCATCTTCTGGGCTCGCTCGTCACATCGTAGACCTCATCTATCGCTTACCATCAGGCGAGATCGAGGTCAAGAGCGGGCTCCACCGTGATAAAAAAAAAAAACATAGGCATTCGCTTTATGTAAAACTGGTACTCAGCTTCATCTGACTAGGCTGGAAACTGTTCACACTATACCTAATTGAGAAAAAGCTAAAAATGAGTGGGATAAGAACACAGAAATAAAAAGTTATTTATTTTATCTATGGATAAGAATATAGTAGAATAAATATTTTACTCGTGCCTATAAAAGTTGGTTAAAATAATAAACCTGTCACTTATAAAAAGAAAACAATAAGTGTAAAACTTTTATTTCAATACACACAGAATTTTTGTAAACCACCAAAACCATTTCGACTTTATTGTTCAACAAACAAAATGGTTGACTGCAAACTTCTATATTCAAAAGTTAGTCGTACTAACTCAAACGAACTTTATTTCAATATTTTTATCCGGTTTTTTCGTTGTAAAATGTGTTTTGGGACCATTGGTATTTTATATTCGGTTTTTTTAAAGATCTGTGGTGAATAGTTAACGTTTAGCCAAATGGAAATAAAACAAATAATACTTCGCTTATACAACTGGATTACAATCCCGGCTATTTAGATTGCCTTCGGAAGATGTTTTTAACTAGCTGTATTTTTTATTAGGAAGGAACTGTCTTCTGAGATACAGGCTAACTACCTAGTTTAGGAGGCAGAGCTTTTATATAACTGTGTAACGAATGTTTGCGAATAAAGGGATTTACAATTATGATAATGATTATGAACTTTCTCTTCAATTTTTTTTTTATATTTAGAAATCTTCCCACAAGTAGTGTGATTCACCGGGCTCTGCTGGAGCATAATAACTTGTAAAAGGCGTTACACTTAGGATAACATTTTATTGAGAAGTCAATTACTAACTTATTATAGTTAGATAAGAGAATCCGCCCTTAAAGCTGGTTCCTGAACTATAATTAAACTTCATTCTAAATTTTTCTGAATACTTCACCTACCTACAATGACCTCACGGTTTGAGGGTTTTGTCCCAAAATGCCGTCAACATACATACATACATCATTGAGGTAGAAAAGATACGCTGTTTGTAGTTTTCCGCATCCGAAAATCATTATAAACACACGCAACAGAAAGGGTAAGCAAAATATTTAAATATTTCTTGTTACATCTTTCATTTTCTAATAACCAATCAACAACAATGTGCCGAGCAATGCTCTATGCTGCTATGCGATAAATAACATAATTATATTGTTACTATATTCTAGTACTTAGTTAGTATGAAGCGCGTACAGAACCACATATATGATTTATTGGAAAGCGCGCTTTGCTATCGCGATAGTAGTACCAAGCCGTAAAATATATCAGGGTAAAGTTTTAATAAATGTAGGGATAAATATTTTATGGACTATATTCAGTGATAATGGTGCGAAAAACTAGTTATTCGAGCTTAAATGCAGTATGCAGTAGCGCATATCTATACCAATAAAATAACTTTATTTACTGAGTACTGCCAATAAAAACATAGAAGCTAAAATAATCGTATATAAAGCGATTTATCGTTAGTATCGTAGCGACATCAATCTGGTAACATACCAACTAACTATTAGAAATCTTGTATCGCGCCAGCAGAGTTTACCGCTTAACTAGCCTGGATACAATTTAGGTACTCAATAACGAACATCAGGCGGTTGCCCACCAGACAAAACACCTGTCTGGTTGGAGGATTCTTCCTTTTCAATGGGATTGCGGTGTATTTTTCACCCTGTTCGGCATGTCCACAAACTGACGACCGTCAGCATGAACAACCGGCGAACCTTCGTGCAGAGCTAGTTCAGCGTTACGTTATCATCACTTTCTTTTTTCGCCTCTTCAGCAACCTTGGCACAGTACCCTGCACTTCGCCAGTCAGCAAGCAGAGACGCACTTCTTCCCTGGTCGACGCAGCAGTCAGCCACTACGCAGCTCTGCACCACTCCGACCTACTGAAAATTAAGCAGCATCATAAACATTTCCCAGAATAGATATCACACAATCCAGTTGCAAATAACTTTTATTTTTCAATTTTGTAAAATGTGCAAAAATTATGTATGTATATATAGGTACATTACGTATCCGTGTCTAAACAGACCGGTTAAGTAGACGCACAGCCTTACTGAGCTGATCTACGAGTGGCCCTACCTAAAAAAAAAAAAAAAAATCCGTGTCTAGATATAAAAGTTAAAAATTATGTGTACTGTATTCGAAATTAATCCTGTAGTAATGAGAAAATATGTATTGGCAGACAAATGATCCTGTAAAGTTTCCGTTTTACTATTTGCAGGTTCGCAACCCAAAATACTAAAAGTCAGCTGCATCTGATTAGTCTGGTAGCTCACTTCCACATAATATATGTAGGTATAGGTATTTCAGAAAAGACTACATACGTAATCGTATGTAAAATGTTAACCATTTGCACACACAACAGATTAAACATACTAATTAATTTTCTGCCCATTTCCTGGATAAAAAAATAGGTTTCTATTTAGTGCTCAAAAATATATAAACCTTATACCTCGTAACAATAAACTCATCAAAGTTCAAAAGTAGAGGATTATAAGTCACAACTTTCTTCCTTAAAGAAACACACAGCACGCATTCCACATTTCTAGTAATCATCAAAAAAATGTTTAAACGTACCTACAGTGACATTTCAAGTAAGTAATTAAGTTATATTTTTGTTAATATGACAAAAAATATGTGTTTTAGGAATCCCTCGTATATGCTATTGTTTTCATTTTATTTTATAAACAGCGAAATCATAGAACTTAGGCAGAGTTGGTGTGGCAGCGCACTGTTGAATACCCAACATAACACATAAACGTAAAATTAACTTCGATTAATAATTGAATTGGGTACTACAGATACAGCTACGCGCGTGTGACTACAGGGAATACACATATATGTATTGTATATGTATTTATCTATTAGGTTATGAAAATACTTTATTATTATTATTTCTATTTCGTTTATATTATATGTTTATCATTATTATATTATGATAGAACTGATTGACATCTGTACACTCACCATTAGGTCCAGTTGAAAACCAGCGTCGGAAACTAGTTGTCCGGCATTTTACTGAACTGGGCCTATTTGGCGCAGCCATGACTCACACAGTACTATTAATAGCCCTAAATGTGTTCAATGCTATTATTTTTTAACTAGTACTCACGCAGGGCTTCGCTCCCGTGGATTCTATCACGGTAAAAACATAACTCTCCTTTTTTTGCAGTCGCGTAAAAGGTAGCCTATAACCTTCTTCAAGCTACTTCCATACAAAATTTCATCAAAATCCACCCTGTACTTTCGAAGATTACCGCGTTCAAGCAAACAAACAAACTTTTCCGCTTTATAATATTAGTATAGATGTATACTTTCTTTTAATAATAGTATGATGTTGTTTTTTTTTTACTGTGTGTATACTTGTGGCATGTGTCAATAAACGTTTTTTCTTTCTTTCTAGCTATAGTAATTTCATAAAATTATTTTATTTAACTATCATATCAATCGAAGAAAACAAATCACCCTTTAAAATTTTACATTCTCAAAAATACCAGCTGTTTTAAAACTCTTTTCCTTGAAAACTAATACCTCCAATGTTCCCATATACTAGCTGAAAGGAAAAATTACATTATACTGGAAATTTATTATGCACCGCATCTAATAAATCTGGTAAACAACGCCGGGGCCTCCGCTAGTGATCGATAAAGGGGATGTTAACAAATTTAGCTTCACCGCAACCTGGCACAAAGTATATACGAACAGAAGGCTTACTCCATACAAATAGGTTACTTCTAGGTAAGCGAACTTCATCTTCGACCATATCATCGCTTACCGTCAGGTGAGAGAGGTGGTGAAACACAGCTAATTTCGTCGTGCTGGCACTTTTTACATAATTTTTACGTGAATGCAATCTTATTCAACTTTCTCCACTATTGTCAATATTCATTCACGAAACCAAAATGATTTGGCCGATAAATTAGAAGGTTGTATGTAAGATACCTGTCTCTCTTTGTACCTGGTGCACTAAGAGCGGTCTATTATTATTTATTTGTATCCTTATAAATTTTATAGCTGTGAAATTAGTTTTTATGTAGGTGGTAATGTTCGAAACTAATTATCCAATTCTAGAAAAAAAAATTGGTACCTAAGGTTCACTATTTGTGAGTGCTTATACGCTTTAAATTATTTCGAAATCCTTGCAGACGAAGTGTTAGTAAAGTATACAAATAAATAGAGCTCACATCTTAAATGAAAACAAGTCGCTAATACGCTTGCATATACCATTATTAAGTAAAGTTTTGAACTATGTTTAAAGCAAACCTTTCCTCTCTGGGCCTTCTTAAGCTGTTTATTCCATGGCTTGGCTTTTACGTACATCTAAGAGGCAGCTATAGATTCCTTATTGAAGCAAAGTGGTTCAAAACGTTAAACAAATATAAAATAATTCAGGTTATATTATTAATAAACCGCTCGATTTTGTGGTTTCTTTCATAATGATAACGCCTTTAATATTAAATTAGATCAAGAGATTATCAATATGTAACTTTACCTTGATTTTCCTGTAATGAAATTCTGAGAAATGGTTCTATTACCAAAAACACGACTAACGCAGATGGAATCTAGTTTAATGTACAATCTATTTTGACAGTATCAACTTTGATTTCTGAACTGGAACTGAACTGGCTGAAAATACATTTTCTTTCATTAACTGAATCACAATTTTTAAATAAATATAAATAAATCTTGGTTGCCAGGAAGAGATCTCCAGGCAACCAAGATTTATTTATATTTATTTGCATAATGTAATTACGTAAATGCGATAAGGCCGCACAGTTCTTTTCAACCGACGACAAAAAGAGGAGGTTATCAATTCGACGCGTATTTTTTTTTTTTAATCAATGATCATCGATTACTCGAAGACGGCTGAACCGATTTGGAAAATTCTTTTTTTGATTGAAAGGGTATACTTTGAAATTGGTCCCATTTTCATAAACGTCAGGATCTGATGATGGGATCCTGGAGAAATCGAGGGAACTCTTCAAATATTATAGGCAAACCTATGACGTTTTGGGTATTTATTATAGTAACTTGTGCAGTTGCTCTCAAAAAGTACCATTTGAGGAAGTGGAACTGATGATGAAGACCACAGATGGCCGCCGAAACTACTCAATAATAAGTATTGAGTGGATTGCGATTCGATTACTTGAATATGGATGTTAAGCACTTTATGCTCGTCACAATGCATATGGTGATGTAGAGCTGATGGTGAAGTACCAGGAGAACTCCTCAACAATTAACGGCCCAGCATTGGGAAAAGCAATATTTTGTAAAAGGTTATAAGTAGTTGACATTTAGGCTCTTGTAATTAGGTAAATTAAAAATAGACTAACTAAAAAGAGTGAAATAAAAACTTTTTACCAAAAAATTAAACCGACTCCCAAAAAACACTGCAAAGTGAAAAATAACTTTAATTTCGGTAGTCGGTGTCTTTAGTTTTGTATTTTCGTTTTTGGCACCGACTTCCGAAATTAAAGTTATTTTTCACTTTGCAGTGTTTTTTGGGAGTCGGTTTAATTTTTTGGTAAAAAGTTTTTTTATTTATTTTTTTCATTTTAGTTGATCTTGGTGTTCAATAAAGAACATTATTATAAATCTGCTTAGCCTTTCTCAACTATATGTGTTGGCTTTCCGTGCATTGACTAATCTGACCTCCACATCCTAGTGACTAGATCACGTGACACCCCACAAGAATACTGATATCAGAGTTTCTGACTTCTGTCCCGTAATAACCGTCAAAGAGGCCTATAGGACTGGAATAACCACAAGTCTTCGAGTTTCCGGTCGTCTAATGTCGTTTTCCTGTCGATGTTTTTCTTCACCGTTTTAACTCACTGAAGTTTCATTATAACCCCTTCGGTAATAATAAAACTTCAATGAGTTATGCGCCTTTTTGGGTTCAAACTCATGACCACGACCACGATCTGTAAACACTGGGCCACTACTGCTCTTATTTATTTATTATATACTTTATTGTACGCCTTACAATATTTCATTGAATACAAAAATTTTAACTTGTGTACAATGGGCGGTCTTATCGCTCAGGGCGATCTCTTATAGACAACCTTTGGATGGACAAAACTAAAGGAGACAGATCTAGGGCTGTCAGTGTACATGTACAAACATCATAAATAATATTAATTGAAACATAATAATATAAAACACAGAAAATAAAATACAAAAATCATATACTAATAAATATCACATGCACAGTTGAGAAAGAAGGGGAAAGCAGGGAAAGATAATGTTCCTTCACCATTATTTTGAACACTGGTAGCTCTTATAAAGAGACAAAGAAATAAATGTTAGGACACGTAAATCCAGGTACAATACCGGGCCGGTACGGAAATCCGAGTAAGCCAGGTCGCTAACGTTAACTCACAGCAATTATACAAGGGGTCGGGTTAGTGATGGAAAGTTGTAAGGCCGTATTAACATCTCGCTGAAGATATATCACACGAATCATTTCCAATTCATGCAGATAATAACATAGCGATTCAATTACGTATAGGTACAGGTCGACGGTAAAGTGCATATTATAGTCTATATTTTATAGTAGTACCTATTGTATAGTCGTTAAAATGTTCTCACATTCGAATAAAAAATCGAACCTTTGTAGGATTATAGGTAAAAAAAAAAACAATAATTTTGGTCCCGATTTTAAGGGACTGTTTCAGATTATATTTGGTACCTACATATCTCAACTTCTGGTTTAAAATTTGACCAATTCTAGCCCAATGGTGCCCGAGGCTATCAACAGCTGTACAGCAGTGGCACCGATGTGGAGTAACACAAGGTACGCCTATGCGTAAACAAGTAGCGACACTAAACGATGCGTCATTCATCATTGTGCCAATGGTGGATGACGGGAGTGCTTGGAGCCATAGACCCGACCCGACTCCCATTCTCCCACAGCCAACAGACGAGCTCGCTCAGCAGTAATTAACCAGTGAGTGAGATAAAAAGTAAGTAAGTAAGTTTATTCAAGTTATATATGTATATATACATTTGGAATAAAACTTATACTTTAATTAATATATTATCTACTTAGTTTATTTTTTTATGCACCTGCCATGTCATCTCTTCACTACCCATGGTTGACTGGTAGAGAATGCCTATGGCATTAAGTCCGCCTTTGTACATTTTGTGTTGCATAAAGTTTTAAGAAATAAACCTCGGATGGATAATAACGCAATAACACCCTTAAATATTGTCCCTAGAATCTAATTTTGTATATCAATTGTTTTAGAAGCCACGCTAGCAAAAGCGTGACATAAATTCTTTGACCAATGATAATGCGCTTTGGACTAGAATATAATCTTATTTATTTATTATAAGTGAAAACACCTGAGCCAAAAATTAGCTTTAGAATGACTTTTCAATTTCACTAAAAAGTCAGCGGCGGCCATGTTCTTTCAAAATTCGGTTATCAGGTCACGTCTGAGTCTAAAATGGATCATTTTCACTTTCAGGCTTTTAAAGTACACTTATTTAAGTATGAAGTTTATGTAGGTAGTTCTTTGCAGAGAATTACTTGTCTTTTACAGTCACACTTTAACAGTCGGTATATATTCATAGTAGACTTTATGAAAGGATTTATTGTAGATGTTTCGTTGGTGTAGTGGCCTACGCGTCAGGTAAGCATAAGGTCTCGGATGCTATTGAGTTTTTCTATTAGAAATTTGTCATGAGTAGTCCGGAATTTGCAATTTGTCGGTGTGATATTCCCGAGCCTCGGAAGCCCGTTGTGTTTGTTGTTCCTGGCTGTCATTTCGACGAATTGGAGAGTTGTTAGGGATAGTCTGAAGCCAGAAAATCTGACAAAAAAAAAGTGGCCAAGTGCATGTCAGACTCGCCCATGAAGGGTTCCGTAGTAACTACGCCAAATAACTTTGTTTTTCATAGTGTTTGTATGAATTAAAAAGTTATATTTGCGGTTTTAGAAAATATGATATATCTCAAAAACTGCTGACCCGATGTCGTCCAAACAAATTTTTGTTGAAAGTTTTTATTAAGTTCTATAGCATATATTTTTTTCAGATTTTTCTCACCATTATTATAAAAGACACCTTAATTTTTAGTATTTATTATTTTTTTCTTAAAATCGGAAAGCGGTTCACAGAATACATCTATCTACCTTCCAAGTTTCACATGTATAGTCTTAATAATTTCGGTATAAAATGGCTGTAACATACGGACGGACGAACAGACAGACAGACAGACAGACATACAGACAGACAGACATGACGAAACTATAAGGGTTCCATTTTTTGCCATTCGGCTACGGAACCCTAAAAACTAATACTCAGCTGCATCCGGTTTCACTGGAAGTCGACTAAAAGGCTGAAATGATTTAGGTATAGTTCCTCTGCTTACTAACTACTAGGCTAAAGAACAAAAAGAACCTCATTCATGCCAAACTTCCCACTACTTTAACTTTCTGTAACACAAAATTTATACAATATAGACATGCCCTTAGAAATGATACTCACTTCCCTACTTAACCCTACTTATACTGGGAAAGTAACACTGTACGTCTGTTATAATTTCACGTCTTAACCAATCAAACGATTTTAATGAAATTTGGTACAAAGATAATTAGATCGGAGAAGGACATATGCTAGTTATTTTCGCTGAAAACATTTCACGCTAGCGGGCAAAAGTTAGTGATCCATTAACAGTGTTAAACCGATAGAATTAACGCCATTCTCCCTATTATCCTTACGCTTCAATACTGACGTAATTCGAAGTCCAAATGCCCAATAATACCACTATATCAGACGATTTAATCTGTTGAACCCGCATAATATATTCCCGGGATCAATCTCGCGCTGCGGGCCTCGTAATTACCAAAGCGAGCAATAAAATAAATCCGATTATTCGAATCTCTACACTAGCATGGCACATCACTGAATTTAATTAAATAAATAGTTATTTTTATTGACTCATTATCTGCTTAGGCTCTTAGTTTTTTCCAGTCTTTTTTTTTTTAAATTTCGAATGAGCCCGCATATGAGCTCTTGACCCCGAACACTCCTGATAGTAAGTGTAAGATGGGGTCTACGATTGAATGAGCGAACCCAGAAGATGCCTGTTCACTCTTGCTTGAAAGGCTGTCGTTATATGTGGCAGGGAATACAGAAGCCAACAGAGAGTTCCACACTTTAGCTGTGCACACAATAAATGTAGAGGAGAAGCGCTTAGTAGACGGTAAATCGACCAAGTGTGGATGGTATCCTACGGTACGTTTGGTAGACCGGTAGTAAAAGGGGGATGAAAGGATTAGGTCGTGGAGCCTCTTCGAAGTACAATCTGTAGAAGATAGACAGGCAAGTAACGCTTCGCCGGTGAGCCAGATTGTGTAGCTTGCCTGCCGGAACCTCGTCGCTTAAGAGCCTTTTAGCTCTGCGTTCGATCGAGTCAAGTGCAGCTAGCTGGTATTTTGCCGAGCCATCTCACAAGTGACTGGAATACTCCATACAGGAACGAACCTGTGCTTTTTACAACGTGTAACGGAAACCCCATATCTATCCAAAAGGGCTGAAGACAACATCTGGTCTGTGAAACCTATGCACAGTTTCAGCTCAAAACAAGTGACTCAAAGAATTGATACCAAATTATCGGTTTCATATGTTTCTTGAATATCACTACGAGGGTCAATAACTTTCCACGTCACTTGCCAATAACACGATAATTCTCTTCGTTCCTCTTGAATATTTCGGTCTCTGCTATCAATGTATTGAAATTTCTAATAAGTTCCACACATGTAGACGTAGGATTACAAAACCCTTGCCATATCGTTTGTTATCATCCAAAGAAACCATGCACTTGGTATGTGTATACCCTTTAAATTACACGTTGTATATATTCTTATGGTCACTAATCGACGGACAGATGAAGAACCTTGAAGATCAACCCGTGCGAGTTATTTAGTCACGAGCTCCTTTCATCATATTTTTTCTTGATTGAAATATTAAATTTTCTCGTAATTGTCAAAGTAAGTTTTAACTGACGAAAAATTAACAATGTAAAAGATATTATGAAGGAGACGGCGCTAATTAAGGCATAAGTTATATTCGATATTAAAGTTACGAACGATTTATCTCTCTTATAAAAACTTTTTGAGTAACTACGTAAGCATAATTAAGTGTCCATTCTACTTATTAGTCATCCTGCTAACTATATTTGCTGGTAGATACTGCTGATTCGGGATTTATAAACAAGACAAAAGTGAGGTAAAACTTGTATAATGAAAAATATAGACAATACAGACAATCTCAACATTAATAACGCAAAACTAAGCACAACACAACCGCACACGTCGACTCGTCGAGAGCTCAACCCAAAGAGAGCCGTCGATCACATCACGCCACGTCGACCGACGTAACCTCAGCGCTTTCCGCCATAACTCCACTCGCGTTAGCTTCACTAACACACAACACCGTGTTGTTGCCAACAATCATATTATAAACGTGAAAGTCTATTTGTCTCTCTGTCTGTCTGTCACACTTTTACGGCTGAACCACCGCTCCGAAATGGATGAAATTTGGAATGAACATTTTTTCTTTGGATGAATGGATGGATGGATGAAAGTTTGTATGATATATCCAAACCGCTTAACCTGTTTTATTTATGTTTTCCTCTAATTAACGCGGATAAACCGCGGGGTACAGCTACATAGTACATTACAAGCGCGATCTTTATTGCATTGCATTAGATTAACTACACTTTACTATAAGCACACCACCCCCCGACCGACCGTCGCGGCGAACAGTCGTGTTTTTGTGTGCTCCATAAGTTTTTATTTATAAAACAAGTTTAAAACTAATTTTCGTAGACAAAACGTATAAAATCTTATAGACAATTGTGTAAACTAGTGTTAAATCAAATCACTGCATAACAAACTCAAATATAAGTGTGCAGAAACAGTTTTTAAAATCAAAGTGTTTGTGGCTGCCAAACGTCTAGTGACTTGCCGAAGTGAAGGGCATTGACCACTCGCTGGTCAACGTTGCGCGCTGCACGTCACAAGCTCACTTTAACCAACAAATTACTTGTTTTGCTACAAATAAAGACTGCCCAGCACTCTTTGATTGCTTGTAAGTTGTTAAGGCCAAGATTAGTTGATCAATACTGGTGCTAGCTTGAGATTTTTAATACAATGTCGGTCAAACGCACGCCACCAAAAAGTGGTTCTAAACTGACCTCTCCCACTCACTATGGATCCGACCCAGCACTTCATGAAGAAATAAGGGATAATTCAAAAGTAATCTCTTCAAAACGAAGCAAGCGCCGGTTTAATGACCTAGAAAATAACGCTGATATAACGTTATCGGACTTAATGTCGAGGATTGATGAAATTAAAGTACAGCAAGATAGCAAGTTCGCCTCCCTAGAAACCTCTATAACAACCCTAACAAAGCAAAATGATCAAATGACTGAGTCTCTAATGCATTTATCTACAAAATATGATGATATCCTAGGCAAACTGAGGAAACTTCAACAGGAAAATACTTGGTGTAAAGGTCAAATCAAAACCCTAGAAGCGAAGATAGAGAAAATAGAGAAAAACGAACGGTCAACCGCCGTGGAGATTAGAAATGTGCCCACAAGTGTACCCGAAAACAAACAAACAGTTGAATTCGCAAAGACAATTGGGACAACTCTAAAAGCTGCTATTCAGGACTCTGATATTCGAGACGTATACCGATTGAAACTCAAGGACAAACAAACCAGCCCAATCATCTTGGATTTTACATCAACCATTAAAAGAGAAAACTTTTTAAAAGCTGTTAGAACTTATAATAGTGAAAACCCCTCTAAACGTCTGAGTACCTCCAGTCTCAAAATAGATGGCCCTCCTGCGCCAATATATGTTGCAGAATCCCTCACTACTTCAGTCAGGCGCCTGTATTACCTGGCAAGAATGTTTGCAAAAGCTCACAAGTACGAATATTGCTGGACTTCTTTTGGCAAGGTATATTTGAGACGCCATAATAGTGAACCTCGTTTGTTAATTAGCAGTGAAACAGATATTGAAAAACTGAAAAGAACTATCTGACTAGTAACTTATCTTTGTTTTATGTTACATTTTGTTTATCTTATTTTGTACTGTAATGCATGCATATTCTTAATTTGTCATTCAGAAAATAGATACAATATTTTTTATGTAATAACTAAATACGTGCCTGGTACATTCAAACACATAAACATGAACAATACACACAAAATAAACAGATATTCCTACAAATCAATTCCTAACAATACTAAAATACACGTCTCATTACTTAATAACTACACAACAAATACACTTCCAAAAGATAGCAGATTTAATGTTCTACTTACCACAATTTTACTCAACAAACAAAACTACGGAGAATGGTTTGGTGTTGAAAAGTGTTACTATAATTGTTCTTATAGTCGACGTCTGTATTACTTAGCAAGAAGGTTTGCCAAAGACCACAAATACGAGCACTGCTGGACCTCGTTTGGAAAGGTTTACGTCAGGAAGAATGCCAATGAACCCCGTGTACAACTGAGCTGCGAACAGGATATTGAAAAACTTAAAATAAGTAGCTGTCTATCTTGGCGTAATGCATTAGTCAAACCTAATTTTGTTGCATGCATAATTTTATTTCTTGTTTTCATTTTTAAATTTTGTTATTCCGCTGCAAATATTAATGTGCTTCATATATTTACATATCACAAGCTTTTACCCATAACACACAAAACAATTTCAGTAGCTTACAGATTAATTCTACCCGTATTTAAATTACAATCTTCATCATTTTTCAAATACATAACACACAATTATATTAAAAATCATGTTCTATATACATTGGCCAGCTCTTTAAATAATATTTTTCAAAACAGATATACGGTCTCAAATATTGCTCATAGTTGTCTCGTTAATCTTTTAGTTGTTTCTAATACTGTCCACATTACCACTAAATATAACTGGGAGTTTTGTCCTGTTTGCAACTCTATACGAAAAATTCAACCAATTACTTGATATACAAAATGATATTGATTCGTATAATGTGGCCGATACCTTTGTGTGTGACGCAGAAGACTGTTCGTCCTTTTTACCTGGGTCTATGAAATGTCTGAAACTTTTTCAGCAGAACATTCGTAGCATAAAGTGTAATATATCAGGGTTATTGCCAATCCTGGTAAGAACTGGTATATCCTGGGATTGCATTGTTCTCACTGAATGTTGGTTGCCATCAACCCCTTGTATACCACACCTTGATGGATACGAGAATTTTGCTTCTATCAATAATCTTACACAAAACGAAGGTGTGGTCGTTTATTACAAGAGAAACTTACTCATTTCAGTTGAAGAGCACATAATATCAGGGGCAAATTGTCTGGCAATCACCCTAAACACTGATACTGTTGCTATTGCTATATATAGACCCCCGGGACATAAAAATACAAATAGCTTTCTTCTATCTCTTAATCAGTTATTACTGAAATTTTCAGCTAGGCAAAACGTAATTTTGTTAGGAGACATTAACATCAATATATCTAAAGACAGTGTTGACTCAAATCTTTCACAATATCTAGATATGACGGCTTTCCATGGGATGATCCCAGCGTACACAATCCCAACGCATAACAAAATATGTTTGGACCATGTCTTCTTAAAAACTAAATTAACTGCACGTTGCCTCATTCTACAAACATCTTTAACCGACCATAATAGCGTTGCCTTATTCATAACTACTTCATCTAGACATAAATCTCCAAAAGTGATAAGGCGCATTAATTATCCTCTCCTTAATGCAGAACTTAAGAGTATGGATTTCAGTTATTTATTCACACTTACAGATGTCAATGAAGCGGCTCTTCTACTTCAAAACCTATTTCAAACGGCTATTGTGAACAATACTAATGAAGTAAAGATATTTAATCGTAAAAAAATCTTGAAACCCTGGATCACCCCAGGTATATTAAAATGTCTTAGAAATCGCGATAACCTATATAGGAAACTTAAAAAAGCACCAGATAATGAGGTATTAATAGCTACGTATAAAAGGTACAGAAATTTCTGCACATCCTTATTAAAAAAATTAAAAAGGAAATATGAGAAGCAACAAGTGCAGGATGCAGGTAAAGACAGCAAGAAACTTTGGAAAGTTGTTAAGGAAATCACGTATTTAAATAAACGTAAAGAAACTTCACATGAATTAATAAACAATAACAATCCGAAAAGATCAGTCAATCTTGCTAATGAATATTTCGCTAACGTGGGACGCAAGTTAGCTGAAAATATAACCAATAAAAAATAATCCCCAAACTCGACTTCCTACCCCAAATTCATGTTGCGATTCGTTTACACTTCTCCCTACTGATGACGATGAAGTTCGAACACTAATAGCGAACCTTAAAAGTGATTGTGCGGTTGGCCTGGATATGATATCTAGTGATGTCTTAAAGGCGAATAATGATATCCTAACTCCGGCAATTACGTACATATGTAACCTATCGCTTTTAACTGGAGTTTTCCCTAGAGTCTATAAACGGTCACGTATTCTTCCAATTCACAAGGATGGGGACAGAAGCTGTGTCAATAATTATAGACCTATTTCTATTCTTCCTACACTCTCAAAAATTTTAGAGCGTATCATTAATAAGAGAATTGTTAAATATTTAGAGTCAAAAAAACTTCTATCAGAAGCTCAATTTGGTTTTAGGGCAAACAGGTCAACATCAGATGCGGTGTTTGAACTTACCAATTATGTAGTTAATAACCTAGACAGTAAAAATAAAATAATAGGTGTATTTCTGGATTTAGCTAAGGCATTTGACACGGTTCTTGGTGAAAAAGCTTGAATATCTCGGTATCAGGGACCTGCAGTTAAAATTACTGAAGGATTACCTAACCGATAGAACACAGTGTGTACAGATTGAGAATACTATTAGTGAGGAGATCCCAGTGACTTTTGGAGTTCCACAGGGAAGTATCCTGGGACCTACACTGTTTCTAGTTTATATAAACGATCTCTGTCAAATGTCAATTCCAAATGCAAAGATTGTCGCCTTCGCAGACGACACGGCTTTACTTTTTAATGGCGTCACCTGGGATGAAGCTTTTTCAAACGCTCAAAGAGGGTTTAACATTGTTACTAGATGGCTAGCAGAGAACATTTTAACGCTCAATGTTTCAAAAACTACTATTATCACCTTCTCAATTAAACCCAACGATAAGCCTAATTCATCATTCCATATTATCTCGCATTCGTCTAATTGTCAAAATGATATAAGCTGTTCCTGTCCTAAACTGTCGAGCACAGACTCAACTAAATATCTTGGTGTAATAATAGATAGGAATTTGAAATTCCACCAACATATTGAAATGGTCGCTGCTAGAGTGCGTAAATTGATGGTGATTTTCAAAGCCCTTAGATATGTTGCACAAATGGACGTTGTTAAGACCGTTTATTACGCGCTCTGTCAATCACAATTAACTTATTGTATCACCTCGTGGGGTGGTGCTTGTAAAACTACTTTTCTTAAAGTAGAAAGAGCGCAAAGAGCACTACTAAAAGTTAGTTCATTCTTACCGTTCTACCATCCCACAATAGAGTTATATAAAAAATGGGAAGTATTAACCGTCCGACAGCTTTTTATCTATTATACAGTGATTAAGCAACATTCTCTGATAATATATGAACCAGATAAATGTATAAATCCGCGACGTAAAGACAGAGTCTGCACTTCAAATTTATTTAAAACCAGTCTAGCACATAGATTTTTCTGCTACCAAGGTTCACATTTGTACAATAAATAAATAAAGTATTATGCGTATATCCATTACCGAAATCAAAATGCAAATCTGTACTGAAGGAATGGTTACAAAAATTAGATTATAATCTTACAGAAAAATGCTTCAATCATACTAAACAACACATTCAAATATCCTCATACGCCCCATAACGTAGAAACCAATAAACTCACACTAGCAAACGCGCAAAACAAACAAACCCTCACACACACACACACACACATACACACACTCACACACCCACCCACCCACACCCAAAACACACACACACACATGAAAATCATTCGATAAATATTCTTTTTAATATGTCTAATTTCACTTTGCACATATTCAATTAGGCACTTTTAGTTTTATAGTATAATTGTTTTTAACCTAATACAAACTTGTCTTCTCCTTATAATTTCGCTAGAGCATATGTAAATATAATATTACTGATACTTTCTGTTTTCGTTGGGTGGGGACCTGGTGATTTGTAATACAGGCATTTTCTATGCCTAACACAGACACCAGCTCCTCATAAGTTGTAGTGTAAGATGTGGATTCATGATTCTCAGATGTGTTTGTAATTTGTGAGGAGAAATGAATAAATATATTATTATTATCTTCTTTATTTTATATACCTCTCAAAAATTACATTTTTAAATATTTTTATATAAAAAAGTGACAATAAAAAAACATTTAAAAATATAAAAAATGGCAGTCCACTAGTATCGGGAACGGGGTCCAAGCTACCGGTGGTTAGGTCTCCAGAGAAAGGAACCTCCTCACAATACGAGCTGTATCGAGGAGAACTGCCTTCTGTATCAGGCCCTTTATCCAGCTGTGCAAAGCCAGCTTCGACAGATGGTCGTCGAAGCTTTTAGCTATCAGCCCATTGACTGATATGACAATCGGCACAATGACAGCCGAGTCCACATCCCACATGTCAACAACCTCATGAGCTATGTCGAGATACTTAATGTGTTTCTCTTTCTCAGCTTTCACGAGATTCTCATCATGTGGGATGGTAACATCGATTATCATTGCGCGGCGCACTAATCGGTCTATCACCACTATATCAGGCTTATTGGCAACAATAGTCCTATCAGTGATGATAGACCGATCCCAGTACAACGTGACATGTTCATTTTCGAGAACTGGGTCGGGCACATACTTGTAATACGGTACCTCAGAATCGACAAGTTTGTATTTCAAAGCAAGTTGCTGGTGGATAATTCTGGCTACTTGGTTGTGTCTATGCAAGTACTCGCCGTTAGCTAGACGAGAACAACCGGAGATAATATGTCTGATGGACTCACCAGGACGATGACATGCCCGACACACGTCAATCGTCCCGTCCTTCATAATATGTCTCCGGTAATTATTCGTCAAGATAACTTCGTCCTGCTTCGTCCATAATTGCACAGACAAAACCTTCAGTTTCTCCGAAGAGATCCCCGAAGCGTAGCCAGGCAACGGAAGCTGTCAAATCTACATCGGACCCATAAAGAGCCCGATAGTAGCGACCATGAAGTTCCTTGCTTTTCCATACCTCCTTGCGGTCATCTGGGGTAAGTATAACAGGTTTGTGCCAGTTCTCTTTAGCCATAGTCAGCGGGGTGAGTCCCTTGTCCACTGCAATCACATCTCGGTGCATACCCACATCGGCTTTAAGGAAATATTCCCTGAGACTGCAAATCTCGCGGTTGTGGAGAGTTTTGGCATTTAAAAAGCCTCGACCTCCACATTTCCGCGGGATATACAGTCTCATCACCGATGATCGTGGGTGATGCATCCGATTTGCGGTTAGCAGTGTACGGACCCTCCTATCCAGGGCGTCCAGTTCGGTTTGAGTCCATTTGAGTATGCCGAAAGAATACATCAACACCGGCATGACCCAACCGTTGAAAGCGCGCACCTTATTTCCTCCCGACAAAAGGCTGTTTAATACCTTTGTCAGGCGGCCAAAGAAGCGCTCCCTCAGCGATTGCTTCATGTCAGCAACATTAATGCCCAAAGCTTCCGACATACCCAAATACTTATAAGTTTCGGTTAAGCAGAGAGATCTAAGGTGTATGGAATCTGAAAGTTGAATTCCCTCAGATTCCATAATCTCTCCTCGTTTTACATGCATGATTGCACATTTTTCCACACCAAATTCCATCTTGATGGCGCTACTGAAAGTTTCAGTTACCTTCAGTAGTTCCATTAGTTGCAAGTTGTTGGGGGCAAAGAGTTTCAAATCATCCATGTAGAGGAGGTGGGATATACTTTGACCTCCTCTTCTCAACCGATAGCCCAGGCCTGACTCCTCTAGCATTGTACTTAGAGGATTCAGGGCCAAGCAAAACCAAAGTGGACTTATTATTATTATTATTATTGTTTTTGTGTGAAGAAAACCAGACGTTTCGTTTTGTGATTCCAATAAAACGGTTTTCTGAAGGTTTTATCAGTCTTGTTGTTTTTATCTCTGAAAGGCTAAACCCATTTTAATGGGAGATTCCCTGTAAGATACAAAGAGGTTATTGAAGGCTACTTTTTATCCCAGAATTCCCTCGGTATCGGGATTTACGCGGCAAAAACCACGTAGGTAGTATCGACTCCCACGTAAACCAAATCCGCCCAGGATTTGGTTGGACAGCTAGTATAAAATCAAAATAACAGTACACGAAAACATCTTATCCAATCACCCAACCCACATTAAAGATTAAAGAGGTAATCTTTCTTTGATACCCACGGTCCTCAAACTACTGAAGTAGGTATACAAACAAAATGGTGGCCCGTTACGTAAAACTGAGCTCACCACTGATTTTATGATACGAGCTCTGATCTAGGCTGAGAAGTTTAGGCAACTTTGGTGACATTATCGTAATGTTTAACAAATTGACCTTTACGTAGGGTAGAGCTGATAGGTCTTTCCTATCAGCTTTAAATCTGAGGCACAGCAGTGTGTTAGCCAAGTTCGCAAAGCATGTCGGCAATGCGTCGGCCGTTTTAGGCCGTCCCCTAGAACTTAAAATATATTTTATCTACGCACTTGTAGTTTTGCGTACCTAGCAAAACATTATTTGTTAATTATATTTACAAATAGCTTTTGTTTGTCTCTGTTTATTACAAAATTCCAAATGTCAGTAAACATACCACTGAGGCACATTTATCTACTTCCTTGAAAATGACTGACGTCTGATCATTGATGAAATGGTTTTCAGTTGCTTTACAGGATACATTCTACTTTCTTCTGATCATACTAATATTACAAATGCGAAAGTGTGAGGATGGATGTATGTTTTTTCTTTCACTGGAAAACTATTGAACGGATCTGAATAAAATCTGGTATGTAGATAGTTGAAATTATGGAATAATACATCGGAATACATGTATTTCAGAATTCACGAGGAATCGTGATTTACTTGGGTAAACCCTCCTACGGGAATGAAGTCGCAGGCAGAAACTAATAATATATAGCTATTTGTATATCCGATACTTTGTGTGTAATGATTGATGGTTATTTGTTACTCTTTAACGCAAAACTACGGAATAGATTATGGAATAAAGCATATATATCAGAATAAAACATGGCTACTTTTTATCCCGAGAAAAAGTGCAAAATTTCCACGCGAACGAAGTCACGGGCAAAGTTGTTTATGGCGAACTTGGCTTATTTTTCACATTTATGTTCTTGTTGCGATACAAATTTATTTGAAAATTATCTAGATAAGCATTCAGACGGTGTGAAACTTAAAATATTGTAACATTGAATTTTTTTTCTGTCTTTTCTATTACAGACTAATTTTTAGTAAGTACCTACTTGTACCTTTTGGAATAATCGTTGGGACAGGTATGAAGTATTGTTTTATTATGATTAATATGGCTTGTTTTGAACGCATAATACTGAAGTATTATGAAAGGTTTTTGTGTAGAATGGGCGAAGAAATACAAAATAATATTACGCTCTCGAATCACTAAGTGTTAATTGAAAATTCATTAAAAACGTTATCAAAAATACAAAAACCAAATAAATATCAAATGTTATCCTAAAAAAACGAACAAAACAACTCATCGCACCGGTACAGGACTTACAAATTAAAAATGCAACATTTTAAAATTTACTTCGAAATTCCACGTCCGGACCGCGCGGGCACCATTTCCATAAACGATTAAAATTCTGTCGATAAAGCTGTCCGATTTAAATCGATTTTCATCTCCGTATTGATGTCTTTAGGTTGCAATTCGGGTAGTTGAATCGAAATACACGAATATTGAAATTAAACCACTTTTTTTTCGGGAGGAAAAATTCAAATGCAGGAACCATCTGAATTTTTCCTCCCGAAAAAAAGTGGTTTAATTTCGATCGAGCTCTGAGTGAAACAATTCGTCCCGCTCCAGATTTCTACTGACTAAAAACCTACCCTATTCTATTAGTTGCCATTCCGTTCCAGGGCCACGGTAACTGGTTAGTTCCCATGACTCGACAGGAAATGGCCTTATCAGGCACCGTCATTGCTGCTGACTGCTCTTTGAGACCAATTCCATCAACCGCATTGAAACTGTTCCACTTTGTTATGCTGGAGCTTGTGGTTGACTCGCCCTTATAATATCCACACTACACACATTTATATTTCCTAATTCAACCAAAAATTGTAATGCATTGGAAGAGCCTGGATTCCACGACACAGGGACTCCTCGTGTGGAGTCCAGGGAATTCCCTTTATGTCCCTTTATGGAATTAAATACTTTTATTTTTTTATTTATTCGTTTTTTCGTTTTCGTTTGAACTTCGTCGTTAAGGCAGGCGTAAGAAATGATGGCGTGGCGATCTAGACTCTTTCCTAATGGATTGGCCGGAGAAGACTGTAAACAAAGTTGACTGGAAAGATTTGGGGGAGCTCTTTGCCTAGCTCTGTACGATGACAACATAAGCTAATAATAAAAAATAAAAAAATATTTTTGCTGTACCTACCGATTCATCTAATCAGCTGGTATTTGAATGTACAGTCAGCGTCAAATAGATAGTGACACTCAGGGTATTCAAATACATAGACGCAACCAAAAAATCAATAATATCGGTACAAACAAAGTTCCCTTATTGTTGTCAACAATATATTCACTCAAAAAGTCGAGACGTTTAAAACGTCATAGAAATCGGTTCAATCAAACCGCCATAAACATAGTTACAGTCATCCAGCCAATGGTATCTAAGCATTCTAGGTGTTCAAAAATATGGAGCACATTAGGAAAATAAACTTTACTGCTATATATTTTAAATGTTATTTCTCGCATCAATTAATTTTATAACATTTTTACTCAAAATAAAAGGGATAGAAACTACTGCTGTCCTTTTCATTTTAAGCATGACGTCATAGACATGTCTTTTGTTTTGGAAAGAATTTCGTGCATAGCCGTTTACGGTACTTATATTGTAAATAATAAACAGCCGAGTGAATGTTAACCTCATTGATAATGAGTAGGTATATATATATCATAGAGCAAGAGTCAGTCAATATTATGTTCATGTCAAAAATATAAGTAAATTCGAAATTATTTCATATTTAATTTTACTTGTATTTTGTGTATTTAATTGTACCTAATTGAAATAAACACATTCCATTTTAATGTCACTTTAGAACATACATAACACTCAAAGCTTTCATCGGTTGAAAAATAAACAATAATTTTAGATCTGATTATCTTTATTTTTATAATTAAAATCGAGTGTAGCCCAATATCTTAAGGTGATTCGACCGCTGCGATTGTTAGGGAGGACATTTCTTTCATCATACCTTGTGTTCGATGATCGGTTTAGAGATAATCGTTCCTGGGCAGACGAACAAATCCTTTTTCATCTACAAATATTACATTATCAAAATTGAAATTGAAATATCATCGTGCGAATTGTAAACGCTGCGCTTTAAGCTTCGGTGTTAATATAAGCTTTTTAGCAGGAATACGATGGCGTAATCCATGTTCTTGCAGATTTCACAGACATACTCCTGGAGTTTATAAAGCGATTGCGAATAGCTCGCTGCACTATATCTCTATCTTGACTTGTACTAGTTTGACGTGGACGACCAAATGAAACATGGTTTTGCAATGCACCATCACTTTGCCATTTCTCTAGCCAACGGTAGACGATGTTTCCCTTAATAAAAGAAAGAAGAAGAATCTGAAGAGATGCGAATATAAATAAAAAAATTCGATAGGTAACTCATCTAAAGCGATATTTACGGATATTCCCAGTTCGTTTGAAATATCTGTTACGGAGACACCTTCCTCCCTCAAATATATAATTCGATGTTTTGTATCGTGTCTAATGCGATATGTAGCCATATTTAAACATGAAACACTATTACATTATTATTGATTCAATAGTTAAATTTCTTGCTTGACATTTAATTGACATGCAATGATCAAATCTACAAACAACACAAGATTGCCTAAAGAGGTTTTCATCTTCCATGTTAGCTTATTTTTCTAATGTGACCATATTTTTGAACACTTGAATGCTTGGATACCATTGTCGAGATGACTGTAACGATATTTATGGCGGTTTGAATGAACCGATCTATATGTCATTTAAAACGTCTTGACATTTTGAGCGAATGTAGTGTTGACAACAATAAGGAAACTTTGTTTGTACCGATATTATTGACTTTTTGATTGCGTCTATTAATTTGAATACGTTGAGTGTCACTAATTATTTGACGCTGACTGTACCTTAGTTACGTGATCTGTTCAAATGTTTAGAGCATTGTATTGCATTATTAACAATGACATATCTACATGACAATGGCGTAATTACGGTCTCCTAATGTATCTATTGAGGAGCGGAATCATAACCATTATGCCTAATCAGTCCGTTCGGGCCCGGGTGTCCGTGAGTTATGTAGGGCTAAATAAACCATTTGTCCTATTGTTGTGTGCCAAATATTACAAACTTGAATTTTGGCAATCGATAACAATTTAATCTGGCATAAAATATGCCGAATATGGCTTCAAAATAGTTCAACCGCTAGTTCATACGCTCTAATATCACGCATGATATAGAGCCTCTAAAATCTGGCCTTAAAAAAGAGGGTTTTCATATTGTTTCACTGTACTTGCATTTCTTATTGCATTTAATTTGCTAAGAAAATACTTTCTCAGCTATAACTTAAAGCCAAACCGTAGCTACAGTGTGAAATACAAACAATCCCACACTTAATACATTCGCGGAGTGTCCGACAAAATCTCGAAACTTTGAACTGCACTTTGCAGTATAAAATATTTTATTTGACTTGGTACTACAGGAGTGATAAAGAAAGTCTACTCCATACAGCAAGTGAAAGCTTACGCACACGTTCGGCTATCTTGAACAATTGACAGTCGCCAGTATGCTGGCACTGGACATACGTGAAATGTATTTATGTATGTTTTCGCTCGTTGCATGAAGTCCTTTCCATCATTATCATCTTCCTGCACCTATCCTATTTACTTGGGATCTAAGCAACGTTTTCTTCGTCTATTCTCCCCTGTCGTATGCTACAGCAACATTTACTCCTTTTCCTTTCAAAATCATATTCTTCTACCCCTTCACCCATCAACAACCCGACACTACTTTAGTCACATTGCATACCCATACCCACACCAAGTTAGGCGATCTCCTTTAAAATATTCCCTAATAAGCGTTACAGGTGAAGTCGACCTTCTGCACTTGTGTATATTCTGTGGTATAACTTTGTGTGGTATTCGTGGAACCAGCGCTTGTCATGAAGATGGTGTAAATAATGCATGCCTTCCATCACTTCATCAGCAGTTCTTTGTTGCACATTTTTATTTTTATTATGGTGCATTTTCTAGTCAAATAAGGAGAGTGCATAGTAACACTAGGTAAGTAGGTATACATTGTTCAGCGGGTGAAGGAACTCACATTTTCACTTTTATTGGCACTAATTATGAAATATGAATAAGACATTGCTGTTCAGTAGATAGCTAGTAGATACCTTGTAATTTTTTTTAAGGACGGGAAACCATCTAATGGCTATCTCACGATCTAGGCGAAGCGGGAGTGTGTGTGTCAGACTTTTACTGACTAAAACCCATCCGTGTTCCGTCATTTGACCTTCGTGTTCGAGGCCGCGGTAACTCTTACGAACAATACCGCAACAGATACCTTGTTATAATGGAGGATGATTAAAAGTTGGAGATGTGCTCATTATACCACGGAATAGATGAATAAGGTTGGAATGGTAATGTAGGCGTGGCGAGTACGCCACATTTATGATACGAAAATCATAGCTCGACCGATTAATTCATTCACCGCGTTTAGTGCGCTTCGGAATACTTCGTAACACAGAGCTCTGCTTTAAAATGCCGTGTTGTGCAATTATAACCTGTAAAACAAAAAGTTAGACCAAAAGTATAGAGCGAGGAGGTATATCTTTCCATTGGTAAGTCGAAAATAACATTTAATTACAATTTTATTTGTAAAAAACATAAAAATATTCTGATCACTATGAAATTCCGAACATTAACAACATTACTGCAGCAAGTTACAAAAAATATACGTTGCCCAATGTGTACTCGCTTAATCAACGCAATGACCAAGTCCGCTTACAATGTACTGCATGCGTTGCATCCTCCACACTTCACTTCAACCATTGACGTTTCGTCCTTTGTCCTGATTGGCCGTGATGCACGTCGCATGTTTATCGACAGTGAGTTACAATCAGTAGCAAACTCTCGATTTAAATGTGTGTAATTTATTTGTGTGCGTATTTCGCATACGTAACGGGCCTCTTGCTTATAGTAGAGCTAAATAGTGGGAGATAAGCGGCGACACGCGTTTCTCATACAAATCAGGAACTATTATCTTATTAACTTAGGACTTAGGACTTATTAACCTCTTTTATCTGTTCTGTGCATTATACCTACTTTACATTATATCTACTGCTATTCACTGTAAGACTGCTAATATCAATTTAAAAAAGAATAGTTTTCATGGAAGCGTTTGTATAATAAATCTGTGTTTTCTGGACTGACATGACCTGTTTGTCCTCTTTGTTGCTTTGCCTGTAACCATAGAAATATAATAATATAGATATGTCTGTAAAGTATTTATTTGGCACACACATGTTATTTAACGAAAGAGAGATACAAAAAGAAGAAGAAAGCAAACAGTATACAGAAGAAGTACCCGTGGGCCCCAAACTAGGCACAGCCTGTATCTTGGTGACCCAGGATGTTAACTTAGCAGATTACAGTTCAGTGCGGACAGCGCATTTTGACTCTTGTCAAATTAATTTGAATTGAGCAGATATAAGTACAAACAATAATAATGATAAAGTGAAAGTGAAAATAAATTTTGAAAAATAATTTAATTAAAAACAAATTAAATTACAAATTACTTCAGTTCATCTGTGATCATGGCACTTGCAACAGTGCCGAAATATCGGAAACTCGAAACAATAAATACACATGGTAAATATCCTGTTTTTAGTTCTAATGATATTGTTAGTGACAGTGTTAGCTTAGAAATATAACAATTTTACAATAGTACATTGTTCACCGAGAGGAGAAAGTGACCGATTACCGTCGAGGGTGTCGTTTGAAGCCCGAGCCGCAGGCGAGGGCTTTAAAACACCCGAGATCGGGAATCGCACTTTCTCTCGAGTGATACATAGTGCTTTATACTACACCTACGAGGAAAATAAAAAACTAAATCTTTACTAATTGAAATTTATATTGAAATTGTTGCAGTTAGTGAAGCTTAATGTAACACTTTTTCCATTAATGTTTGTTTGAGATGTTTGCGACAATGTAGGAGGAATAACTGGCTGTGCTATTGGCACTGCGCTCGTAGAAGGCTGTGGTGCCAAAGGGGCAACTGGCTGCTGAGGGGCATTTCGCATCGCCGCGCTCGTTGATGTTTGAGGAGATGAGTCTTGATGCACATTAATCGATCCCGATATTTGGTTATTTATTCGTGTTTTGTTTTCTACTGAATTCTCTATGTAACCTTCTGCAACAGCGGACGATTTCCAACCACCGTGGCGTTTTATTGTGGTTAAATCAGCACCAGTATCGGCAAGAATATTCGCTGAAGTTCTGCGAAAGCAGTGGCCAGTGTATTCTAGTGGATTGAGTAAATTAAGGTAGGAAGCTATTTCTCTTGGCACAGTACTTATTTTGTTTTTCCCAATTACTTGTTTCGTACATTTTTTGTTTTTATATTGTAGTAAAAACCGATTGGTTTTGGGGTCACTGGGGCGAATTTCGTTATATTTCTTCATTATCTCATAAAATAAGCCCGATATAACAAATGATCGCTGAATTTTGGTTTTTGTGCTAGGAATATTGACAATTATTCCATTTTCGAGGATTTCGATATCGTCTGTTGTCATATCCACAAGTTACACCAGCCACAAGACAGGCCCCATTTACTCCTAAAATCAAAATAACATGTAAATAAAAATATCAAACATGAAAACCTAGTAGATTTCTACTCATAAATAGGTACGTAATAAATCATAAACCAGTGCATTTTGAACCTAGTAGATTTCTACTCATAAATAGGTACGTAATAAATCATAAACCAGTGCATTTTGTTCATAAACTTACCTTCATCAACAAATATTTGTCATCTGGAGCATTCTGCAAAAAGGAATAAACATCCTTTGTAGTAAGCACTTTTGATTTCTTACTACGGAATCCCTCCGACTTTCTTTTCAGAAATGCTGTAAGTTTTTTGTATTCTTGAATATTTATGTCGTTTCTTGTCAATATAGTACTTTTCAACATTGAGTACATAGACCATAACGTACTTGGTTTGTATTTTTGCGCTTTTTCACTGAAATAAGCTAGCAAAACAGTTTCAGAAAAAGATGCCGCATTTTTTTCACTTTTCCATTGCAAAAAATCGTCATAAGTTTTATTATATTTTTTTAATTGATTTCTGTGGCAAAAGGTTATCAATCAGTATTTTTGCTGTTTCCTTCAACTGCGGCGGAGTTAAAAAATCTTCATCATCACTATCACTACTTATCATTTTGATAGTTTTATTTTACTTTCTACGAAAACTGAATCCTCAAACAACACACAAATTGAAAATGGCGCCAATGGCGTCTGCAATTTTCACATGTTCTTTTTTCAAATTGTTTATCCTGCCGCCGCAGGGTCGCATTGCCAGCCCGACACCATCCAACACACAGCTAGTGGCCAGTGTCATTTTGCAAACTTGGAGATAAAAACTCACTAAAAACTTTTTGGCTTTTGATATTTAGGTTACCGGCGCATAGTCTTACCCAAAATTAAAAAAGAAAAACCACGTAAGAAATGGATTTTCATACACTTTTCTCTCCCGCTCAGATGCGTTTTCTCCCCGCATATTTGTTCGATATGCAATGACGTACTTTCAACCGTAAATTTGATAAAGTATCAAGGTACTTTCCAAGCAGGTGTAGTATAAACATCATTATATCCTTAGCCTTTTCCAAGCTATGTTGAGATCGGCTTCCAGTCTAACTGGATGCAGCTGAGTACTAGTGTTTTAAATGGAGTGACTGTCTATCTGACCTCCACAACCCAGTAACTGGGTAACACGATACTCCTTGGCTAGACCAGTGTCAGATTTACTGGCTTCTGACTACCCGTAACGACTGTCAAAGATGTCGAAATAACAGCCGGGACTAATATCTTAATGTGCTTTCCGAGGCACGGGTATCACACTACCTAAAGTATTTCTCAGTAGTAACCCGGAGTTTGGACTTTAAAACTCCGGGTTACTGCTACGGACCTACATAAAGGAGATCATTTAGCGATTTACCTGAGCTAGTTTTACAGCTAGCGTTAAGCACGATGCGAGTGTTACTGGACTTCTTATCCGGGCGGTAAACAGCACGATGCGGAATATAGTAATGCGGGATTTTGAGAGCGGGATCTTTGACCTTGGCCAAATAACCTTTGTCAAGATAATCTTGAAGCGTAGCGTTATAATAAGTTCTGATCCTGGGATCAGAATCTAACTTTTTTCTAAATTAATGAGGCGGCGCATCGCCGTTGAGTGCGAATTTCCTAAGTCTGTACACGGAGCCTTAAATGGTAACTGCACCGTGTATCTATCTGTTTCATCGTGAGAGTAAGTTGAATTAAATGTTTGTTCACACGTCTGATCATCAGGACTTTGGACTTCCAAACTCCGGGTTACTACTGAGAAATACTTTACAGAAAAACCCAATAGCATTTTTTGTCCGAATTATTAAAAAAAATTACAATCACACCTAATATTATTTCTTCTACCACTATCTGTATGGGCGTCATGTACTGCCACTCTATGCCGCCCATTTTTAACATTCAACTTTAAAGCTTTATAACTTTGTGAAAAATATATCTGAAGCTTGTTTACTGAGCTAAAATGAGCATATTTCTTAATTACATGGCAATTTTCTGTTATTACTTGGCTATGTCAAGTGAAATTGGTGTTCAGTGTACCGTCGCTGCCGGCCAGACACAACAATTCCGAACTCAGTAACTCCCAAGATACCTACTTCTTTAACTTAGTACGGAGTAAGTCGCTTTTAAGATGTTAGGCTATGTCGCAGCTTTAATGTTTTATTTATTTATACTTTATTGTAAACCTTACAATATTTCTATAGATACAAAAAGTAAAACTAGTGTATAAGGGGCGGTCTTATCGCACAGGGCATATGTTTTTTGCAAGCGTTGTTTGAATGAAATGCAATAAATTTCCAGTCATTATTTGATTTATTTCCTCCTTTCTGGTCTTGTTGGTCTAGTGGTCGCATGCGCGACTGCAGAGCAAAAGGTCTGGGGTTCGATTCCCGGGTCAGGCAAAGTGCTATTGAGAGTTCACATGTACCTGCGTAATACTTGTGCACTATATTACCTCCTGCGCAGATGGCTTGCAGTGACCACCGCGAGGCGCAAGAAAACACGGATATTCGGAAGCACGTCAGCAGCATTCAGTATTTACAATGAACTTGCAAAAATAAGATCCAGTAATACCAAGTAATACTCACAATACATATTCGAATCTTACATTTATGGTTTCCCACATATACATACTACATGGCTAGTCTCCGCTGAGATTGGCTGACGTGCAACGTGGCCGAAATCGGCCTGGAGAATTCATTGCAACATATTAATTTACTTTTGTAAGAGACACACTATACCGATTATCGACATCCATCTTCCCAATTTGCCTTAAATATATTGATTGACTCGTGTACGTTAGTAATGCGAAAACTTTGTATTTATTAGGAAAATTACGTGGAGCAGAATACCAGAAAGCTATTTGTATAAAGTTCAAACTTAAAAATTAAATGTTTTGTGGTCGAATTACGAACTGGCCGACCACACACTTTCTTGCCTTCTACTCAACTAACATCAACCAGTTTCTCTAGACTGTCCTCGCCGCATTATGTGGCCAAAGTAGGAAAGTCAGCCTTTAAAGCAAGAGTGAATAGGCATTTTCTGGGCTCGCTCGTTCGATCGTAGACCCCATCTTACACTTACCATCAGGTGTGATCAAGGTCAAGAGCGGGCTCATTCGTAATAAAAAAAAAAGAACTATGCGACTGACGTAGACAGTTGGTAGTAAGGCGGGTTCAAACGTTAGCGTTCGTACGTTTGGGTTCATAAATTAACCTAGCCACTGCGAGGGTCACCCTGAGGACACAGTCGAGCACATGGTGCAGGACTGCCCAGCTTGGGCAGAGCACCGACGTGTCCTCACGGCGACAATAGGCGGAGACCTCTCGCGCCCGGCCTTGGTCGAGGCCATGCTGCGGGGCGAGAGGGAGTGGGAAGCGGTCGCCTCCTTCTGCGAAGCAGTCATGCTTCCGAAGGAGGAGGCGGGCCGCTTGAGGGAGAGGATGGCGTCCTCCCTCCAGCCCAGCCGCAGTGGTAGACGCCCACGGCGTCGGATGTCGGCCGACGATCTCCGGCCACCGTAGGCGCGGGCATGCGGATAGCGAGTAAAGGGCAACTCGCTGTCCGACCATGGACCATGCCCGGGTCGACGGCGCGTCGTGTTCCACGCGCGCCTCAAAGAGCGTCAGCAACATGACGAGGCCCCCTCTGCAGAGGGCCGAAGCCCGCCGGGGTCGTGGGACTCATCCCGTTACCGTGGCCCCGGTACGTAAAGGGCTATTGAAGGAACACCGTGGATTTTAGTCAGTAAAAGTCTGACAGTCCCTCCCACCCTGCCCGGAGTGGGAGGACTTATTTGATCATTTTACCACGTTAAAAAAAAAGGTATATATATACCTATGTTATTATTTGTTATGTTGTTTTGTCATAGAGCTAACAATTACACAATAGGTACTTACTACACAATATTAATAATAAACGCTAAAGATCAAAGAGTTTGGAGTTTATAATTACCTTTTGTAGTAAGACATTATAATTAGACCCAATATTAATGTTTTCATATAACGTAGCTAACCTATCTTGTTTTATATAGAGTCTATATTAATATTTACAAAACGCCAGCGTGATATAACGTTTAATTAAAATTATGAAGTTCCATAGGGTGAGATATGGTAGGTATATTAATTTAAAGTTAATTATCAACATGATAAAGTGTGTTTCGCAAAAATAATGCGTGTCGCCTGTGGAATATTTTGGGTGAAACATATTTTACAGTCGGTAAATTATTTTAACGACTTATGCTTATTATTTTTATTACCAAAGGCTAAAATAAATATAACTTTTCTATAATCAATAAAGAGACATTTATTTTAGCCATGCTGGAAATACAAACATGAAGCTAGAAGGCCCAAAGTTCGTAATTACCATCGCCAACAACACATACCTATTTCTCAAGTTATTCAATACAACACAACAATAGTAAATTTAACCCTCGAGTGAGTGGATGTTCATTTTAAGGAGCAGCGGGTGCAGGTATAAACCAATCGATTGAGAACCTTTTTGTGTTCAAACGTTATACTGTATATTGTACATTGTATGCACGACAAACCAGTTTGTTTCCTTTGAAATTCTTGTTCGTGTATTAATTTTATAACAACTACTAGCGACGGCCCTGACTTCGCACGTATGAAATGTACAAATAGTATGCATGTATTATTAGTACATTTAAACCTTCCTCTTGAATCACTCTATCTACTGCTGAAAACTACATTAAAATCCGTTGCGTAGTTTAAAAGATACAGACAGCGGGAGTGACTGTTTTACACTATGTAAAGATGAGACCGAATCACTAGTATCAAACAAAGTATTCATTATCAACTTAGGACCAGTCTTCTCATCATGGTAAATATAAACAGTCAGGTATGTGTACTCATTGTGACGCCTGCTCCGAGACTAAATAAATGGTTTTTGTACGTAACCGGAAGCGCGAGAAATGAAATGTAGATTTGATCACACACACACAACACACCATTCAACACACCCATACCTCACTCCCATCTACACACACCTATTCGACAAATCCATCTCACACACCCATTCCATACACACCCATTCACCCACACGCAGGTTAACATTTAAGAGTATAGAAAGTTTCGTTTTTAGGTTTTAGTCACTTTTTGTCACTATTTTTAATATTTTAGGGCCACTTGCAGCAACACTTTAAATCGAGATTTACAGTACCAAAAACTCGATTTAAAGTGTTGCTGCAAGTGGGCTTAATAATTTAATCTTTGTTAATAACACTTCGGGAAAAGGGTCTGGTATCTTTAACACAGGTTACTTGGTAATCCAGCTAAGATACTTGCAGTTGCGATCTGTACTGTGACTGTAAAACCACTTGCACTGTTTTTCTATACAACGTGTAACGGAAACCCCATATCTATCCAAAAGGGCTGAAGACAACATCTGGTATGGAGTCTTTACGCACAGTTTCAGCACAAAATAACTGACTCAAAGAATTGATACCAAATTATTGGTTTCATAATTTCTTGAATACCAATCATAACAATCGTGCCACAGCACTACGAGGGTCAATAACTTCCCACGTCACTTGCCAATAACACAATAATTATTTTCGTTCTTCTTAATTTGAAAAATTCGGTATTGGAATTTGTAATAAGTTCTACACACGTAGACTTAGGATTACAAAACCCTTGCCATATCGTTTGTTATCATCCAAAGAAGCCATGCACTTGGTATGTATATATCCTTTAAATTACACGTTGTATAATTGTATTTTTCACTTATCCTTAGGTTTTGTACTGTGTGTTAATAAAGTTATTGATTTGATAAAAAAGATAGGCTACTGAAAAAAAAAAAAAAACTAGTGACTGGAAATTTGGATCATTAAACGAAAATATATCAAGTGAAGGATTTGACACCGTGCAACGGCTACAAGGTTATACTTGTTATGACACTGGAAAATTACATGAAATCCACGTGCTAGCTGGCACACTCATTCATGCCATCGAATAAAATAAAAATAAATATAACCGCTAAAATTACAAATAATATACTATGAGCGTATATGCTAACAGCTGCACAGGTATGTCCGTGGAAAAGCTAAGCTTGACAGAGTCAGTTCGCTATCCTTTACCTTTATATACCGGAACCCCGTAGTATCTCTAAAAGCGATTTTGTCAATTTGACAACAATCTCGCCATAGATCGCATTGAGTAGGAGATCTCTATGACAAGTACAGATTACTTCTAGGTAAGCATGTTTCATCTTTGATCATTATCATTGCTTACCATCAAGCGATCCTATCAACAATTAAAAAAATATATTGTTTTACTGGAAGCCAATCTTAATACTTATAATCAGAAAATGGCTAGGTTGACTGATTGAGTAAATAATATTCCATATCTCCATTCACGCATGTATTTTTCAGATCAATTTAAGCGATTCGAAGGTACTTTAACACATTGAGTAACATAAATCAGCATTAATTCTCGAACATTTGCAGTAGATACCTTGGGGATTCAAACGCAGAGCGGCATTATATACGTACTTCACAAGGTAATAAATCGTTAAGGGAGATTTAGTATAGGGGAAAATTCTATTTTATCATTATTTGATTAAAGGCGAAAATGCTTTATAGCATATAATATACTTTATTGTACACCAAAATGTAAACACATCTATTTAACAATATTGGTTATTCTGTGGTAACAATGGCGGTCTTATAGCTAAAAGCGATATCTTCCAGACAACCTTTGGAAGGACTTTAAAAACTTTAATTAAAGTGAGGAGGGCTAAATTAGTGTACTTACTACTTTACTCATAAAAACAGAGATTTTTTATTATTAAATTAATTATTTATTATTGTAATTGTTAATAAATGTTAAATTGATACGTAAAAGAAACACTGTACAGGCGTACGCATTCATAAATAAATTGAAACGTTGCCGTCCTTCAATTACGCGTGTACACAGTGTTTCTTTTATGTGTCAATTTAACATTTTTAGTGAATATTATAATATAAAAAAAAAATTAAAACATTTTGTTTTCGAATGGTAATATTTTTTTAGCATGTATGGATGGTATACTATTGCGGGTTAACGGGAACGCCCTCTGTTAGTTAACATTCTGTATATGCCTGTATGTCTGTTAGGCCTTAAAACCAGGCAGTCGAAAATAATTTTCACGTAAGCTCCGCCCCCATCCACCCCGATTAGGCCGTTGTATACTAAACGCTAACACAGCAGTAATAAGGTTGAATATCGCGTGCGCTCTTTCACCATATTCGGTTTCGAAACTGCCGTTGTGTGCTAAACGCTAACGCAGCAGTAATAAAATTGAATATCACGTGCGCTCTTTTACCATATTCGGATTTGAAACTAAATGTCGTAAGTCTCAATTCTTATTTCGTTTATAACTAAAGTAATAATTGATCTAGAGAAAAAATGTCCTATATTTGGGTAATAAACTATATTTTCTTACTGTCAATACTAATTTTAGACATAAAAGCCGAACAATCTTGATTCAATTTTGAATCATCTTTAAAAAAGACATGATTTTCGATTAAAAAATGAATCGAGCGAAAATGTTCCAATTACGAAACTGGTCTAGACATGGAAAGAAAAAGATCCAATATATCATTATACTTAAGTTCCATTTTGATCGTATGCGTGAATGTTTCAGAATATTAATAAAAAAATACATACAATTTAGGGAGCCTATACAACGTGTAATTTAAAGGGTATATACATACCAAGTGCATGGCTTCTTTGGATGATAACAAACGATATGGCAAGGGTTTTGTAATCCTAAGTCTACGTGTGTACAACTTATTACAAATTCCAATACACTGATACCAGAGACCGAATTTTTCAAATTAAGAAGAACGAAAAGAATTATCGTGTTATTAGCAAGTGACGTGGAAATTTATTGACCCTCGTAGTGCTGTGAGACGTTTATTATGATTGGTATTCAAGAAATATATGAAACCAATAATTTGGTATCAATTCTTTGAGTCGGTTATTTTGAGCTGAAACTGTGCATAGAGACTCCATACCAGATGTTGTCTTCAGCCCCTTCGGATAGATATGGGGTTTCCGTTACACGTTGTATATCATCTGCTTAGACTTTTTCCAACTACGTCGAGATCAGCTTCTAAATAGTTGCAGCTGAGTATTAGTATTTTACTTGAAGAGACTGCCTATCTGACCTCTACAACTCTGTAGCTAACACGATACTCTTTGGTAAGACTTGTGTCAGATTTCCCGGCTTCTGACAGACCAGCGGGCCTAGACAAAATCCATTTTCTGTAAGCGTTAACGCCAACGGAAAAATTAAATTGTATGGAGTTGACATTTACTAACACGTGACAATCACGTGACATCTCAGAGGTCAGATGTACAAATGATAGACAAACTTAACGAAGACGACTCGGAGAAATCTCGATATTTTTATACGTTATACGATACGTTAAGATAGTAACCCACCCAAGGACCTTGGCAAGCGTCCGCGTCCAAGCTTCGCAAATTGTTCCATGAGGCGGTTTTATTTTGCCACGAGTTCTTCCGATTGAATGAGACACATACGTGATCTGATTAGATCACGTGTTTGTCATGATTCAAATTATATTATACTAGCAGTTGTACGCGACTTCGTTTGCGAGTTTTTCCCGTGTATATCCCGATCCCGTGGGAATTTCACAAAATCCCGTCTTAGCAAGCATCTACGTGCTAAAAGGTGCAAAATTTGAGAGACCTACTACTTGCAATTTCTAAGATTTCGTAATTAATCAGTGAGTGGTATTTCGCATGTATATATTATTATACATAATGTAAGAGTAATGATTAATGTAAGAGACCGAACATAATCTATTTCACAATTGTTACAATGTATCCCTTATAATTTAACTGGGCCTCCAAATAAATCATAAACTTGTACTGTTTGATATATCAGCTGGTTAATACGAAAAGGTTTCTAACAATGGCGAACTCAAACAAACGGTTTTGTAATTCTTAACCTAAAGTTCAGTACAGAAGACCAACTCCATTCAAAGAGCACAAACAGGCACACGGACACATAGATGCATACTATCGGTAACTTCGAACAAATGATTGGCACAGGTAAACTTGCACTCGCCGAAAGTGATGCACTATGTGTGCGTGCATTTTCGCTCGTTGTATACTTATAGAGTCAACCCTCTGTATGAATCCATTCTGTGTCCTTACGGTTAGGTACATAAATGTCTTCTTGTTTCTAATTACCCGACTATAAGCTAGGATCGTGGGAATGGATATTTAATGACCATGTGTTGTAATAATATTGTTGTAAATTATCTTAGTTATCATGTTATACGTACTCGTATGTGCGGATATTAGTGAGGCGTTATTGTTGGCGTCATAATATATGTAGGCTAGACTGGTATTAAACTCGGGTGTGTTTTATTCTAGTCTAGCCTACCAATAAATACAGCATATTTTCTTTTAACACTAGAAGGGCCGGAAAAATGCCATACCTTCAAAGACCGCGACCGTCAAATTGACGGTATATGATTAATACGGAGAAAGTATGGTTAAATTATGGATTTGAATTAATCCTTTAATTAATATTATTATTATTTTTTGAATTGACCTTTAATAATATACTTGGATTATGTAACTAACTAGAAAATATATGATTAATTTTGTATATAACTTTTTACAAAGTGACTACAAGCAGCTTTTCGTATACATATGCGGTTGCGGTAATGCGGTTATTTTTACATTTTGAATTAATTTGATATCGTCCTCTTTTTCGTGAAAAAGAGAAGAGAAGAAGTCTGGTCTTTTGCAACATTTAAATTATACAAAGCTTTGTTTGTTGAGTTTTGTTATGTACTCTGTGCAAAGTTCACTTGCGAGTATAAATGTTTTCACCTATAACTTGGCGGAGTACGACCTGAAATTTTTCTCAGTAGGTATATCTTGCTGGCTTTAACCCGTTGCTCTCTCTGTCACCACTAGAGACAGGCCCATTTGATGCCATCACTAGCCACTTGTCTCATACTTACTATGGCTAATAATGACGTTCTGACTTGCCTCCCACCACATATTGTACTTCCCGAATGCACTGCTCTTCTGTCAACTACCAACGTGGTATACGAAGAAGTCGTGGCTGCAAACCTGTGTAAATTACTGTTATACGTTTCACTGTCGAATTAAATAGATCACTTGATGAATTTGAGTTGCAATGTCATTTTCTGAATCCTCTGATGTAATACTTTCTTGGTCTGGCTGAAAGTTTTCATCTTCGTTGTCACAACGCGTTACTGAAATGTAATTCATTGCCACTCTAATCACTTGAGACATTTTTTTCAATATTACGAAGTCTCAGTAACTTTCGTTCTATTTCCAACATAGATAAAATTTGATTTCTGTGATTTCCAAAGTCGATAGCCGATTGGAACTCATTATAAAATAAAAATATGAAAATCCGCTTCAATGAATCAGTTGAAACTACTATTTATGTCAACAAATACATGCCACCTACTCTTAATAAAGAAAACATTCCTTTATTTTTGAATAGAAAAAAAACTGCATTCAAATGTTTTCAAAAATTCTCCTTGACACACCCGGAAATTGAACCGACAAAAATCTGTACATCTGTAAAATCTTTTATTGCATTGGTCGTTAGGATCAATTATAAGGATGAAATCCCTCTAATAAACTTGATAAATTAAATGAAAGTAAAACCATGAAATCTGGACTTTTTATTAGACTTTAATTCAATGAGTCAAGTTAAAGCTCTTTAACTCAAATATCCATCTGTTTACTTATAATCATAGTCATAATCTTTATTTATTTCTCTCAAAAAGGTACAGCATTAGGTTTACAGAATATAAGTCACAACAAGATATAGACCTTAGTGAGAGCTGGAATTTGGACTGGGTTCGGGACCTGTATTTCAGATCTCCAGGCTCACACCCTCTAAAACTGTGAATTAATTGCATATGTCAGTTATTAATAATTATCAGGGATGGGCCGAAATTCGGTTCACATTCGGTTCAACCGAATTTCGGCAGCTTGAACCGAACTTCGGCATTCGGCCGAAATTCGGTTCAGATGCCGAACATTCGGCACAAGAAAAATAATACTTACTTGCACTATTTTGACTAAAATTTTATAGAATTAGAATAGCATTACTGTTATAAAATTATGTCTTTTACTCACTCATGGTCATTTATTTTAGTTACGAACATTGTTAATATAAATCTTAAATTAAATCGGTTCTTCTTATTAGTCTTGATAATCTCTGCCTAATTAATTTGACATAATAATTAGACATACTATTAAAAAAATTAAATAAACTTATTATTCTTCTAACAAACATCTGGATTACAATTCGTAAAATGAATTAAATATCACGTTTTGATTCACAAACCAAACATTCATTAACTAAAGGGTACTTATTTTTCAAATTAACAAACTTTTCTCATCTATTTACTCACTCATATTTAAAATTTACTAGAGGCAGGCTATGGTGCAAAAACACCAAAAATTATGCCTTATCTGGTAGAAGTTTGTTACGTTTTTTTTTCGTATACGTTTCCTGCTTCCGATAAAAGTTGCTCAGAACATACAGAGCTTCCAGGAGACGATAAATATATTCGAGATTGAAGTAAATGCGTAAACAAGTTACGACGTGTCGCTCTCGAGAAAGCGCGCAAAATTGAACCGAAATTCGGCCGAGCTTCGGCCGAACTTTTCATTTTAACCGAATGTTCGGCCGAAGTTCGGATTCGGTTCAAACCACATTCGGCCCATCTTTAATAATTATCATTGACGTCATTTATCCATTAAAATGACAAATTACTATTTTGATAAGACGATTGCAATTTGCACGTGTTTGTAATGCAGACTCCTTTCTTAGATGCGACATAAATGCATGTATAAATAAGGTAGTTTAAATATGGAATGTTACATTTGAAAATAGATTGTCATATTTGTTATTCACATTCAATTGTTTTTACAAATTATTTCAGGTAAAATGGCTTATGAAGAACAATTTGATTTAATGGAAGCCTATTTTTTAACCCTAGACACATAACCTACGTCACAGAGGCGCCCGTGCAGCAAAAATATTGCTATATTTTTCCACTCGGCGCGCAAATTTAAGTGTCCTTTTCAGTCGTCTGTCTACCCTATCACGGGACTGCTGTATCTCTACGGTAGGTATCACATTTATGTTGTTACGACTAGTTGATGCGCTCGCGAGGCGTATGGTTATCTTTTGTGCAACTTTTATGAATATGAGTATTTTCACATTTTTTTATTCAAATGTTATATACTTTGTTTTTGCATAATATACAGGACGTTATTATTGTGGCAAGCAGAAGAGCATTGGAGGAGGATGAAATATGTGCAATAATAGGTCGAGAAGAGGAGAGTGAGAGTGATGAACGACTGCAAACTGACAGGGAGATAGATGATCACCTGAGCAAAGATGACGTGCAGAGCGACTTGGAGGATAAATATATTGATCAACAGTCAAGACAAGAGTCCAGGGCGTATCTAATGAAAAAGATTTACCTCAGCCGGTATCATCAGAGTCAGCAGAAAGTTCAGCACGTGATCACCGTATCATTGTTCCTACTAGAAGAGTACTAAGAGAGAAAAAAGGTTATTATCTGTCCTTTTTTAACAAAAAAACCCTTGACTTGGCACTTAAAAGACTTGAAAGATTTTTCATGCACCCTTTACATGAAAAACTCGGTACTCAGTTGACCGCACCATGGATGTTGCAAAGGCTGAAAGTCCGCACTTTGCCAAGGCATGTGCGAAATAATATGAAAAATATTCTTTCAAAACCTGATGCTCAGGTTTTCCAAGATGATGGAGATGAACCTTCAGTTAAAAAAAAAGCCTTACTGTAGCTACTGTTCATCCAAACAGAAGCGAATATCAAGGATGACCTGTGCTAAATGCGTAAAAGCAGTTTGTGGCAAACACAAGAAAGACGCTTGTCACTACTGTCTGTAGAGTGAATTTATTAGATTATATTTACTTTCTTTAACTGATTATATTACTAACTACGTAATTGTAAGAAAAAAAAACTATTTTTAGTAATATTTTATTATTTTCGCTTCTGCGACTGGAAGACTGCTAGTTTTTGTAAATATTTCCAGAAGTCTAGTGATTTGTGTTTAAAGGAGATTGACCATTTTTGTATGGACGTTGGACCAAGTGCTGCCCAACATTGAATCATAGTGCATAATGTTCCTTAGACTAATACTAGTCTGTAACCCAAAGCGCATCAGAATCTATCCGAGGAGTTTTGAGAAAAATACTCTTGTTTAGGTTTAACATTGACGAAAAATCATAATCAAAAGCATATTTTTTAAATAAAAGACGGTATAATATAAACAGTGGATTATAATTATTATAACAACACTTAGTTAAGGATAGTCATTCAATCAATCAATCAATTATTTATTCGTTACACAGGTTTACAACATAATAAATGGTCCTCTATGTTAGGCCTCATGTAAACATTAAAATACCTAATCAATCGTCATCCTCATCGTCGTCTATAATTATTGAATCTAAAAATAAAGCAGGGCGCCTCACAACGTCTTCGTGCCTAGCCCACCCCAAAAACCAAACTAAGCAAACAACGTGGGCACAACTGCCGATCGTTCTTCGCCCAGTAAAACATGAGCAGCAATAATGTTGAACGGAATCAAGCCCATGATTGTTCTCGTCAATTAAAATGTAGCAATGATACACTTTTGACGATGTATGTCTGCTCTTTATGTGCGCTCGAATTAGTTGCACATTGCTGGTGGGCATCGAAAAATCGGACAGGTCGTTAAGGCGACCGTTATACTTTTGAATAATAAATGTCTCCGTAGTGCGTATATGCTCGCTGTAATAGCTAGGCGCAAGTTTGAGTTGGTATGTTCCTACTGCAAAGAGAGTCAATTCCTCCGGTGTTAACATGGGAAATGAAGCAACATTATCTCCACCCACTAAAATATTTTCGAAATTGGCTCTGTTCCGGTTTAGCCTTCATTCATCAACATACTCAGCTAAGTGATTGGCAACATTCAGCCGCTCTCTGGCTATATTTATAAATTCACGTGCATTGCCATTGTCTAAAATATCAACATGGAAGGCATTAGTTATTGCTGCAGCGATCCGAAGGTCTGTATAAAAGTGGCTCATGGCCAGATTACAGTATTCATGGCGAAAAATCTTAAAATCCCGTTTTAGTCGTCCATTTACCACTTCAACAGGCCATCGGCAAATGGTACACAACCGCGATTTATTGGCGTCGAGTGTGGTAAGTTGTGAGCCTCTTCTGGTCTGCGATTGTGGCATGATGCCGACATATCCGTGGCTTTCTAAAGACGCAATAGAGTCGCGAAAACCTCTGTCTAATATGAAAATATCACCTGGCTGTAACAGCCAATGAATGACTCTATCCGGCCCATCTAGAAGATTGTTTAAAATGGTTGCGTCATTTGTAGTCGCAGCATAGGGACCACAAACCTCAATAATGTGTCCATCGCATGTGACAAACAAAAGTGGTTTTAGTAAGTTCCTGTACTTGTGCATGCTGTACGTGTCTTTTTGAAACGAGAAATTGGTACTCTTTTGTATGTACATATAGGTACCGTCACATATAACAACAGCTTCCTGATTATTAGCAAACAATGCGTTAGGAACTGCTAGATTTCTTTCAACGATTTGCTCTCTAGACATATGGTTGAATCCCAAGTGGCGAGGGACAAAATCACTATCCAGACACTCCCTAGCTATTTTCATTCTTCGTTCTAGATTTGGACGAGACATGATGAAAAACGTGGCGAGTCGTTCATTGGATTCTCCAGTTCTCAGTTTGGCAAGTATTATACCTAATGCAGTTCGTGGATTTTGACACCTTTGTGCTAAAAGTGGAGTTTGATTAAATAATCTTTCGAATTCATCTCGATTGCGGCCTGTCCAATAATGCAATTCTTCATCATGCAGCGCATTAAGGTTCTCAAAATCGATAATTCGACTTCTGGGTTCTTTTAGTAATTCTAACATTTCAAAAACTTGTTGGGGTCTAAAATCAAAACAACGATTTGGTGCCGTAAAAAGAACATCCCAGGTGTTGTCTTCTAAATGCTCCTGACACACACGTGCGTATGGTGGAACATAATAATTATTATTAATTAGTAATTGCACTTTCAAACTTTTTGGTACTCGCCGACGAGTATTATTTGTGCAATTGTACACCATGCAAGTATTTGAAGTATTCGGGGCTCGGCAGTAATTTCCGGGAAGGTGAAATGTTACGTTTTGTCCTAGAATGTCATCCTCCGCGCGCTGCTCTTCCACGGCTGGTAGATTTTCCACGGCAAGCGGATTACCCGCAGCAGGTGGATTTCCCACATTCGGTGCATCTTCCACAGCAGGCGCATCTTCCGCAGCAGGTATTGCAGGTAGCGTCCCACGGCGAGCTCTTGTCCAACAGTTGTGGCAGAGGTATTCCGCATGATTGAATGTTATCTGGAACCAATTAAAAAGTGATAAACAAATAACCCACGGCGTAACATGAATCCGAAGTGTAGTCCAATTATATTGTATACTCGAACCGGGAAGGTGACTCTTGAATAAGATTTTTAGGAGCTGATAAGAGCAAACGTTCAGGTAACTACATTCAACGCGTTTTAAAATAATTCGTCGCGTAAGAAAACATTTCCCTATAACAATCACCTCAACGCCACCACGTAACTTCTACAGATCAACGATAGAAAACACGCACCACGCACACAACTAGTGGTAACACAAAAGTAGTTTTTAATTAAAATAAGTAGGTACATACAAAACAACATTCAGCCTATTTTAACCATCAATCAGGACCAGGCAGGTAATTAGGAGGGTCACAGTGACTCAACGATCTCGGTGCGCAGGTAGCGGACTACCGATAACTGGACTGGTTTATTGGACATGCCTATGGCTGTTGACATTTAGGGTCCCATGCCTGATAACGCGTAGACTATAACTATCTATAAAGAGTTCTTGTGCGGTTCCTTGTAGTTTTATCCAAGTGGAGTCTAGATTTTATAGTAGGTATGTACCTACTTCTAAGTCTAATCTAAGAACACATTTGTCTAAGACAATTATTTACATTACTTAAATCATAATTTAAGTAATGTAAATAATTGTCATAACAGTTGAGATAATGGCTTATTTTGTGTAATAATATAACTACTTCAATAAAGTTAAGTACTTACCTCACGTGGTAGAGCTTGAATGATGTTTTGAACTGTATGTTGATGTTCGTTTTGAAGATCTCGAGTTAACATATATCTTCTGATTCGTTCCACAAAACGATCACAAAACAAACACACTCTTTGATGTGGTTGATACATCGAGTAGTCCAAACGAATAGCCGGGTCAACAGGTCATGCAGATACGATAGTCCAAAAGTAATGCCGGGTTGTAAAAAAAATAAGGAGATAGATAAGCGCACAGTACACAACGGTTCACGTCAAAGAGTGATGTTAGACTGCGATACAAACAAAATGGCGCGCGCGCAAGCAGGTATGAACCCACCGTGCGCGAAAGAGACAGACACATACCAAATCTGAATATGAGCAAGCGAGACCTTTGAGTTCTCTCAACTCTCGTTGTGATTTTGTTGTACTTATCTTGGAATTGAAAATCGAGACAGCGCTCTACAAAGCTATCATTTTCGTGTAGAGCTTACAAAAAAAACTTGCTTCGAGCGAGAGTAACGAGGTCGGGACCAGACTCAGGAGTTAGAATAAGTAAAATAATCATATTATTTAACGTAAATGTTAAAATAAATATCAAAAGTTAAAGCACCACAAAAGCCATAAGATAAGTTCTTAGGTACTGTATAACCCCGTGGTAATTTTTTTTTTATTTTAATTTATTTAAATTTGTCTTCATATAAGGAAGAAATTAAAAATATTCCCATGCCTGGGCAGCATTTGGTCCAAATCGGTCAATCTCCTTTATTAGAATATAATAAAAGCGTATTTTATTTATAAAATAACACAAATTCTTTAAAATGAGGAGTACAGTTATAATAAATATTAATAATTAACATAAAATACACGCATCTAAATTACATGCGCCTCTGAAGCGTATGGTTATCTTTTCAGTACAATAAAATAAGGTTATCTTTCTAGGGTTAAATAACAAAAACGTGAATCTAGCTCTGCGGTGGTATGGAGAGAGATATCGAGACCGACAGGCACTCGGTTCGTATTGAAAATAATGGTAGAAAATTTAAACAATACGGGTAGTTTCAAAAAGCGACGGCAAACTCTTCTCTTAGAACTCTCTCTCTCAGAACTTTTTCAATTTTGTTCTAAATGTTTGAACATACTTTGAATCGTTTCCGAAGGCTTCAATCAGAGATGCTGCCGAATAATTAGGCACAACCCATACTCGCGTACTTCTGAAAAAGTATAAGTATAAATGTTATCGTGAAGGTCGGTTGGTACAAAAATTGCATCCTGGGGATTGTGAGAGACGATTACAATTTTGTTAAAACATGCTGAGAGAAATTTACCGTAACCCTAATTTTTTGAGTAACATTGTACGGTCTGACAAAACCAACCAGCAATAATGGCATGTACAATCGCCGCAATAACCACTATTGGTTTCGAGTGAATCTTGTTCGTGTTAATGAAACTAACAATCAAGTTAGATTTTCTTTCAACGTTTGGTGCGGAATTATGAGAATTATGGTTGTGTTAGTCCACGTGTCCGAAGGTCATTTAAACACTGTCAAGTATCTTGAAATATTGGATCTCTTAAGAAATGAGTTAAATGATTTAACTATTTTATTCATTTAATTAATATATAATATAATAATATAATATTCCACAACTTTTTCACACAACGCCATCTAGTCCCAAACTAAGCAGAGCTTGTGGTATGGGTACTAGACAACTGATAAACATACATATATATTACTAAATACATACATATTATAGATAAATTACACCCAGACCAAGAACAAATGACCGAGCTCATACAACAACGAGCTCAACGAGTAGAGAGGTGAAGTTCAGAATACGATTTATAATATTCACCACAACACGTTATTAAAGGTTACTAGAAATGAATTCGTTAGAAGAATACATTTGTGTATTCAAAAAAATGGAGCCCATTTCGAGCAACAAATTAGTTAGTTTACAATTTTTTGTAAATAATTAAAATAATTTAAGATTTCATGGTTTTCCTATCATTTAATTTATCAAGTTTGTTAGAGAGATACATTCGTATTTTTTACAGATTTTAGTCGGTTTGATTCCCGGATGTGGCAAGTGAATTTTCGAAAATCTTTGAATGCAGTTTTCTTTATATTCAAAAATAAAGAAATGAGTTCTTTGAGTAAAATTTTCTATCAACAGTATTAAGAGTACTTTCCCTTCAGGTGGCATTACAAAATTCCACCTTGTATAAGTATTAGTATACTGATATACTAATACAGTACTTATCTAAATTTTTATGATTAAAATATTTGTGATGTATAACTTGTTAATAGTGACAACTGCAAACATAAGTGGTACTACTGGGTGATTTACTGCAGTATGATGTCGAGAACGTGATATTTTTTTCAAGGTACGGTAGTTTTGACTAATTTCATAACTAATCTTCTGGGATTACCCCCAACTTAGTTTATTAATTCGAACATAATAGTTAAATGATATTACTTTCTTATTCTGAATTTATTATTGTGTATAATATAGTGATGGGCCAACTATAGTATTTCCCGACTAACTGACTAGCCGACTAACCGGCAATGTCGATCATTCTAATACACGTTGTTGTGCGAGATAATGGTAGTAACGTTGCAAAGGCTATTGACGAATCTTTTTTTAAGGCATTTCCTTGTTTTATTCATACGATGCAGTTGGCAATCTGTGATTCACTTAAAATTGACAATGTAGTAAGTACAAATTCTTACAAAATCGAGGCGCATAGGTACATACACATTTTAGGTAGGTACACACACGCCAGCTCAAAACAAAACTAAGCACCATTAAAGAAGAACTAAATTAACTATCACATGAGCTTGTGCAAGATATTTCGTTTCTGCAAGGTGGAACTCTTCTCATTATAAGCTTTCTCGCCATTTTGAGCAAAAACGATCCGTTAATCTATCGACCGGGCAGCGGAAGTGACTTTAAAAATGCCTTACAATACTCAAACCATTCGAAGAGGTGATAAAGATAATAAGTTCCAGTTGCTCATCAATATCTGAAGTTATTCCTCACCTTAAAACACTGCAAAAATATCTGGAAAACTACATATATAGACGAAGACCAAGACGAGAAATTAATAGATATGAAGGCTGTACTGGAAAACGGCTTAAAAACTAGATTTCAAAACTTGAAACTGAACAAATTATTTTCACTCGCAACTTTTCTTGATCAAAGGTACAAACTAATTTTTTTGAATACTGAACGTCTGGTAACATCACAGTTTTAGCTGGAAGCGTTAAGAACAGTTTGAGTAACGATGATGACAGCGATTAAAGTAACGACGAGAGAAATACCGACAATAGGTACCGAAGACAAAATGACAGTTCATTGCAACTTTTGAGGGGCTTACCAAGAAATGGTAACGTGAAAAGTGTACAATATTGACGACTAGAAATCTAGTTCGGCTCACGAACTTCACTCTTACTGCGCATTGCCTGTGTAAAACGCAATGAAGACTCATTTACGTGGTGGCACCAGAACAATTCCAGATATCCTGTAATGTCTCGTATCGTCAAAATATACCTTTGTTATCCCTGACGAAACTGCATTGTTTATAGCGAACGTCTCTTCTCGAAAGCTAGCAACATCTATGAGCCGGAACATTGACATTCATGCATCAAAACATTCAAATATTTAAGGACTTTTTAACACTAAACATTAAGGAGTTAACAAATACTTATCATTGCCATGTTATTTGCTTATGTATGTGCCATATTTCGTTGATTAATGATGTTAAGTTAGCCCAATTACTGACTGATTAATACGTTCCTATATTGTAAAGATTGTAACTTTAGATACCTACCTACTCTAATTAATGTTCAGAAATTATAAAAACAGTATAAATTATTTGTTTTATTTCATTGGTTATGCGCCGATTATAATCGGCATATTTTGCCGAATAGTCGCCGACTACAAACGATGCCGAATTTGCTTTCCCGACTAGTCGGCCCATCTCCAGTATAATGTTAAATGTAGTACAAGTCCGAATGTCAAAGCAATATGATTAGCTTTTACTACCTAAGTTATTAAATATTATTCTCATTTCAAATGAAGCGAAAATTTCTATCTGGAAACATTTAATAATTCACCTTTTCAATCAACCGATTCTTCTCCATACAAAACACCCAATTCGTGTGTTATAAGTACTCATGTATATAGATAGATACATACTCTTTATTCTAAACCAAATTAGAATCAAATAACAACTAAAAAGGCTGATACAATGGGCAGTCTTGTCATTAAGTTGATGAAAATGCTTTTACAGTATGTACGTATAAGACGACTACTTTTTGTGTTTTTCATGTCCACTACTAGACATAGACCAGAAGCTTCTTTCTTCCTTTAGCTTTCTGTAAACATATCTACCTCCATACTCAACCCGTAGACAAATTCCCATTACTTCTCCGTACGCGAAGACAAGACACAGGGAATACATAACGCGATCACAATAATGGCCCATCACTCCGTCCCATGAATTAATAACACTGCACTGCATCCAATTATCCTCTTGTCAGCCGCCATGACTGGTCGAAATATTAACCTAGATATTGTATATGGAGTCATGCTAATAATTTGATAACCATCATCAATTATTATGACGCTTGAAGGGCATCAAGAGGCTCTAGTAATCTAGAACCTCTTAATGTGCCAATATATCAGCAACTATCTGTCAAAAAATCAATTTACAAGCGTTTTGCGATCACGTGACATTTCGGCAATGTTTGCAATGGCATACCTACATTTTTGGAGTTTTGACTATCACTTTCGCCACATTGCCGCTAAGGGAATATCACTTTGTGTACTACACTAATAGCAATTCCGGGATAGCAGGAATGTTCTAACGAGATATACCTACGTGGTCCTACGTGGTGCAAAGGCAACTGAAGGAAGAGTGGTGGGTTTTAGTCAGTAGAAGTTTGAGACTCCCTTCCGCTCTTCTGCTCTCCGCTCTTCCGCTTATCTATGTTCTTTTTTTTCAAATTGAGCTTCTAATAATTAATTTTTGAAAGTCAGAACATAATGATTCAATACCATTAAATAACGTACAGTCCCTCATTATAAGTTGTTCCTTAAAATCGAATTCGAACGACAAAAACGTACGGGTCACTTAAATTGAAAGGAAAAGATCTTAAAATAAATACGACGCGCGGGTTAGTATTTATTTTTGAAATTACTACATTTTATTGAGTTTGATTTGACCTTGAGCCTTTTAATTTCGTAATTTACAGAAATACCAATAAATCTATGGAGTTAAAATCTTAAGATATTTCATGTCAATTAACGGCAGCCGCCATTATGTAAATTTCGAAATGAATATATGATGTTAGTTTGGCACTTCAGACCAATGTAATGATATCACATTTGTTAAAAATCTATACAGCCGTTTTATAGAGTGTGCCGTAAAAATAACATACAGGATACATAAAACATTACAATCTCGGTTGTATAAAAATAGGCTTAGCAATGAAACTGTTAATTCCTGGACAAGATACATTTTCTCCCTTGCCCATAGTTTCATCCTTTTTGAGGAATAAGCACCTACAATACACAGTTCATCATAGCAAGAAATTGTTCACTTAATATATTTTCTCAAGCTAAATATGGAAAAATATTTTAAGTGTGGGTACTTTGCAAGTTAAATTTGAATCTAAACTGAAGGCATTAAGAAACCATTAAATGAATACTTTACGTATAAAAGTTTCGAAGAAGTTTTTCTAGATATCTCCCGGGATTTGACTTTGTCCTAAGTTTGTAGGTACAGTATTTCGACGTGTAGTAATCTGTGTTCTTGAAGTAAGTAATCTTTTAATTGTTTTAAGCTTGAAATAATTTATAACTTTCTTACGTTTTCCTCAGGATCAAGGTCGTAAAACAAGTGTACAAAGATCGTTAAACAAAAATGTAAACCACAAGCATTATTCCTTATTCTTCTTTTTCTTAGCGTGTCGAAAACATGAATATTTTTTTTAATTACACCCACAAGTTTAAGACATACAGACAGAAAATGCAATACATAAAGTTATGAAACAGAAACAAGTTAGCAATGGGCCCCATACTAGGTACAGCCTGTGTCTTTTTGGTCAAATATTGACAACAGAGGTTTACCTGAATCTACTCGTAACTTCAGTGTGACACAGCACAACCACACACAAAATCGTTAAAATAAAGTGCGTGACAAAATAAAGTTACAAATAAAATATTAGAATAATGATAATAATTTTGACAAAATAAAATAAAGCAATAAAATACTAATAATTAGGTTTACATGGAACTAATAGTAGATTTATACATCCATAACATAATGTCATTTGAAAGAGGAAGTGAGAAGTGTGAATAGCGCCCGCCACACGTACAGTTCGGACCGCGCATCTTGGACTGCGTTCCAAACCGCAGTTAGATCTGTACAGTTTGGACTGCGGATCAAACTGTTGTGCTAATTACGGTTAAAAATGCATTCACGGTTTGGACTGCAGACGAAACTTACATAATCTAGACCCACGTTCCGAACTGTGCGTGTAAATTGATTTTCAAGAGTTTGGACTGCAGTTTGGACTTGCGCGTGGAACGTTATAACTTTTAAAAGTTTTTTTAAGCAGTAGTAAGAAAAATTGGCCAATTGCGAGTCAGACTCGCCCATGAAGGGTTCCGTAGTAAATATAATAAATATAATTAAATATATTTATTGAAAAAAAAAAGCTTAAAATTTCTTAAAACTAGTTTATTTGCAATTTTTAAAACTACGCCAAATAACTTTGTTTTTCAGTGTTTGTATTAATTACAAAGTTATATTTGCGGTTTTAGAAAATATGCTGTATCTCAAAAACTGCAGACCCGATCTCGTTCAAACCAATTTTGGTTGAAAGCTTACATTAAGAAACATAGCATATATTTTTTGTATAATTTTTCACTCCATTATTGTAGAAGTAAGAGGGGGGGACACATTTTACCACTGTGCCACAAAGTGGTTTTAGAAACCTCAATGTCATTTTTGAAGACCTGTCTATAGATACCACACACGCATAGGTTTCATGAAAAAATATATTTTCAGTTTCAGTTCCATGTATGGGGAGCCCCCCTTTCTTTTAATTTTTTTTTTCATAAAAAAAAAAAAAATATTTGGCTGTGAACAGAATACATCTACCTACCAAGTTTCACATGTACAGCTCTAATAGTTTCGGGATAAAATGGCTGTGACATACGGACGGACGGACAGACAGACAGACGGACAGACATGTCGAAACTATAAGGGTTCCATTTTTGCCATTTGGCTACGGAACCCTAAAAATGGACGATCGTTTGGTCGTAGCTGGATTTGTAGTTAGTTTAAACAGCCGAAAAAAATGACGAGTGTGGGTAAAGGAATACAGACAAAGATATGGACATTTATGATTTTTTTCATTCATTGCTGACGACATCGCGATCAGCTGAAACAAAACCTACTGACTTGCAAAAATCAACGAGCTCGTCATATGCTTTGTTTCTCATATTCCTGTTTAATACTCCTTCCTTTTTATCTTCCAGAGACACGGATGTTCACGGAACAAACGAATGAACTCTGTGATAGCTTGGACGCTCCAAACCGCCATTTTTGTAATTTACGTTTATACGTGATGCGCGCGTAAAACTGTGAGACATGCGCTCGCGTCGATATGCCAGATCGGACTGTTAGACCCGCACATCTACACGTACAGTTCGGAGCGAAGGATGGAACGGCGCGTGCTGTTTGCTGTCCGAACTTTACGTGTGGCGGGCGCTATTATATGTAGAATGGCATTGACATATTACTGCGTAAGGACTGGGCGGACTGCATGTTATAATGACGCCTCGAACTTGGTCCCAAAGACGTACGTCAGAACCGTGGGTGTACTTTTCAGATTTGCCTAAACTTATTGCAATTATTTGGTACCTTCTGTGTACCATTACGTACCTCTCTTGAAAATCTGTGTACCTACACCTGTTTTTTTTTTTTGGGTGGGAAAATCATCAAATGACTTCTTCCGCTGTGGGTCAAGCGGTGTGTCAGATTTCTACTGACTAAAAACCCACCCTGTTCCTTCAGCTGCCCTAAATTTCCGGGGCCGCGGTAACTTGGTAGAACTTTCCCGCAAACCCCGGCAGGCAATGGCCCTATGAGGCCCCGTCACTAGTGTTGACAGCTCTTTGAGGCGCGCGTGGAAATCGACGCGCCGCCGACCCGGGCCTGGTCCTTACCGGACGGTGAGCGACCCCTGCTCGCCGTCCGCAGGCCCGCGCCTACGGTGGCCGGAAATCGGCTCGTGATCCCCGACGCCCGGGGCGTCTCCCGCGGCGGCTGGGGCGCGAGAAAGAGAGTTGTCTCTCCCTCGCGCGTTCGGCCTCCTCCTTCGCTAGCATGACTGCTTCGCAGAAGGAGGCCACCGCATCCCATTCCCTCTCGCTCCGCACCATACTCTGAACCAGAGCAGGGCGCGAGAGGTCGCCGCCGCCGACCACCTCTACGAGGACACGGCGGTGCTCCGCCCAAGCAGGGCACACCTCCACCGTATGCTCCACCGTGTCCTCCAGGTGGTCCTCACAATGACGACACCCGGGCGTGTCCTCCCGCTGAATCCTAAACAGGTACCTCCCGAAACAGCCATGTCCGGTCAGCACCTGCGTCAGGCGGAAGGTGAGGACGCCGTGGCCTCTCTCCAGCCACTCCTCAAAGAGGGGACTTATCGCCGCGATTGCGGCGTGCCCAGCCTTCGGTTGCGACAGCCGCTCTTTCCATGCTGCCGTGAGATCACGCCGGAGTTCTATCTGCTGAGCCGCGACTTGCCGCGGTAGCGGGGTTTCACCCCGGCTTAGCACCTCTGCGCGCCAATTATGCACGCGCGCGAGGGCTACCGCCTCCAGATCCCACGGCAGCAATCCGGCAAGGAGGTTCGCCGCCTCCCCAGAGATCGTGCGGTATCCCCAGATAATCCGGATAGCCATGACCCTCTGAGACGCGACCAGCCGGCTAGCTGGTCGCCGCTGCAAATTCAGCGCCCACACAGGGGCCCCATAGAGGGCCATGGACCGCACGATCTCCGCATAGAGCCTCCGGTAGGAGGCGTTTGGCCCTCCTAGATTGGGTAGGAGCCGCTTGAGTGCAGCCCCCGCCCGGTCCAGTCTTGGAGCCAAACGTCGGAAGTGCTCGACGAAGTTCCACCGGCTGTCGAGGACGAGTCCCAGGTACTTCATCGTCGTCTCGACGCCGATGCGAACCCCTCCCACCGTTATCTGGGAACCCGAAGGTGGCGCGTTCCGACGGCCATGGAAACACATGGCCTCGGACTTGTGCAGGGCCACCTCGTGTCCCAGTTGCCGGATCCTCTCTACGACTGTCGCAACCCCTCGCATCGCCAGTTCGGCCGCCGCCTCGTGCGACCCCCATGTGCCAGGACCAGCGTGTCGTCAGCGTAGCAAACTACACTGACGCCTGTAGGGAGGTCGGCGCGCAACACCCAGTCGTAACCGATGTCCCACAGGGGTGGCCCCAGAACCGATCCCTGTGGGACACCGCACGACATCTCTCGCCGATTCCACTCTCCCTGGTGACCAGGGTAGATGACGGACCTACACCCGTACAATGATATTTTAAAAATTAGGTACACCCGCTATCCTGATGTCAGAACCGCGGGTGTACTGCTAACCAATATATGTACCTAAGTACACTCTATAAGTAGATTTGGTACCTCTTGTGTACCTGCAGAAACAAGTATTAAATAAACAAAATACTGTCCGGTTGCTGCGAAAAGTTAAAAAAAAAACGATTTTCTTTCCATGAAGTTGTTATTATTATTATTTAAAAAACCTATTAGAAAAACAAACAACAGTTTGCTTATTTTAGAATTGTAAAGGATTTATAGAATTAAGATGTTTGTCGGTGTTTTCAAAATCAAAATGAAACAAGAGAGTTTTAAAGGATTTTTGAATTAATTTTAATGGTCACACGATAATGTGGGTTTGATCTCACATATAATAACAACTTGCGGATCACACAAAGCATTGTCCTGAGTCTGTGTATAATTTGTGTCCGTTAATTTCATGTTTTGATTCCCGGTATGGGCACACAATCACACTCACACTAATATTATAAAGGCGAAAGGTTGTGAACCGCGGGGCGCAGCTAGTAGTGACTAAATGTTATGCAGAGGTTCTGGATTCGGGATTCTCGGTAAAGCTACAATACATGCTTAACGTGGAGGTTCTGGATTCAATTACCGAAGATTGTTATTTATTCTTTGACGTCGTTACTATTTTATAAAATAGTATGAACGTCAAAGAAAGAAAATTGTTTTTTTTTTACTTTTCGCAGCAACCTGACAGTATTTTATTTATTAAAAACGTGTTTCTGCAGGAACACAAGAGGTACCAAATCTACTTATAGAGTGTACATACATATATTGGTTAGCAGTACACCCGCGGTTCTGACATCAGGATGGCGGGTGTACCTAATTTTTAAAATATCATTGTACAGGTGTAGGTACACAGATTTTCAAGAGTGGTACGTAATGGTACACAGAAGGTACCAAATAATTGCAATAAATTTAGGCAGATCTGAAAAGTACACCCGCGGTTCTGACGTACATTCCCAAAGTGGTCTTACCTTTATCGAAGTGAACTAGAACGCGATCGGCTATCTTCAGGAGGAGTCGTCAGTTTTACAAGCAAAAATGCCAAATTGTGTCGTGAAGGGTTGCGTGAACTACGACACAAAGCACGATAAAAAAAATATAACATTTCATATCACCGGTAAGTTAAAAATATGTCATTAAATCAACTTCTAACATTATTTAAAACAATTTTCTTTCTTGTTTGTCTCAACCTTTAGCATAGACAACGCGAAGCCGCGCAAAAGTGCGACATAACTTTGCAGCGGCGCGCGTTGCAGCCGATGAAATAAAAAGATTTAATAATATTACTATAAGATTAAATTATGTACAAAATTATTTTTATTGTTTGATAAAAGCAAATTAAAATGAATTTTTATGTACAACAAATATAAATTTCGAAACATAAAAGATTTTTTTTTATTTCTTTGTACCTCGAAAAATACCACACCCCGCTCTTACAAGGTTACGTCTAGGAACAGACCACGCTGATTGACATCTTAGTTATAATAGATGGCGTTAGTGTGTTTTGTAGGGCGACCGCTTCCGTCAAATGTTCTGACGACCGTATCTTTACTATTTAAATCAATGTAGAATGGTAATATAGAACTTATGTTTGCCTCGACAGGATTCGAATGTCCAGGGTGCGTCGGACCTAACAGAAAGTGTTATAGCACTCGGGGAAGCTCCTTTCTTGCATCCCATTCCTTATTAATTCACATAGTTCAAAATTAATTTTATAACTTACGCTTAATTTAAATTATCTATGGAAAATTCAAATGTCGAATAACCTAAACTGTATTTTCATTTTTTTTTCTAAAGCAAATACTAGGTATTTTTACAAGTATATTGAGTTTAAAACAAAAATATAGATTTTTAATAGTTTAATGACTTTTTTCTGTTTTGAATTCAGTCATGTTTTATCTTATTTGATTTAGTTGTATGGCTTTTGTTATGGGACACAACAGGCTCAAAATTATCAGAGTCCCTGTCAATTAGCATTTCATTTAGTATGCACATGCACGTGTGACTCCATGACACGGAGAGTGCATACAAAACCTCATTAGCTTCAATACTCCAAGTTTACAACATACATTATAAACATAACCCTAACTTACCCTCACTGTTGTACGCAGTCAAACTTACATACTGGTCCAGTTTACTACTAAACTAACGTAGTTAACTCCAGTTATATTGTGCCCCTTGCTTTGTGTGGAGCACAATTGCTACAAATTGTTGCAAGTTGTCGCCCTGTGCAGTGTACACTGAAGAGGGTAACAGTAATAATGCAGTACTGAGGTGAATTTACTTTACTACGCTCAGGGTGATCGTTAACTTTAGAAGATAACTATATTTTAAACCGGCAGTCAATAAAAATTAGCGGGGAGTAAATAGTATCAGACGTACGAGTCAATCTTCACGGTTAAGCAACGATTGGCGAGGTCAGTCCTTGGATGGGTGACCATATTATCTGATATCGTGTTAGCTAGCTACTGGTTTGTGGTGGTTAGATAGTCAGCCGCTGCATGTAAAACGGTAGTACACTGCTGGATCTGGTAAGACTGGAAGCCGGCTACTGGAAGCTGGACTACGTGTTAAAAATCAGATATCAATAATACTGCTTATTAATATGTATAACTAGCTGACCCGCCACGACTTCGTACGCGTGGTATCCTACCCCTACCCAACCGATACCACTACCCCTATCCTACCCCTACCCTACCCCTACCCTACCCCTACCCCACCCCTACCCTACCCCTACCCTACCCCTACCCTACCCCTACCCTACCCCTACCCTACCCCTACCCTACCCCTACCCTACCCCTACCCTACCCCTACCCTACCCCTACCCTACCCCTACCCTACCCCTACCCTACCCCTACCCTACCCCTACCCTACCCCTACCCTACCCCTACCCTACCCCTACCCTACTCCTACCCTACCCCTACCCTACCCCTACCCTACCCCTACCCTACCCCTACCCTACCCCTACCCTACCCCTACCCTACCCCTACCCTACCCCTACCCTACCCCTACCCTACCCCTACCCTACCCCTACCCTACCCCTACCCTACCCCTACCCTACCCCTACCCTACCCCTACCCTACCCCTACCCTACCCCTACCCTACCCCTACCCTACCCCTACCCTACCCCTACCCTACCCCTACCCTACCCCTACCCTACCCCTACCCTACCCCTACCCTACCCCTACCCTACCCCTACCCTACCCCTACCCTACCCCTACCCTACCCCTACCCTACCCCTACCCTACCCCTACCCTACCCCTACCCTACCCCTACCCTACCCCTACCCTACCCCTACCCTACCCCTACCCTACACCTACCCTACCCCTACCCTACCCCGACCCTACCCCTACCCTACCCCTACCCTAACCCTACCCTACCCCTACCCTACCCCTACCCTACCCCTACCCTACCCCTACCCTACCCCTACCCTACCCCTACCCTACCCCTTCCCTACCCCTACCCTACCCCTACCCTACCCCTACCCTACCCCTACCCTACCCCTACCCTACCCCTACCCTACCCCTACCCTACCCCTACCCTACCCCTACCCTACCCCTACCCTACCCCTACCCTACCCCTACCCTACCCCTACCCTACCCCTACCCTACCCCTACCCTACCCCTACCCTACCCCTACCCTAAACCCCTACCCAAATGGCTTCTTTGCAGCTACTACCTAAAATCATCAAATGGCTTCTTTGCAGCTACTACCTAAAAACCCACGCTGGCCCTTCAATTGCTATTGCATAGTGTTCACCAGACAATAAACATTAACATCACTTCTTAGAACTGCGATGTAGTTAGTATAGTGTGTTTACTGATTGGTGACATGAAATACCATCATTATGTTTCTTGGAATTATCGTCGACTTTTACGTATGTTCGCAGCATCAGTGGTAGCAGAGTAAAAATAGACATAAGCTATCATAATTTGGAATTTTTAAATCAAGTTCCCAAGACTGACCGCCCCGTCCCTACGACCTATGTATGCATTTAGATAAAAATTCAACCAACATTCTTTTACCTCACATAATAGGTAAGCACGCTATACCTACTTCTTTTCACAGACAGACGTCTAGTAAGTGAGTATGCTAGTCTAATATAGAATGCTGAAGTTCACTGCAATCCTACCAGCTTGAACTGCTCAAAGGCACATACAATCTTAGCTTAACAATGGCTTTTTACCTAGTTACGACATTTTAATGCTTATTTCGTTTTGGATAAGATTCTTTATATGAATTTATTTTGGAAAAGAAAAATTCTTATCTAGGTAAGTAGATAAACTATTTATGTTACACCATAACATAATGAAATAAGAACTTAATAATTAATTAAAAAGTCTGTCACAATCAGCGGTCTTATCGGTAAAAGCGATATTTTACTGACCACCTATGGATGGTTTTGACACAGAAGAAAAAACAAAAGGAAACGGGTACTATACAACGTGTAACGGAAAGGGTATATACATACCAAGGGCACGACTTCTTTGGATGATATCAAACGATATTCGAAGGTTTCAACTCAAAACAAAATAAATTAACAAATTTTCGGTTTCGTAAGTTTCTTAAATTGAAATCATAACAATTGTGTCACCGCACTACGTAGGTCAATAACTTTCCACATTACTTGCAAATATCACGATAAATCTCTTCTGTGGTGTGCTTATTTCAATTTGAAAATTTCGGTTTCTGCGGGCTTATGCAACTGGATTTCTGACTTCTTGAGTGAGCGGTTGATCCGAGTGGTCATCGATGGCTGCTCATCGGATCTTATGGCAATTAATGCCGGTGTTCCTCAAGGGTCTGTTCTTTCTGCGACTCCTTTTCTGCTGCATATCAATGACCTACTTCAGCTGGGAGCAGTTGGGTACGCGGATTACAGCACAGTCTCAGAGAGATACTTATCCAGTTCTAGAGCTGACAGGGACGAAATTGCCACTCTCAGAAAGGCCATGGTAGAGCGCATAAATTTGACCTTAAATCTCGTTTCCCAATGGGGTGACGACAATCTGGTCAAATTCAATGCTCTGAAAACACAGGCTTGTCTTTTCAGCGCTTCCGAAGTATATCTGTGCCAGTTACCAATCGCCTGGAGCTTTTGGGCATGGAGTTGACGTCAGACCTCAACTTCGGCTCAACCATTGAGTCCAGAGCTCAGACTGTAGCAAAAAAGCTGGGAATCCTACACAAGGTGAGGCGGTACTTCACGCCTGGACAGCTTCTAAATCTGTATAAAGCACAGGTCCGTTCCTGCGTGGTGTATTGCAGCCACTTGTGGGATGGCTATGCAAAGTACCAACTTGCTGCATTGAAGTCGATCGAGCGCAGAGCTAAAAGGCTTATAGGCGACGAGGTGCTGGTGGACAAGCTTCATAGCCTGGCTCATCGGCGAACCGTTGCTTGCCTGTCGATTTTCTACAGATTGTACTTCGGGGAGTGTGCGCAGGAGCTCCATGACCTGATTCCTCCATCTCCCTTTCCCTACCGGTCTACCAGACGCACGGCTGGGTACCACCCACACTTGGTTAATATACCGTCTTGTCGTACCAAGCGCTTCTCCTCCACATTTATTGTGCGCACAGCCAAGCTGTGGAATTCTCTGCCGGCTTCTGTGTTCCCTGCCACTGATGACCTTTCAGCCTTTAAAGCACGAGTAAATAGGCATCTTCTGGGCTCGCTCGTCCCATCTTAGACCTCATCTATCGCTTACCATCAGGCGAGATCGAGGTCAAGAGTGGGCCCATCTGTAATAAAAAAAAATCAATGTATTAAAAATTCTCATTACTTCCGAACATGTAGAGATAGGATTAAAAAACCCTTCCAATATCGTTTGATATCACCCAAAGAAGCCGTGCCCTTGGTATGTATATACCCTTTCCGTTACACGTTGTATACTTATATAATACATAAGTAAAAAATTACATCCTCAATACATATAAAAAGTAGTAATAAAAATTATATATTTTTTGTTCCACGTATGGGGAGCTCGAATTTTATTTGTATTTAGGTACTAGGTTTCCACTGTGTAGTCTTAACAGCTTCAGAATAAAGTGGCTGTGAAATACATACGGACAGACAGACGAGACAAAAATCTACAAGGTATTTTTTCTTGCCATTTTGGCTTTTGGCTACGGAACACTTAAAAATACGCAAGCTTTTGTCAGATTAAAATAACAAATTTATATTTGTTTTTATTTGTTCCTTGTTCAAGTTCCGAAACAATATGAATTATACCCGTAGAAAACCAAAAATAAAATTAGAAAATTATTTAAATTTCATTCTGAGTTTTTCTGAATCTGTAGAGCTACCTGTTCAGCAAATTAAAAACAATCAATCTGTGTTCCTCTTTTTCAAAAGCCATTTGTAGCGCCAGCAAATATGTCATTCTTGTTTCCTGTTAAGTATTTGATCATAAAACCGGATCTGCAAAAGTCCGATATCAATGAGGATTCCAGGATAATTCAAACAACCATTTGTCGCCATTGATGCGAATGGTAATCAGAAGCCAGGAGATGTAACACTAGTCTTGCTAAAGGATGTCTTGATACCCAATTACTGGGTTGTGGAGGTCACTCCATTGAAATGAAATGAAATATTTATTTTGTAAATCTAAACTAATATTATAAAGCGGAAATGTTTGTTTGTTTGTTTGCTTGAACGCGCTAATCTTCGAAAGTACTGGGTTGATTTGGATGCAATTTGGTATGGAAGTAGCTTGAAGCTTGAGGAAGGTTATAGGCTACTTTTTACGCGACTGCAAAAAAAGGAGAGTTATGTTTTTACCGTGATAGAATTCACGGGAGCGAAGCCCCGCGTGAGTACTAATTGGTTATAAATAACACTTTTACCCGTCATGTTTTTTGCGTGTTAAGTTTAGTTAAGCTAGATGAGGCCGGTATTTCCTAACTGACTACTCTGAGAAGAAACACCGAAACAAACTCAGAGGTCAAAGTCTCTTTTAAAGTCCAGACAATTTGTATTTGTATATGAGAAGCATGTAGGTTCATGTCTGTGGTATTCATTTGAGCAAACCACGCAAGTTTGAGCGGACCTGTCCAGACTGTGCAAGCATTTGTCAGTTATCGTGTACCTCAACTTAGAACTTAAGGAGCTCAACAATTTGACGAACAATACCAAAGTAAGGACATTTATATTGAAGACTGGTCTTCAGATAATTTTGGTTAGACTGGAAAGCGGTAGCCCCTATGTCCTTTTTATGCCCTCAACGCACACACACGTGCGCTATAGCCTGCGGGTCTTTTTCATTCAAGAGTGAATAGGTTACTTTTAGGTAAGCGTGCTCCATCTTCGACCACATCATCACTTAGTTGGGATGGTGGTCAAACACGATCCTATTATCAAAAAAAAAAACCTAAGAACATTCCCACAAACCAGGCAAGGCTACTTTCTATCCTAAGAAATAAATAGTTCCTGTGGGGCAGATTTTGCGAGGGAAGCAGAGGAAGGAAGATAGTATTTCATACATAAAACAATTTACTTACGATCCATGATTAATGTGCTCTACCGACTCCGCCCCATGACAAGGGAAATGTTATAAATGGTTGTAAGACTTATGGAAATAGAGGAAATATCTCGTGATGGCCGCTTATATTAACACTAGCTGTGCTCGTGACTTCGGACGTCCAGAATTTAGTTTTACTTCGGTTTAAAGAAGAAACTATTACCAATAAAGACTAGTCACTTACTTGAGAACAATATTAAAAACATACATGGAAAGATTACAAAAGGTTCTTCGTCAGTATAAAATGTTACGTTAATAACCCATCCAATGCATTTATTTTTCTAGATCCGCAGAACTATGTGCTAGCTAAGTTGAGTTTTCAATGCATTGAGTGAGTGTAGATTTCTTATACAGGACGGTATTTTATTATAGAGTTATGCTCCTTTAAAAGCTATCATTTTTTGCCATAGTTTTTGTTTTAGGTAACACTAACAAGCTTGCTCGCCGTGTGCTGCGTTGACTAACTTGTTTATATTGAGTGAGTGTTAAATATTACTTAGAAATCTGAATGTTCTTAACTAACAATAAATAATGAGGATTGTATATCTCATGTTTGAATGGACAACGCGCGGCTGGTGGACAACAGCAAACTGTTGAAACCGCGTGCGTACGCAGAGCCTTCAAGCACGTACGTATATTGACGCAAATTGGCATTTGTATTTTAAACAGCCGACCCTTCTACGACCCCATTGGATTTTAGTTTAGTTTTAGGTAAATGGTGGACAAACTATGTACATTTGGGAACGGTGGTGAAAATCGGCACGCATATCATTCTAACATTCATGTAAGTATATATTCTAGTCTCATATTGAACTCATATTTTGTCTATCCGTTGGAAGAAAAATAATATCCGGACAACAGAGGAAAACCAGTTAAAGAGACAGAGAGTAAAAAACTATTTAAAAAATCTCTTATTGCGATTTTATTTACCACTTTTTTAGGCACTTGATTTCTGTTTAATTTCTGTACACGCTGTTTTATTATATGTACTATCGGCCAAAGATACGCATGCTCACTTAAGAAAATATTTCTGTGGAAGCGCAGGTAGTGACAAACCACATCCCTTCCTGGTTTCGCCCAATTGGAGACAATATACATTTTGTGAGTACAGGGCGTGGAACATTATATTAATACTTACTATTACGAACACTACTAAAATACGCTTCGTGCATCCTATTGGTCAAAATACATGCATTAGGTGATCGAGTTGTGAGCCGTGCTATGCGATTATAGCCTTAAAGGTGAGCATGCAGAAGATTGGCCGATAGTACCTATAGAAATATATTTAACTACTCCTGCTGCATTTAATTAACAGCAACAATTATAATCATCTGTTTACCCTTTTTCCAACTATGATTAAGGGTCGGCTTCCAGTATTTCTGGATGCAGCTGAGTACTAGCATTTTACATGGAGCGACGCCTATCTCCATAACCCAGTTGTTGGGTAACACGATATCCCTTGCCAAGACTATTGTCAGATTTTCTGGTGTGATTGCCCATATTTTAATAAATAATTAATAAATATTTGGTTTGCGCAAATATGATCATGTTTCTGAGTTTCGCATTAAACTCAAGTGGCTGCCGATCCGCCTTCGCCGGAATGCACATATTTTATCATTACTTTACAGTATTCTCTTCAATCCTACAACTCCGTTTTATCTCAAAGAACGCTTTAAGTTCCTTCATGACACACATGTTAGAGATTTGAGATCATCGGAGAATTTAAGACTTTCAATGCCTGCACATTTCACTAAATTATATGGCTCATCGTTTACGGTGCAAGCTATTCATTTGTGGAATGCATTGCCGGTATCAGAAAGACAAGCTCAGTCGCTGGCTACTTTTAAAAGCTCGGTTGCTAATTATTTTCTTTCCAATTTATGATTATTCTTTTGTTTTCTCTCCACATGATGTTAAAGAACACATTATATGTATTGTATTATTTAATTACCTATGTATTGTATTGTATTTATATATATATATATATATATATTTGCATATATATTTATATATGTTAATTTTTAAATAATTTTTGTTTCTCTGTTTTTATGAGTAATGTAGTAAGTACTTACACTAATTTAGCCCTCCCCACTTTAATTAAAGTTTTTAAAGTCCTTCCAAAGGTTGTCTGGAAGATATCGCTTTCAGCGGTAAGACCACCATCGTTACCATAGAATAAGCAATATTGTTAAATAGGTGTGTTTAAATTTTGGTGTACAATAAAGTATATTCTATCTATCTATCTATAACGATTATCAAAGATTTACAAATGACAGCCGGAACCATCGGCTGTACGTGCTTTGGTGCTTTCGGAGGCACGGAGGAATCACGTTATTTTAAGATGGTCACGCATTCACGGACGGACCGCGGCGTGTTACTTAATCTTAAAGACCAAATGGTGCGGCTATTATTACTTAGCAACAAGCTTCTCTGATATTATCAACAGTAATAAAGTGGCCTATTTCCATTGATGTATTAAAAGGAGGAAGATACGGTACTAGACACAGCTTTTGGTCCTACTAAACTAAGTGATTGCCCGTAGTCGGCGCTCAGTCGCGCACGGAACTTCGAACTTCGAACGAGCTTCGTCTTTAAAGATTTTTTGGAATAAATACGTATCAAAATGACTTCTTGTGTAGCTAAACAGTGTCTTAATTACACCACGATGAAAAATAAGAGACATGGGTCACGGGATCACTTACTACTTACTTACCTAATACATGCAATCTCATTTCATTCATAATAGCAACATTCGGCAACTGAGGTGATTTCGCTCGCACTACAGCGCCGTCTCCTATCTCTGTCCTTGTCTATCGGTAACTGTATGTTTGGGACTGATGATGACACTGAACACAGGTGTGTGAGTTTTCGTGCATGTATTCGTGAGCCGAGCCCAGGTTCACTGACTGCGATGTTAGCGCGTAACATTTATCTTCCTCCTTTTATAACATCAATGCCTATTTCGGCTATATCTCTCTTATAATGTATATAGGTATCGAGTGAAAACAAAGGGTGGTGTTGTGTGCTTAATATAAGTGACAACGCACAAAATATGATGACGTCAGAATCTCGTTGCCATGCCGTATCAGTGTGAATCGAGATCTAAGTGGGGTCATAAAGTGAGCGGGATTAGCTATATTAAACTTCTTTTAATAATATATATTTATTTATTAAAGGTGAAACAAAAACTTACCAAGGATGCGGGATAAACGACAATGGCCTAATTGATAAGGCTTTGTGATCAAGAGGTCACGTGTTCGAATCCCACCCATTACACTGTTGCCGTGTACCCATTCTAGACACAAGCATATTTAGCTTATTTGGAAGGGAATTTACAAGATTTCTATGTATGTGAAGTCTACACAAAATATTTACAGTTCTCTTTAAAAAAAAATGAATGTTGAAATGCAAGGGCAACTGACGGGACTGGGTGGGCTTTTGGTCAGTAAAAGTCTGGCACTCCCTTCCGCTCTACCCAGAGCGGATGGAATTATTTGATGATTTTACCACCGAAAAAACAGCAAAAGCTTTGCACTGCATTTATCGAAAATCCGCGGACGGAAAGTATGTGGCACATTAAAATTTTATATAGAGGAGTTACATTTTTTGTTCGAACTTTAAATTAAAAATTATGGCCGAATTTCGAAAACTGGGGACCACTAGTATTACTTTATGTGAAAATGATTACAAAAAAGGAAACCAGGAACTTATCATTACAGGAATCAATTGTAATAGCAGCAATAATCAGTATATAACGTGTAATTTAAAGGGTATATACATACCAAGTGCACGGTTTCTTTGGATGATATGAAACGATATGGCAAGGGTTTTATAATCCTATGTCTACATGTGTAAAGTATAATAGAAAATTCAATACAATACCAGAGGCAGAATTTTCAAATTAAGAAGAACGAAGAGAATCACCGTGTTATTGGCAAGTGACGTGGAAATTTATTGACCCTCGTAGTGCTGTGACACGTTTGTTATGATAAGTATTCAAGAAACATATGAAACCGATAATTTGGTATCAATTCTTTGTGTCACTTATTTTGAGCTGAAACTGTGCATGGAGACTCCATACCAGATGTTGTCTTCAGCCCCTTTGGATAGATATGGAGTTTCCGTTACACGTTGTATACTATAATATGATTTATAAAAATATGTCATATATAAAATTTGCAGTGCCCTTACAAGGTTCATATCGTAATACCGTGCCATGAAATTTTAATACCTGTCTACTAACCTGTATACGTAAGCAAATAAATAAATAAAGAAAATAAATTTCCTTTACTTTCTTCTATGCGACGTCGAACTTTTTGACCCAACCAGGTTTAGCCAGGCTTTCGATTCATGGGCTTTCTTTGAAAATTATGACCCTTCACGGCTTTCCACGGTTGTAAATTATATACCTTTTACCGCTCTTGTCTTCAGGCAAATCCGTGTGAAAATCCATTTCCTGGCTTAGAAGAAAGCGGAGAAACATACAGGAGAGGACGGAGACTTTGTTTGGTACCATTAAGAGATGCTTATCTGTCAGATTATTGGGGCAAAAGACCAAATATGGCATTCTCAGATAAAAAAATATACGAAATGTTTCGGATTGGTAACGAAATGCCAATTTTCAAATATTGTAGCATTTCGACGTTTCTTTGTCTAGGTCATATTATTAAATATGGAACAATTAATAACCCTCTAAAATCAAAAGGTATCACATATTTAAATGATAAATGATCTTTATTTTGCAAATTGGTTATTAAATAACACCCTTACACGTATTTTTTTTTCGTAGATATTAACTAGATGAGGCCGGTGTTTCCTAACTGACTACCCTGAGAAAAAACACCGAAATAAACTCAGGAGTCCGTATCTTTTAAAGTCCATACAATCTATACTGGTTTAATTATATGGGAAACTTGTAGGTTTCAGTCTGAGGCGATCTTTTGAAGAAAGATGCTCACAGATTTGAATGGGCATGTCCATACAGTCCAAGCATTTGTCAAATAACGTATAGCTCAACTTAGAACAAGGAGCTTAACGGTTTGACGAACAATACCAAGGTAAGGACGTTTGGGTAGGCCGCAAAAAGCACTCAAACTGCCAGACAATCATGTGTAACTACATAGTTCACATATTCACAATCGTTTATGAGGATTATGTAGATTAGTCTGAAATGGTCTTTTGAGGAAAGAACCACACAGATTTGATTAGACCCGTCCTGTCAGTGCAAGCCTTTGTCAGTTAGTCTGTAAGCTCAACTTTGGACTACTAAGGAGCTCAACGACCTGACGAACAATGCCAAAGACGGGATTTGAAGTTTATAAACCACATGATTTCAGATACATCATATGATCCCTCAACCTTATATTAAGAATTTTCATTCTATTTGAAGGTTGTCTGGTGGATATTGCTGTTAACGATAAGACCGCCACTAGCGGTACTACATTAGCGGTAAGGAACACCTTCACAACCCAGTAGCTGGGTAACAGAATACCCTTCGTCCAGACTAGTGTACGATTTTCTGGCGTCTGACTACCCGTAACGACTGTCAAAGATGTCTAAATGACAGCCAGATTCAATAGCCTAACGAGGCACGAGGGTATCATACTACCTACTTCCGAAATCCGGTTCAGTGCTGAGAAATGTCCTGTAAAAAAACTCAATAGCACTTTTGCCTGACCACTAGACCAACGATGCAATTTACAAACCGTATCGGTACCAAAAAAAAATTCTATGAATACCCCATATTTCAACTCATTGTCTTCCTAAATTCAGTAAGTTCAAATTCATTTTACAGACTCAAAAATCATTGATTTTGAACACAATAATAAAAAATAATTAAACAATTATCTCGCCGGCTGATCGATTCCTTGCGTGACCGGAGGGCCGGCTCATTCTTTGCTCAAAGAATAAGCATTGCCATACAACGTGGCAATGTTGCCAGTCTTCTGGGTACATTCCCGGACGACAGCGATGAGGAGGAGTACCTTGACGCCTAAGCTTGTTGCTTTTTTTATTTTAATTTTTAATGTACATAGTTAGGTTTAGTAATTATAATATTAGTTTATTTATTGATAGTCCTAGTTAAAATTATATTGGAGAACATTATTAAATAAGAATTAAACAATTTATATTAATTTATATATTCTTATCATATTTATTTTAATTAATTTTTTAATTAAAAAAATAATTAAATAATTTATATTATTTAATAAATTTTTATTATTGTGTTCGAAATCAATGATTTTTTGAACTTACTGCATTTACCCGTTTCCTTTTCCATTGTCCCCTTTCGGAAGTTACGAAACCTTACTCTTTCTTCCTCCATTTAATTCCTCACACAATCCATCCATCTTTTCTTTGGTCTTCTACGTCTTCATCCAATAACATTCAAACCCATCACACTTTTAGTTACATGCGTGTTATCCCTTCTTATCACATGGGCACACCAAAATAGGTCACTTCAGCTTAATGTTTCGACTATTAAACATATAACTCGTTTGGTTATTTGGGTCGTTGCGTAAATGCTTACATTTGAGATGATTTCTTGATATTTATGATAAGTTGATTATCCAAGGATACATTTCTGTCCCAAAATCGCTGCTCTAAGGCCCGTTACTTAAGTGGGTACCGCGCTGTCGCTGCTCCAGACTTTGATGGATTAAAGATACGAACATACGCTCTCGTTACAAAGATATTATATACGGAACCAGCTGTTTGGTTGTTGCATTATGTGTAAATTAATGTATGTAGTATATGAGTCCGTTAGGGAGTATAATACGTGTTACTTAATGGTGAGAGCTTTATGAATTCTGTGAAAAAATCGGCTTAAAGCGGTTTCAATTTAATTAAAACAGTTTTTCCATTCGTACATGAGCTGTCCTATTGTATTTATATTTGTATGGTTTTGTGTGTGCAAGAAAGAAATATTATTTTAAGTTCTTTAAAAAAATATCATAACACTTTTGTTGTTTTCTATTTCTTTGTAGAAGCGATCAAGCGAATACCTTAACTAAAAAAATAAATAAATTGACTGTTGAAAAACCTTATCAAATACAGATCTTATTTTTCCTGCTAGTTTTGCGGGAATGTACTAACGTAGAAGTTGACGCTGCCATCCACTAAATTGGTATAATGCTGCGTATCAAACTTAATACACAAATGGTAATTTGTACTCTTTTCTTATGACTCTTGGCTTTAGTTATACCGCACCAATGTAAACGGTGAAAATGTTTTTCATTGTGTTTCTTTTCACCGGATTTCGGCGCTAATAACAATTTTAAAAAAATATTGCAATAAACCAATTTATTTTATATCAGAACGTCTATGAAATCAAATGACGGCAACAAACAAAAACATTTTCAAATATACGAATACAAAAACCGCGTCGAAAAATACTACAAAACTTTGTGTTTCAATCTGTTTAAAATAAAAACGGAATATCGACAACAAACAATACAAAATCCCAAAAAGGAACAACACTTTTGTTTAAACGCATTCTTTTTTCGAAGTGGAAAGTTAAACAAGGTTTCGACACAGCAAAACGAGCATGCCATAATCCAAATATGTAACTTGTATCAAAACAAAGGCATGCAGTTTGCCGGGCTATCATAGCAAAATAAATAAAAGTAGCAAATCCTGGTAGATGGGGCTTCAGTGAGGCGCATTTCAGACTGCAGCGCTCTGAGATGTGACATATAGGGATGGGCACGGGTAAACTGACAAAAAGTATCGATAAATAACTTTTTATGAAAAAATTAAACCGACTTCCAAAAAACACTGCAAAGTGAAAAATAACTTTCATCGATCGGTGTCTTTGGTTTCGTGTTTTCGTTTTTGGCACCGACTTCCAAAATTTAAGTTATTTTTCACTTTGCAGTGTTTTTTGGAAGTCGGTTTAATTTTTTGATAAAAAGTTTTTATTTCTCTCTTTTTAGTTGGTTAGATAGTAATTTACCTAGTTACAAAAGCCTAAATGTCAACTCGGTTGAGTTTTACAAAATATCGTTTTTCCCGATGCTGGGCCATTAATTCTTGAGGAGTTCTCCTGGTACTTATCCATCAGCTTCACTTCACTATATGCATTGTGACGAGCATATAGTGCTTAATAACCAGATTAAAGTAATCGAATGAAATGCTTATTATTGAGTAGTTCCGGTCGCTACCTGTGGTCTTCATCATTAGTTTGACTACACCAAATGGTGTTATTAGAATCTTCGAATGCAACTGCACAAGTCACTATAAAATTTGCTCAAATCACTATAGGTGCGCTAAAATATTTGAAGAGTTCCCTCGATTTGTCCCGGATCCCATTATCAGACCCTGACTTAATGACAATGGGACAACCTCTGAAATACCGTTTCAAACAAAAAAGAATTGTTCAAATCGGTTGAGCCGTCTTTAATTAAGCGGTTATCATACATAAAAAAATAAAAATCAAATATACGCGTCGAATTGAGAACTCCGTTTTTTACAAGACGGTTAAAAAATGAAAAACCAATTCCAGATCTACCAACTGATAATAGAGCGAAGTGTGATAGTAAGTCTAAAAACCACTTTAAACACACTACCCAGCTCTATTTTTGTATATTGAGGTGGAAATCTTCATAATAGAAAGAAAGAAGAAAAGAAAGAAAGAAAATTGCGTTTATTGGCACATAGAAAACACATTATAGAGAACATTAAAAATAAAAAACATCGTTGTGCCAAAAGGGCCTCAGCTCAGCATAATGTCAGGTGACAATGCTAAATATTACCACCTAACGCTGATTTTCAGCTGCAGCCCACGGATGCCACACGCTCGAACGTGCAATACACACGCGTAAACATTTCATTTAACACCGCTTGAACGACAAAAAATTGAATTACGCGTAAATAATATGCATGTATATTAATATCAATATAATCAATAAATTAAAATTAAATTAAATCGGAATATAAATCATTAAAATTGTAGAAATTAATAAAATTGAATAATTAAATAATGACCAGCATGTTCCAAAACACGGAGACGGCAGTCGGTAATACTCAAATCGCAGATGAATTTATTTTAATATTCTCATATTGTTCTTGATGTTCGAGTAAATACTGTTTTAGTTTTAACTTAAATGTTGGCCTACTTCCACAGTATTTTATAGGTGGGGGAATATTATTCCAACATTTACTCGCCGCATACCGAAAACTACCTCTGAACGCTGCCGACTTGTGATGTGGTGTCAAAAGGCTCTGAGAACATAGTCTTCCCTGCCGGTTTCTATGACCTCTTGTCCACTCAAGCTTGTCGTACAAATACAACGGTTTTTTAGTTTTGATTAAACCAAACAGAAGATTTGCCAAATGTAATTTACGCCGAGCATTCATTTTTAAAATTTTATGTTTATTTAGATAAGGTGTAACATGACCTCTAAATGGTATATTAAAACAAAAACGTGCGCACGCGTTCTAAAGCCTCTGAATCATTCTGTTGGTTCTAGACAGAAGACCATGTTTCCCATAAGTCAACCACAGAGTTTTGGCCACGTCGTCTGAATGCACCTGGAGAGCTGGATGAAGATCGTCACACCTTGGATGCATGAGGAAAAACGATTTGATCACAAAAGCAGGTCAACTTGCAAGAAGATCGCTTAAGATGTTTGAAAAAAAAAAGAAACGACTAACTGTGGGACAGAAATTAGGGTAGTAGAAAAATCGTGCATGCCAGTTTTTTTTTTACATTTCCTTCCATACTTCTTATAGGGTTTCCTTTAATGCACAAGTAAAAAACCCAAATGTTATTCAATATTTAGATTGAATCATTATGAAAATACAGCGGGGAAATTGGATCATTGTTCATCTAAAAACTTGAAAAACTACAGAATTAATAGAAATTATGAAAATAAATTAGATATAATTATCTATACTTATAATAAATCTGAAGAGAGGTCAATTCTGTACATGAAATATATTTACAAAATAACTATCACGGGGTGATTAGGGATCGATACTGATGCCAAAAATGCAATCAGTAAAATTTTTGTCTGTCTGTCTGTCTGTCCGTCTGTCTGTCTGTATAACCGTTATAGAAACAAAAACTACTCGACGGATTTTAACGAAACTTGGTACAATTATTTTTCATACTCCTGAGCTGGTTATAGTATACTTTTCATCACGCTACAATCAATAGGAGCAGAGCAGTGAAGGGAAATGTTGGGAAAACGGGAGAGGTTACTCCATTTTTTAAGCTTCCGTCGCGTGTGCAACCTTAATGGTTAAAGCTACACAGAAATCATTTATGACGGAAATGTTCTCCTTAAAATTATATAAAAAATATCCCACGACAGCATATATCTATCTTTTATGGTTGACTCACAATAACACGTGTAACTCCCGATAGCTTAGCAGTTCGAAGCTTTCTGATTATTATTCTGCTCCGAAATTTAAAACCACCACAACTTTGCAATGGAACTCGGCTAAAAGTAACCCAATTGCAACAAAATATAATCGAGGCTCAAATTTTAACAGGTTGCGGTGGAAGAGAAACCGTCTTTATTCCCAGAATTCCCATAATACCAAATAATTTTCCATTCCAATTTAAAAGAACGCGATTCCCAGTATCGGTGTGTTATGCAATGACAATTAATAAGGCTCAAGGGCAGACTTTTCCTGTTGCTGGAGTAGATCTCGGTGTCAGTTGTTTCTCGCATGGTCAGTTGTACGTCGCTCTTTCCTGGGTTAGCAGTTCTAGAAATCTTTATGTTCACGTGCCGGACGGGTCAACATTCAACATAGTTTACCCGGAAGCTTTGCGCTGAAGTATTGTCGTTCTATAGGTACTTAAGCCTCATGTGAACGTGATCTAAACAATATTACCAATACATTAACTTAATAACACACAAGGAGTTACACGCTGACGGAGTCGCGGGCACAGCTATTAACAATAATATTGTGCGGTTCGGTATTGCGATATTTTTCAACAGTATTATAGATTGACATATTATATTTCCCTACTAAATTACGAAAGTTAATCTGTGTGTTACATCAAAATCACTGAACCGTGAGGAAGGACATAGGCTACTTTTTTTTACGAAAGGCAACAGCTATCTATGCTAATATACAACGTGTAATTTAAAGGGTATATACCAATGACGTATTATAAATAGACACGTCATATTCCCACAAAACACCTCTCAAAAACGGCACGAAACACACACATAGAGAGTTACTATCTAATACGTGTAAAGAAAGGGACAGAAAATAAATGCCATCTTTAGGTACACCTAATGTTAGAGAGAGATGAATATACATCTTTAGTTAACAACCTCCCCTAACGTCACGTGACTGACTTCATTCATACGCTAGCCGCCATTAGCCGTGTAGAAAAATTAAAATAAAAAATGTATTTCTGTTGATATTTACCTATGAAATTACACATTTTGACCTCTCACGGAGCAGTATAATTAGTGCAACGTCTGAAAACACACAAAGGCATGTTTTTTTCCTAATTTTCTTTTAAAACACATTTTTCTTAAGATGTGTAGTGTCGCGTTCGCGACACAGGTTCGTGCATAACTAAACAGACACGAGGCACTTACCTTGATTTCAACTTGCCATTTTAGAGCGCGGACAACGTATCTATTGTTTATTATATATCTTTCGTATATACATACCGAGTGCACGGCTTCTTTGGATGATAACAAACGATATGGCGAGGGTTTTCTAATCCTATGTCTACATGTGTGGAGCATATAAGAAATTTCAAATTAAGAAGAACGAAGAGAATTATCGTTTTATTGGCAGGTGACGTGGAAAGTGATGACCCTCATAGTGCTGTGACACGTTTGTTATTACTGGTATTCAAGAAACATATGAAACCAATAATTTGGGGTCAATTCTGTGAGTCACTTATTTTGAGCTGAAACTTTGCATAGAGACACCATACCAGATGTTGTCTTCAGTCCTTTTGGATAGATATGGGGTTTCCGTTACACGTTGTATAAGGCTGAAGAGTTTGTTTGTTTGTTTGAACGCGATAATCTCAGGAACTACGGGTTCGAATTGAAAAAATATTTTTAATTAAATAGTCAATTTATAGAGAAAGGCTATAGGCTATATATCATTACGCTAAGGCCAATAGGAGCGGAGCACCAATGAAGAATGCTTCAAAATCGGGGTTAAATTTAACGTTAGCCCAAAGTAACTATTCCACGCGGACGAAGTCGCGGGCAAAAGCTAGTACAACATAAAATCTTTTATTAGTTAAACGTTTTTTTTAAGAGTTACTTTTTTCAAAAATGACCCCATCATCATTTTACTAACGTTACTTTAAGGTCATAGAAGTCTAAATATTTCTAAATCCAGTAGATTCGAAGCAAATTTGCAATGATAAATGAACAGACAGACAGATAAGTCTCAGTTTTTATGTGGAAGTTCAGAACCCTAAAATTCATATTTTATATTCATATACTAAATTTAAAAGTTATAGTTCTCCAAATCTACAGTCTAATTACCTATATTAATTCTGAATTTTCAAATCGAGGAACGTAGGAATAAAAGAAAGTATTGTATAATAGCAAAGGTGACATTATTTCTATTCTTTTGGGGAGCTTACTATATTATTTTCAAAGTTGATAAGTAACAAAACAGTAAAAAGATACTGCGACCCTGCCAGGATTCGAACCTGGAATCTTCTGATCCGTAGTCAGACGCGTTATCTATTGCGCCACAGGGCCGGATACTACATAATACTAAGACACTGTTCGGTTTTATTTAATATCGGTTATTGGCTTGCTGCCAGACTTCGATTTGGAATACAGTAACTTATGTTCTAGCTTGTATTTATTAGCAAGTGTGCTACTAATTCTTCTTATGGGAACAATTTATTGTTGGTACATGTTTGGGGTGTGAACCCTACCTACAATGAAAATGCAATATGTAAGTATGTAAGGTATGTTTTGTTATATCAATAAGTAGACGATTCCCTTATGAATTCATTGCTACTCAATATGTTGCAACACATGTTTTTTTTTTAATTACTAACAATGTGGGTAGAATCCACATTACTAAAAATCCTGTTAACTCCTCCAACTAAGTTGTCTGGAGTGGTTTCACGGCAATAGTGTAATGGGTGAGGTTAGAACCCGCGACATCTCGCTCACAAGTCCAACACCTTAGTCATTAAGCTATTGGATTTTTACAAACGGTGGCTCACTAGGCCTGAGGGGTCGATTACGGTGCATTCCCTCTCTTAGAGCGGAAGCCTGTGTCCCCGTACTGGCAAAGTTATAACGTTAACGAAATGTATAGCTAGACGATATTTATGTGCATAGCTTAGTGTGAAGTACACACTAATATACAAGTCAATGTACAGCGTAGCTCGTACAGTTGGACTGACGAGTTGAGACGATTAGTAATTGTGAATGGTCATCTCTGCATAGTCACTGTTGACTTATTTTGATCTTTTTGTAATGAATGTTGATAGGATTTTTATTAGGTATAATAGAGAAATTTCATGTTTTTCACCATATGTGCGTCTACTTCCTTTATTTCTTGACTACATGACTTAGAGAATTTAAAAGGTGCCGTGTTTATCACATGGCCCAAAACAAAATACAAAATTAGTTGTGTTGTTTTCATTATGAGACTTTTTTTTTTTTTTAACGTGGTAAAATTATCAAATAAGTCCTCCCACTCCGGGCAGGGTGGGAGGGACTGTCAGACTTTTACTGACTAAAATCCACGGTGTTCCTTCAATAACCCTTTACATACCGGGGCCACGGTAACGGGATGAGTCCCACGACCCCGGCAGGCTTCGGCCCTCTGCAGAGGGGGCCTTGTCATGTTGCTGACGCTCTTTGAGGCGCGCGTGGAACACGACGCGCCGTCGACCCGGGCATGGTCCATGGTCGGACAGCGAGTTGCCCTTTACTCGCTGTCCGCATGCCCGCGCCTACGGTGGCCGGAGATCGTCGGCCGACGTCCGACGCCGTGGGCGTCTACCACTGCGGCTGGGCTGGAGGGAGGACGCCATCCTCTCCCTCTCGCGGCCCGCCTCCTCCTTCGGAAGCATGACTGCTTCGCAGAAGGAGGCGACCGCTTCCCACTCCCTCTCGCCCCGCAGCATGGCCTCGACCAATGCCGGGCGCGAGAGGTCTCCGCCTATCGCCGCCGTGAGGACACGTCGGTGCTCTGCCCAGGCGGGGCAGTCTTGCACCGTGTGCTCTACGGTGTCCTCAGGGCGACCCTCGCAGTGGTGACACCCAGACGTTTCCTCCTTTCCCATCAGACACAGGTACCTCCCGAAACTTCCATGTCCGGTGAGGACCTGCGTCATGCGGTAGGTCAGGACGCCGTGACGCCGATCTAGCCACTCCTCAAAGAGGGGTCTTACCGCCGCAATTGCGGCGTGCCCGGCCGTCGGTTGCGACAGTCGTTCCCTCCATACTGCCCTGAGATCGCGCCGGAGCTCTTCCCGCCGCGCCTCGACTTCTCGAGGCAGCGGGGATACGCCCCGGCGCTGCGCCTCCACGCGCCATTCATAGACGCGCTGGAGGGCAGTCGCCTCCAGATCCCAGGGCAGCAATCCGGCAAGGAGGTTGGCCGATTCGCCGGCGATCGTGCGGTATCCCCGGATCATTCGGATAGCCATGACCCTCTGGCATGCGACCAACTTTAGTGGTCGCGTCCGGATGCACAGGGCCCACACTGGAGACCCGTAGAGGGCCATGGACCGCACGACGCCGGCGTACAGCCTTAGGCAGGAGGCGTTTGGCCCGCTGAGATTAGGCAGGAGTCGCCTGAAGGCGGCTGCTGCCCGGTTCAGCTTTGGGGCCAAACTCAGGAAGTGCTCCCTGAAGTTCCACCGGCTGTCGAGGACGAGTCCCAGGTACTTCATCGTCCTCCCGACGCCGATGCGAACCCCCTCCACCGTTATGTGGGACTCGGACCGTGGCGCGTTCCGACCGCCATGAAAGCACATGGCCTCGGTCTTGTGCAGCGCCACGTCGAGTCCCAACTGCCGGATCCTATGAACGACTGTCGCAACCGCTTGCATCGCCAGGTCGGCCGCCGCCTGGTGCGACTCTCCCTGCGCCAGGACGAGCGTGTCGTCAGCGTAACATACTACGCTGACGCCGTCAGGGAGGTCGCCGCGCAGTACCCAGTCGTATCCGATGCTCCACAGGGGCGGCCCCAAGACCGATCCCTGTGGGACACCGCACGACATCTCTCGCCGGTTCCACTCTCCCCGGTGACCGGGGTAGATGACGGCTCTGTCCGTCAAGTAGTCCTCGACTATGCGACGGAGGTAGGTCGGCACCCGGTGATACCGGAGTGCCTCCCTGATGCAACTCCAGGGCAGGGTGTTGAAGGCGTTGGTGATGTCCAAAGACACCGCCAAGACGACCCTGCCCCGGGATACCGCGTCCCCCGTCGTGAGGGCTCTCACGCGCATGACAGCATCCACCGTCGAGCACCCCCTGCGGAAGCCAAACTGGCACTCCGCAAGATCCGGGCCCACCCGCTTCAGGTGCCCGAAGAGGCGGTCTGCAATCACTCTTTACAAGAGCTTGCCCACCTTGTCGAGCAGCACGATGGGCCGGAATGCGGACGGAGAGTCCGCAGGGCGCCCGGCTTTCTGGATCAGGACCAGCTTTCCCGTCTTCCAGCGAAGCGGAAACTGGCCCCTCTCCAGGCATGCGCTAAAAAGCCCCCCTAGTCGAGGCCCGAGAGTCTCCGAGGCCAGGACCCACGCTTTACCTGGCAAGCCGTCGGGTCCTGGGGCGGTATTTTTGGCCTTGAGCCGTTGTACCGCCACTCTCAAGTCTACCTCGGTCACCTCTGGAGCGTCGTAGACGTCGTCGTCGCTGTGGTCCGCGTTTGCGCCAGCTTCAGGTTCCGTCGGAGACGGAGCCATGGGCGGGGGAGCGTGCTCCCCTCGCGATGGGAACAGGGCGCTCACCACGTCCTCCAAGAACTGAGGCTGGAGACTCTGCGTCAACGGGGGAGCCCAGGGGCGGAGCTTTTCTCGCACCCACTTGTAGGGGCGGCCCCATGGGTCCCCGTCCAGAGTCGCCAGCATCTCCTCCCGGGCCAGTTCCTTGGCCCGCCAGATCTCGTCTCGGAGGACGGCCTTCGCTGCCCTGTAGCCCTCGTACAGCTCCGCCTCTACAGTCGCCGCATCCGAAGGTCGGGTGCGGCGCCTGCGGAACCTGGTGTACCGGCGTCGCGCCGCAACGCACGCTTCACGCAGCGCTGCTAGCTCACTCGACCACCAGTACAGCTGACGCCGGGCGCGTCCTTGCCGGACCCGGGGCATGGCCACGTCGCAGATCTCCGACATGGCCTCCCGGAACCACTCCGCCTCGTCGTTTATGTCGGCAGGCCTGTCCGGGGGTGACCCCCAGGCCTGCACGATCGAGGCTTCCAGGAATAGCTCCCGGTCCATCTGCTTCAGCGCCCATCGCGGACCACTCAGGTCCCGTCGGACCGGCGCGTCTGGGGTCTGGGCGGAGACGTCGAACCGGATATACCGGTGGTCGGAATAGGTCTCCACCTCCTCCACAACGCGCCAGTCGGTGACGCGCGGTGACAGGCTGGGGGTGGCGAACGTAACGTCCACCACCGACTCGCCCGTAAACCGCACGCACGTAGGGACAGAACCCCGGTTCTCGATCACCAGGCCCTGCGCACGGACCCAGTGCTCGAGCATCCTGCCCCGCCCATGGTCCATGGACCGGGAACCCCAAGCCGGATTTTTGGCATTGAAGTCCCCGAGGACGAGGGCGGGGAGGGAACCGAGGGCGACGATGACGTCTCCCAGCTCCGTTAGGGAGTTCTGGAACTCGGCGAGAGTTCGGTTCGGGGAGAAATAAACGCCTACCACAGCGATCTCCCCGAACCGTGCTGCGACGATCCCACGCCCTCTCTTGACGCGATCGAGGGGCGGGGTACCGGCGGCGGCCGACGAAACGAGGGTCACCGAGCCGTCTAAGTCCGCCACCCAGTCATTCCTGGGCAGGACAAAATACGGCTCGGCGACCACGGCGACGTTGATCAACCACTGCGCCATGCTCTGGAGCAAAAGTTCCTGAGCAGCGGCGCAGTGGTTGATGTTCGCCTGGAGGAAGCGCAATGGGGCCATTAATCGGGATCCATTGCAGCCTCCTCCAGGGCCCCTCGCGGGGGTTTGGCCACGGCTTCGGCGACGTCGGCGGCAATAGGGACGGCGGCGGCGGCGGCGGCTGTGGCGGTGACGGCGGCGGCAGAGGGCCTACCTCTGCGCCTGGCCTTGGTGGGTGGGGCGCAGGACTTGCCCCCAGCCCGGTGATCGGCCTGCTTGCCAACCGCCTCACATGCGAAGCAGTGAGGCGGGGCGGAGCACGAGCCGGCCTTGTGACCGGGCTGACCGCAGCGGAAGCACCTATCGCTGCGGTCTACCTCCGAGGTGCACACGCATGCCGCATGGTTGCCCACTTGGCAGCGGAAGCACCTCAGGGGTCTGGGGTCCAGGATTTTCACCTGCGCAGACACCCAACCAACCAGGAGCCTTCGGCCCTCCTGGATCTTTTTGGCCGCCGGGACGGGGCAGCTAACCGTAATGGTTTGCGTCCCCGTGAAGCCAGGACGCAGGGCGCCCGCCCTCACCTGATCGGGAGGGCACTCCCCAGTCCTGGCTACGGCGGCCACCACTTCCTCGGCCGTCACGGAGTCATCCAGACCCGATATGCGCATGTCTGCGCGCTTGGTGGGTCTGGAGACTCGGGCCTCCTCCGCATTTAAGGACGCTCTGAGCCGTTCGGCCAGAGCGTTAGCGGTAGGGCCACTGTCCGCGCCGGGGATCTCCAACATCCGAGCCCCCGTCGCAGTGACCCGGTGACGGAGGCCACCGGTGATGCCTAGCTCCGTGATGTCTATCACCTGCCGCGCCTTCGCGAGCACGCCGCGGTACGACACGCCCCTCTTCACCGCGTCCGGCTGCAGTGTGATCACTACAGCCGTGGTCTTGGGGGCGCGCAGACGCGCCGCGGCGTCTCGCCGCCGCCGTCTCTCCCTACGCCGCGAGGACCTCGCTGCGCCAGCAGCCTTCCTCTTCTCCCCGGCCACTTGCCAGTCGGCGCCGGCCGGAGGAGTCTTTGGAGGAGGCTGCTGGGACGGCTGGTTCCCGGCCTGGGCCTTCTTCTTTTTGGCCGCCTGCTTCGGCCCCGCAGGTGTCGGGGTCGGAGGCGGCTTTGATGGGCCCGATTTCGGCTTGGCCGGGGCCGTCTTTGCCCTCGCAGGGGCCGCCGTCACTGGTGCCGTCCGCACCGTGGCCGTCTTCGCCTGAGGCGGCCTCGTCGTCGTCTGGGGAGGCATGGATGCGGCCGCAGCCGCGTACGAAGTCGCCGCCAGCGGGGGTCGCAGCACGCGGCTCTCCAATACGGAGAACCGCTGCTGGAAGGCGGCCAGCTCCTGTCGCACCAGGTCGAGAACCGAGTCCTCCGCTGGTGTGGGCTGGCCTTTCTCCTTTTGGCCCCGCGGCGGCGCATTCCGCTGGCCGCCTCCCCGGATTGCGGCCAGGTCCGCCTTGAGGGCGGCGTTCTCCCTCTGGAGAGCCTCTATGGCGGCAGTCAGGCGGGTGACCTCCGGCCGCAGATCGGACATATCGTCCCTTGCAGCCGGAGCCCCGCCGTAAGTCCGCGTGGCCGCCAGGATGGAGGCCGTGGCTTCGCCGATCGCGTCCTCCTTGCTCCTGCGGTTGCGCTTCCGCGAGATGGTGCGGATGGCAGCCGCCACGGCCTCTTCTAGTTTGGCCTCGCTCGAGGCCAGACCAGTGTTGGGCTCTCCAGAGGGAGGCCCCCTCCCCGAGGTCTTGCCTCGGCCTTTACCCCGCACGCTAGTGGGGATCTTGCGGGCCGAGACAAGCCCCTCCTCCGACGACGACTCGTCGTTGCGGGGGCGCTTGAGGAACTCCTTCCTCCTGTCGGCGCCCCCCTCGTCACTCCTGACTGCGCTCCCAGAGATTAAGCTCTGGAAGCTCTCGGCGTCTGATTCCGAGTCGGTCTCCGACCCGAGCACCAGCGCCCCCTTCCTCCGCAGAGCGGCGCTCTGCGCTCGCTCAACGTTCGGTGCCGGTGAGGTGGACGTGCTGGACAAGTCCAGCGACTCCACCTCACGGGCACGTGAGCCTCCCTGGCTCAATGCGGCGACTGCCGGGGTAAATTTGGGGTAAAAGTTGTCGCTGTCCCCCCCAGAATACGACGGGACTGACCGGACGTGTCCGGTGCGGGACTCCCCAGCTGCTCCGCAGCCCGCCTGGGTAGTTTTTACTCGAACTTTGTCTGCCATTTTTTTGTTACTTTTTTAGTGAGGTGAGTTCCTCCGACCCTATCTCCCATTTCCCCTCCCCTGGTTCACTTCACGGTTACGTCTAAAGATTAGACGCATACCGGAAGTGAACCTTTCCTCCCCCTTGACCCGATCTGTGAGACCGGGCCCCGCGCCGTCTAGAAGCTCGAGCTAGCTGCTCGATCCTCCAGGCGGCGCGCCTTTCCCCCGGTGTGTCCCTCTTGGTCTGGTTTCTCCCTCTGGGCCCGTCCGGCATGAGTGCCTCTACCGGCATGGCCCCAGAGATCATCGAAACACGCAAGCCCCACCACGACGACAACGTGGGGACACAGTTGGTGGGGTTCATTATGAGACTTAGTTGCAAAAGGTTAACTCAGAGTTAGTTGTTAGAACTAGGCCAAAAAACATTTTTAAATACATTTTTTAATTACATTTGAAAATACAAAAATGCACAAAGGTTCAGTTTAATTAGACAACTACAAGAGGACTTTGACTTGGTAACAAAATAGTCTCACGACGCTGGTCTTGTATTAAATGCTAGTAAGACCAAATTAATGTACATTAGTTCCAGTCAAAATAGAAGCCCTTCCTTGCCTAAATTAACAGCTCACAGTCATGAGTGTTTGCATGACAATTGGCTTAATAAAGTAGCCAAGTCTTGCAGCTGTGACCCCATAGATGTTGTAGATAGTCAAAAATACCTAGGACTTACCATTGATAGCCGTCTTAATTGGAAGGAGCACATTAACGGGGTGTGTGACAGATTGAGATGTATGTTAGCAAAATTCTCTATTATAAGATGCAAAATTCCATATCAAACTCTGTTAATGCTTTACAAAGCTCTGGTCGAAACAACGATATCCTATGGTCTGTCGAGTTATGGTAGGACATATAAGTCTCACCTTGATCAAATATATACACTTCAACTACGCATATTAAAAGCAATTGTCCCGCACACAGAAATCAAAAATACAGAGAAGTGGTAAGGGGGCGTATCGGTGTCCGCGCGACATGGCCACAGGGCTCATGTCACAGGCAAGTGGCCGTCTCCGCGAACTAGTGCGCTTTCGACGGCGATCGTGATAATATATATGAATGCCGAGTTGTTCTGTGGTATCTTGTAAAAACCGAAGCCAAAACCAAATCTATGTAAATCATGGAATCACTTACCATATGTAAGTACAAGTATTTTACAATATTTGTCTTTAAAATCATGAAAAACAATAAATCGTAAAATATTTCTTGGTTTTACTATGTTATTTTTGTTTTCAAATATCAGAGCGACTGTACTCCTTTTGCTATAAATACATTGCTCCTTAACCACTACCTGAGTTCGTCACTAAGTAACTGGACAAGCAATGTAAACATAACATACGAAACTGTATTACGCGGATTCATCGCGTAGTGAGGCCGTCACTTCTTGCGACGAATTAGTGATGTGCTTGTGCAGATCCACTAACGTAGGCTATCGACAGCAATGTCGATTGACGAATGAAATATTGCTATTATAGTTTAGGGGTTTTTCAACCGATGACATAAAAAAGAGGAGGTTATCAATTCGACGCGTATATTATGATTATTTTTTTATGTATGATCACCGATTACTCGGAGACGGCTGAACCGATTTGAAAAATGCTTTTTTTGTTTGAAAGGGTATACTTTGAAATTGGTCCCATTGTCACCAAGTCAGGATCTGATGATGGGATCCTGGAGAAATCGAGGGAACTCTTCAAATATTATAGGCACACCTATAGTGATTTGTGTATTTTTTATAGTAACTTGTGTAGTTGCATTCGAAAAGCACCATTTTGAAGTAGACCTGATGATGAAGACCACCGATGGCCACTGGAACTACTCAATATATAAGTAGGAATAATAAGTAGTTCATGTGTTCCGCTTCGATTACTTGAATGTGGTTATTAAACACAATATGCTCGTCACAATGCATATGGTGAAGTGAAGCTGATGGTGAACTACCAGGAGAACTCCTCAACAAATAACAGCCCAACATTGGGAAAAGCAATATTTTGTAAATGAATATAAGTAGTTGAAATTTAGGCTCTTGTAACTAGGTAAATTAAAAATCGACCAACTAAAAAGAGTGAAATAAAAACTTTTTACCAAAAAATTAAACCGACTCCCAAAAAACACTGCAAAGTGAAAAATAACTTTAATTTCGGAAGTCGGCGCCAAAAACAAAAATACAAAACTAAAGACACCGACTACCGAAATAAAAGTTATTTTTCACTTTGCAGTGTTTTTTTGGGTGTCTGTTTAATTTTTTGGTAAAAAGTTTTTTATAACATACGGAAACCTCTAAGAAAATATGTTTAACTTTTATTTTACATGAGATGACAGAAATAAAAATACGTTGAAAAGTCAAGTGGACAAAAAAGTAAAAAAAAATAAACAATTTATTTTACGCCCGCAGCATGCGTAAGGAGTTCCGACGTCGCCGTCGCTACAATAGTTTATTTTTCAATCTGTCAACCGTTTTAGCCCGGTTGGAAGATCGATGTAAATAATGTTTTTTTACTTATTTTGATTTTTTTACAGAGTAGTAGAGAAATGCGTAACCAATATTCGTAAAGTAAGTTACTTTAATTTTAGGTTAATAATCGGTGGTGTTTTTCGGTTTAGAATTATCGTATGTTATGCCTGATCCTCATGCTGTTTCTTTATTTTTTATGGTTTTTGTATTTTGCTTCCATTGAAGCTTCGAATGCGTTATAATAATCGGCATGGTTCAGATAATATATTTGTGAATTGAGCTTAAAATAAGTCAATATATTCATGCTATTTATTTGTGATGCATGGATGTGTGTTTGTTTTCATATATTTAACAATTTATCTAGATACTAACTAGGATTTTTCTTATAACAAAAACCTATTAAACTATTATTATTATCAAACTACTAACCTACTAAACTATTACCTGCGGTTACCCCGCAGGTAATAGTTGCGTAACACACTTACAGTAGGAATCGGTTTCATTATGCTAAATCAACAACACTCACTGCGGTATTTACGTTGTTGAGCAGACCAATATTTCGAACATATGAAGCAATGGATTAGCAATATACGTCAAAATCATTCAGATCTATCAAGATCTATGTATCGTGTGTTACGTATATATTGCGATGCTTATTATATGGTGACGTTTAGAAGTAGCTTAGGATGTATGTAAATGATAAATAAGTGTTTTTCGTACTTTTCAGCTTCCCAAAAGATGGTAACATAAAAAAGGAATGGATTAATGCCACAGGCATGCCACCTAACTGGTACCCTACAAAAAATAGCACCATATGCTCGGTTCACTTCAACGCAGAAATGTTCTAGTCTCTAAAGAAAAGTCGCAGGCTTTTTGAATGGACAATTCCAAAATTAAGAGTACAACTGATATTTGCAGAAGTGTGTTAAATTTTATTTTATTACTGAAAGCTATTCTCATGACTTAGGGTATTCATAAAATCAGTCATTCAACTTTTCAGGATTCTATACAACCTATACGGCTGGTATGTTCCGATCAAGAGCGTAATATAAGTTAACATCGACTTCTATTTGACCTATCACTATGATAATTAAATATTAAGATTTAAGTCGAAAGCGCCAGGGTAGCCCTTAATACTTAGTAGGTAGTACTTAATAATAATTATATAATGTTATGTTCTTAATAATATGTTTATTGTTATTGTAATATTTTCTGGACATGCCATTTTTTATTTGGTTCATTTTCAGGTGCCCAAAAAAAATTGTACAATAATAAATGGAAGAATCGATAACTTTCCGATTTAGTCAATCACTAGCGTATATGTAAAATAAATTGCTTTTGCACAGCACAACGATAGCGACCGATGTTTTTGTGTGGGTAAATTCTACGGTGCATGGTAAATACACGCTGTGTTTGACGGAATAAGGTTTATTATTGATTGTATAGTACGTTCTGATTTAAGAAATGCGGGTGTGTGCGCGAGTGCGTATCTATTGATTTTATTAAACTGCATGTGTAGTTGTTGCCCCGCCCAGCGCCTAACTGGAGACACACGGTTCCGATATAATTTCGTCTGTTGACCAAATCTACTTATTTATTTTATCTATGGTCCCGCATAACATTAAAAAGAAATACAAAGATGACTACCGTAAATTATTTGAATTTTGTAAAATAATACCTATACATGAAAAAACTAAACTTGCGCTATTAAAGGAAAACTTTTTTAATCAGAACCTAAAGAAAATAAGAACTATAAATAATAATGAAATTAGGACTCGTGGCACCATCAATGCTAAGCTGTTACTTCCAAAGTACACGAATTTGCACGGCAAAAGATCGTTAAAATATATAATACCTTATCTTATAAACCAACTACCTATACCATTGAGGGACCAAGTGACTCAGAGAAACATAAAAACAAATTAACACAATATTTTATACAAAATATAAATACCTAACAATATATTATAAGAATCAAGAATAACACCTGACACCAAAACAAAAATATTATTTAAAAAAAAAAAATAACTATTTATAATAAACATTTTACTTTCTGGGAACAACCTGTGTCGTCTAACATTCTACCACCACTTTTGTTATAAAGACGGCCGGCCAGAATGGTCACCCATGTGTGCTCGTTAGTTGTAGTAAATAACTGTTACTTTTTTAGCTTATACCCCCAATGTAATTTAATTATTTGAACAAGTATTTTTTTAAGATTGTAAAATTATGTAGTCGATGTTTTTTTGGTGCACGGTTAAACTCTACTGAGTTTATGTTGGCACCAACTTAAATGTAAATAATGTGTGTGAACTATGGAACAAATAAAATAAATAAATAAATAATTAGAAAAAAGAAAAGCGAAATAAAGCTTATTTAGTTCACAGACAGAGGGCATACAATAATGGTACATTAAGTATTTTTATATTTATTATTTCAGAAGAATTAGATGATAAATATATTATTGTTGTCTTGATTTATTCGTTAAAAACTCTTGTTTAAAAGTCAAAAGTATTGAGCGTCCCCATGCAGTGAGAAGGTTGTTCGCACAACGACTAGCAAATCTACAGTCCTTAAATCGAAAGGTAGCCCCACTAAATAATGTTATTTTATTAATGATAATATTTAATAAAATAATATCTTACTAATATTATAAATGCGAAAATTGTCGAGGATAGATGTTTAGATATTTGTTACTCTTTCACGCAAAAACTACTGAACGGATCGGAATGAAATTTGGTAAGTAGATACTTGATCGAGTAGGGCGCGCCAGAGTCCAGACTGCGGTTGTGTCCTATATAGGTGCACCCTGCGCCGCGCCGTGCCTCGCTGTCGCCGTCAACGGTGCCGCTTCCATCGACGTCATCGGTTTGTTCGAGAGGTTTCCGAACAATACTCGTAGTTGACATTCTGTAATAACACATAGGATACTTTTTATCTCGGAATTCCTACGGGATCTGGATTTATGCGGGAAAACTCTCCCACGTGAAAGAAGTCGCGGGCTGAAGCTAGTAGTATATTATACTGGTGTACAATAAAGAATATTCTATCTATTTATATACTACATATTTACTACTATTTATATTTATATTTATTTATATTATGTGAGATATTGCCTGCATTAAACAAAATAGATAGTTTCTTGTTTGACCGCCTGGTGGTAAGCAATGATGTGGTCGAAGACGAAGTAGGTACTCTTACCTATTGACTCTTGTCTTAAACGCTCCGAATGACATAACAAATGTATTCATTATATTATGAGATCAGTAAGTCGCGATTAATAATAGCCGCATGGTTAGATTTTCAAAGTTAAGTAACTCTAAGCAAGGTGGCTTCCGAGAATGTGTAACATATAGTTCTTATCTCTTAATCAACACCTATGTGCAATGGACCATATTTTCCTTGATCACACAGTGGGGGCTCTTGATCGACTCTTTTATCGTTCTATTGATCATCCTGGTCTTTGTTACGGAGTCAGCAGAATTCTAAGGGACCGTATAGGCACATTTTACGCACGAATAATGACGACAATTTGTAGTGAAGTATCTCCTTTGCTGTAGGGAATACTTTCAGGTATTTTTTTTTTCTTTTCTTGTATCTGCAATCAGTTGCCAGACTATAATCAGATTTGTTTTGTGATTTTTGGATTGTGTAGGATCAGGAAGGCAGGGCGTTACTGTTCATTCAGAGCACGTGATTTCTTTTGAGTATCTTAACCACGATTTCGTTAGTTAATCCGGATGCGAGTGGATTGGGATGTTGTGTCAGACGTTCGGTGTGCTGGATCTTGAAGCGCTCTATTTCCGAGGCCACTGTTACAATGTTTAGGTACTTGTGGACTTCGTCATTTTTCGTAAACCATGGAGCATTAGTGATGTTCTTCAGCATGTTATTTTGCACCCTTTGCAAGCACGCGATGTTACTCTTGCTGGCAACTCCCCATAACTGGATACCATATGTCCGTATACGTTTCAGAATGGAATTGTATATTAGGAGTTTATTGTCGAGGGAGACACAAAAACTCTTTTTATCAAGCATTAACAGGTCGCGGCTTCGAACCCAGCCTTTACACTATTGCCGTGAACTCACTCCAGACAAAAGCATATTTAGCTTAGTTGAAAGGGGTTACCAAGATAGCTAGTAATGTCAATTTTATCTGCATTGCTAGTTCTCTTTTAAAAAGACACCGATACACCTTGGCAAGACTTTGCTTCGAAGATGAAGCAAGCTTGCCTAGAAATAACGTATTCACTCTTGACTTACGACCCCAGGTTATAGCTTTCATTGAGCAGGTTAAATATGAAACTGAAATTGATAAATATTGAGACTTAAGTTTTAGAACCATGACCTATTTCACAAAAATGATAATTCATCATGTCAACGGGTTACCTATTTCCTGTACCTACATGCCTTCACATTATAAATCAAATCAGTAAAAAAAACACAATATAATTTTTACGATCCAACAAAGTCTCCTTTTATCGACCACATCCCATCACTAAGCGCTCGACAGACGCCGTGTGCAGCGTTGACCCCGCGAGATACTCGGAATTAGATTTGTAAGCTATCACAACCCTACCAGGTCAGAGCCGGATATTATATCGGCTTTAAAACAATGCCCCTTTATAGTACACGCTACACAAATTTCTTTCAACTCGTGTGTCTTCCTAGAACATGAAGGGAGTTTGGGAATATTTATACAACGTGTAATTTAAAGGGTATATACATACCAAGTGCATGGCTTTTTTGGATGATAACAAACGATATGGCAAGGGTTTTGTAATCCTAAGTCTACGTGTGTAGAGCTTATTACAAATACCAATACACTGATACTAGAGACCGAATTTTTCAAATTAAGAAGAACGAAGAGAATTATCGTGTTATTGGCAAGTGATTTGGAAAGTTATTGACCCTCGTAGTGCTGTGACACGTTTATTATGATTGGTATTCAAGAAATATATGAAACCAATAATTTGGTATCAATTCTTTGAGTCAGTTATTTTGTGCTGAAACTGTGCATAGAGACTCCATACCAAATGTTGTCTTCAGCCCTTTTAGATAGATATGGGGTTTCCGTTACACATTGTATAAATTTTCGTTGTTTATGTTTAAGTTAAAAACAAAGAACGAAGACTAGCCTGTATTTTCCCCTGCATATTTTAAAGACAACAGTTCCAATGTAAGCAACATTGTCGTCTTTGGTGCAAATATTAATTTATAAATCACTAGCTGACCCGAAGAAGTTCGTATCAATATTCAATGACGAACACAAAAAAAATAATTATTCAATTTGATGTAGTCATTCGGAAGCTATGCGCGTTCATATCTACATTTCGGCGATTCATATCATATCTATATACAATACAGATTTCATAATATTTTTTTCTGAAATGGCTTTTGTTATTTTTTTTAATTTATAAGAATATGTGTTTAGTTTAGTTTCTCAGTTGTACTAAGAATTCTAGTTATGTAGTAAGTATTTATAAAGAAGCTGTTTTAATATGGAAAATAATTTATGCAAGATGTTCCAGAAGCGCATGTATTCATATTTAAGGATGATGTAATGTATCAGGTATAAAGTAAATAAACAATATCCAAATATAAATAAAATAAATGTAAAATGTAACAAATTAAAATAAATGTTTAAAAAAAAAACTAAGTTTGATCCGCGCAATTTCAATCGCACGAAAGTGTATCTATTTCACAGAAACAGTATATTTTAACGGGATAAAAGTAGCCTATTTGCAAGCCATCCAGTTCCGTGCTTGAGTAACAAATATTTACACATCCGTATGTATAATTTCCTATTTGAAATAATTCCTTAAATCGCCATCAAATGGCATTCAACAAAAATGATAGGTCTATAACCGAAATATTAGTATTTCGGATCCTAAATACTGTCGCTTCATCTAATAATAATTATTATTATTACTTATTTATTCGTGAGCCAAAAGGTATCTATGAATTCACACACACACCATAATACTAAATTAATCTAAAAGCGGCCTGCAATAGAAAAATCTTTTAATTACAACAAGAATTATCTTCTCCTTAAAATATAACAACTTGTGAACATACGTAAACTTTTCCTGTAAACTTGGTCGAACTTTGATGAAAAACCTGCCCATATTTCGGCTAAAGCAAATTTAATGTAGGCACAAATTCTGTACTTAAGGTCCTTGGCAATAAAACTTTTTTAATAACGTTTTCTCGTTTTTATCTCACTTATCCATCGATACGGTGAACTTAAAACAAAAAGACCTTTGTCAAAAAAATGGAAGGTTAGAAATATTATCACTTTGTGACAGTGATTAGGATCGTCAATGATTTATTGGCTACGTGTTTAAATTGAAGGATTTCTCGATTTAACTCTTTTGTGGATTTAGTTTAGAAGGATCAAAGAATTAATATTACTTTATTTTTCTGAATACAATAGGAGTGATTAATGAAACGTCCATATCACGTTCTCCAAAAATATTAGACACGCATTACTTTTGTTTTCACATTTCGATAAAATAAAAAAAAATATATCTACGAAAATATACGATGTGCCTCAAAGTAGGTACAGGTCACGTCACTAAGTTACAACACATTTTACACACAGTTTTTTTTCGCTTTTGACATTTAATTGTGGAGTTTGAATTTATTTATATTGCATTATTTTTTGGCATACATAATAATTATGTCTCAAAGTGAAATTGCAAGAATATTACTTCAATATATTAAATTGTTCAATGAACCTAATGTTATGTAGGTTGTTTTATACTGTATTATACCTATTGTAATAATGATCTACCCTTCAGAAACTACTGGAGAATGATAATTCGTGAGAAAGTGATGCAGAAGGGAGGCCCTCAATAAAGAGAATACGACGCAAGAAGGAGGAGGAGGTGTAAGATTTCGACACAATTGTTTGTGAAATAAATAAATTAAATGAACTTGTCTATTGTTTTTTAATTTAACGAACGACGGCCTGATTATCATTAATTATTTAATCAATACAGCTTAAATATAACATAATTGTAAATTATGTACAGGCGGATGGCGTATTTAGTTAGTTTTAGCTCATATTCTTATTTAAAATCGTACCTTTTTTAATATTTAATATTATACATTTTTAATATAATCTTATTTAAAAATTACTCAGACTACTTATAACCATTTGCAATGATCATGCAAAAAATAGCTTGCTTTTGGAATAAGTTTGGAGATATTTATATTTTTCCTGTTGGTATACAGGCTAAAAATATATTCTATCAATCAAACCTCAGAAATTTAAGATTTTAGCAAGAGGGCCCTGTGGCGCAATGGATAACGCGTCTGACTACGGATCAGAAGATTCCAGGTTCGAATCCTGGCAGGGTCACTCAATTTTGAATTTTTGAGACGATTATTACAAATAGTAATTTCTTTTGAACGATACATTTATTGCTACTGCTTTTTTATATAAGTTCCGTCTACCGCCCATGAAAGGAAATGTTGCCATAATTACAAGGTGTTTTCAACACAAAAAACGTAGTAAGTATAAGCAATGGCATTTCGACTATGCCAGTTGCCAAATAGCTTGGCGTGTCTGGCATTTCATAGCGCGTTGGTATGGCGGAAATTATGCTTTCTGTACGACGACGTTGAACATTCTTTTAATGTTCGCCTAAAAATATTTGCTGTTAATGTGAAAAATTAAGATTTGTTATTAACTGTTTTTAACTTGTGACTAGATAAGTGGATAGATAAAACATTAATTTTGTAAATAATAATCGTTCTTTATTTCAGACAACAATATCCACAATAATTAAAACTTACAATTCTAAATGTTAGTAACATATTTAACTTACATACTGTGTTAGTACTTATATACTATTACAGAAAAGACTTACAATTATAGAAGTTAGTTAGTACAGAAAATTTACTTACAAACTACGTTAGTACTCGTATTGTATAACTGACTGGGTGCTCTCTATGAGATGCTTGATAATGTGGCTATCATCATGCCTGTCAGCTATAACTCTCAGAAGGCTGTTGCGACTGTCCCTTAATCTGGCCAAAAGAGACGGATTCTTTTTGCTTAAATGTAAAATGAAAATCAATAAGAAAACATTGTTACATTGCTGTCACGGTTGGCTCAGTGGTTGGCTGCTGTGCTGCGTGTCGCGGATTCGATTCACGCACAAACGTTTATTTGCCATTTAAATAATAGTTTTAGTTGTGTCCTGCCGAGGTTGCGGGATTGTGCCGAGATACTGCGACCCCGGAACGTAAAGGAAATTGAAGGAACTAGGTGGGTTTTTAATCAGTAGAAGTGTGAAGTACTCTACCGATTCCAGAGTGGGGGGAGTCATTAGATGATTTTCCGTCTCCTAACGCTGCAACCCCGGCGAACGTTGGCTTCGTCATTGCTACTGGCTATTCTGTAATGCCGGCTCTTCACGTTGGCCAACATAGTGGCGAATGTAGTGGCCAATTCCTATTGGCCAACGTGTAGAGGAGGTGTTTGTGCATCTTGGGTTGTATTGGAATGATGACCGACGTTTTTTATAGTCACGCGTCGGTGTAAACAAAATGTTAGTAATGACTAATAACGAAGAAACTTTTCGGTTTATAGAGCTCTACCAAGCCGTAAATTGTTTGTGGAACCCAAGAAGCAGCAGTTAGCGCCTCAATATCCATTTTAATAAATACGTCCGCACATTCTCCTCATCCGGTAACATAATTATGTAATTGGCTGACTGACACAGTCCACTTGAGCCAGGTCATTGCTGTATAAATTTTGTATTATATAATTCGCAACTACCTCTTAAGATACAGGATAACTCCTAGTTTAAGAGGTAGAATTAAAATGTTTTGTTGTATCATGATCTGTGTAAATAAACGTCTATTGGCCTGAACCGAAGTAAACTGAACGACCGTCCAACGTGTGGACGCCATCACGAACTCTTGGTCAATATCCTGGCCACTACATTCGCCACTGTGTTGGCCAACGTGAAGAGGGCGCGTGGAATTCGACTTCCTGTTGACTCGGGCCTTGACTTTAGGTCAACAATAATTAATTATTTAATATTCGCTTTTCCTCATACGTTGCCTCTCATCAAAACAGAACCATAAAAATTCGCGGACGAGAAGAATGTTTTCGTGCCATAAAACCTCATCATACAAACATAACCTTTGATACGTAGAGTTTGCATCACTCCAGGCTCAGCACGGCAATAAAACCCTAACGACAACGAAATGGTTTCGTATAGTGCAATAAACGAATCTTTATGTGGTACACATATTATATTAGAGGAATGTAAACAAGCGACGACCTTGGAGAATAACCGATAATATCATTCGTGTCAAGAAATGGCAGATTTGGGAGATGATTTTATTTTTTGGGAAGAAACAGGAAAGCTGTTTTAATTTTTTTTTAATCCCATTCTGTCCTTCTCCTGAGCAAAGGATTTCTTAGTAGTGCGTTAGGATGTTTGGTTTTTATTTTACATAATTAGCCCGTCATTTCTGTTTTATTTTGTTAATAATAACTCAGTAGGTACTTTTGAATAATCCTTACTTCCTTACTAATATTATAAATGCGAAAGTAACTCTGTCTGTCTGTGTGTTACGCAATCACGCCTAAACTACTGAACCGATTATATTAAATTTGGTATAGAGACGTTCTAGAGCCTCAGAAAAGACAGGCTATTTTTTAATGCGAAAAAAGGGCTGTAAGTTGTTGAAATAGGGGATGAAAGTTTGTATGGAAATTACGTCATTTTTAAATCTAGAAGCTTGAAACTTATTTTTTGATCTCTTGATTAGATATAAATAAATACGACAAACAAAGTTTGTAAAAGTTTTACGCAAAAAGGGGTAAAAAACGCGAACGAAGTCGCGGGCAGAAGCTAGTATTCAATAAATCTGATTTTGCCAAGGGGTGCATCGCGTTATCCAGCTACTGGTTTCTGGAATTCATATAGGCAGTCGCCACATTTAAAACACTCAGTACTCAGTTGCATTCAGTTATACAGAAATCCGAATTCAACATAGAAACCTGGCCAAGCAGATTATATTAAATTAGTTAGACTTGCGTTTCACCACCATTCCAGATGGTAAGCAATGATGAGATCGAAGATGAAGCGCGCTTATCTACTCTTGACTTGAAGACCTCTTGTAGTCACTTAGTTTGTAATTTTTTTATTAGCTCTGGCTGGAACATTTAATTATTAAAATTAAGGCTACTACTATAGGTAACACCATAGAAGCGGACAGCATCCGTGTTGACTGGTCAGAGACAGCGATGCGTTTAAATTATGAGTTTCCGACGTCATTTTAATATATTTATTTTAAGCATTCTTTTAGTTTTATCTGTTTAGGTATTTAGTGTTATTGAGAAGTGTATAGTTTCCTACTAGATTATTTAATCTACCTTCTTAAAAAATAAATATCGTTTAAATGGATTTCCGCAAATAAACGAATTCCATTCTGACCTCCAATATAATTATCAACCAATGTATAACATAAGTACATTTTTAGATAATACCGGTATTTTAAAAGGGAAAGTCTTCAGTACCAATATCTCCGTAAAATCGTCCCTAAATCAAACGAAAAAGACTAAAGGCAATCGAAGATTCCAATATATTTTTATTCGTTTCTCGAGAGGTAAGAAAAGTGATTACGGTAAGGCCACATTACTGTCAGACCAGCGTGCAAGGTCAGGGCTGGCTATGTCGCAGGATTAGTGAAAAAATGTTTTTACATAATTTGGCTATTTGGAAAGAAAGAAAGAAAAAAGGAAGAAAGACAAATAAAGAAAGAAAGATTTTTGTCAAGGCCAGTCTATAAAAAGGTGATACTAGTTATGTTGTGCTAACGACAAGATCAGCTACTATCCCCCGCAGTGAAACAAACCGGTCCCATAGTAAGCTTGGCAGGTGTACACGTTCCAAAGCGTAGATTCAACGGAGAAACATGCAATATGCACAGAGGATGTTCTTTTTACTCAGAGCTTTATAATAGATATATAGATATATTCCTTATTGTACACCATAACAGTAAAACAAATATGGACTTAACAACTAAAAAGAGTGATACAATGGGCGGTCTTATCGCTAATAGTGATCTTTTGCAGACAACCTAAAAAGTAGTGAATACAGTCATTTTGAAATTATATTCTATAAAATCTATAGATACAATTGATAGTGTAGGAAAACTTAAATAAAAAATGCCAACAGGCAATTCCCGGGTTGTGAAAAAATTTCTATTAGATTTTTCTAATAGATACTTCTCAGTACTAGCCCGGAGTTTGAAAGTTGGCGGTGTGATACCCTAGGAAAACTCAGTAAGAATAGAATAGAATAGAATATAATAGTTGGTCCTGCGCCTGATATCTCTCCGGTCGTGTCGGTTTGCCATACCATCGGGTTATGAGACGGCGCACATAGTTGCGCACTGTAATATCTCTTATCTCGTCTGAGTTTGGACGCCGTGACCGAAATCGGCCCTGAAAACTATACTATAACTCACTAAGTTGCCAAATTCCTAGATTTTTCGCAAAACAACAATTTCAACAATTTCACTGCTACAGTTACAAAAAAGGGACGCGATGTAAGGAAAAGGATGGTCATCGGACTATAAATCAACGTCTTTTAGTCACAAGAAATTGAGGAAGAATCCTTGTTTTTCTACACGTTTTGTATAGGTTTGTAAATGCTGATAAGAATATATTTAAATAAAATTGTAGGTACTCATTCTATATGTCACTACCGCTATAAATTGTCTGCTAAAGGCGGCTGACCCCATATAGGTACTTACTGTGTTAAATAATGATAAAATTTATCATTATCTGCTTAACTTTTCCCTCTTTTGTCAGGGTTAGCTTCTAGTTCAGTATAGAACGACTGCCTTTCTGACCATATAACCCAGTGGCTAGGTAACATCATACCCTTGTCCGTATTTTTTACGTATTAATTATCTTATTTGTAATCTGTAAGACCACAACATCGTTCAATATTAGAATTACGCTCGATGAAATTCGCTCTAAAATGGCACAATTTCAAAAAATCAATCCTACCAGCAATGACACCAGTCGGAAGCTGCGTTGGAAAATACTTATAAGTGTAAGTGTCAGTCAGTAAAGGTCTGACTGACTCTTTCGCCCGCCCCAGCTCGGAAGACATCCATTAGGATTTCCACCTAGAGAAAAATAGTTTCTATTGATAATTTGGTATACGTTAGGCAACTATGACGATGACCGATGACCTTGTTAAAGCTCATGTCTGTTTATAAATTGATTAGCTGTGCCCCTTGCTTTACTAAAACCTACAAAAGTTTATTACAGTTTGTATTTCATATTTTACATTGATAGATAGATAGATATATTCTTTATTGTGCACCAGAAACAGTAAAACAAATAAGGACTTAACAACTAAAAAGGGTGATACTGATCTCCACTGTTGTATAAAGCTCAAGGTTTAGGTTCAAAGCTTTCCACTCGTCCCGTGGGCTGACCTTTCTAACTAATTCGTCATGAATTCCTCTAAGTCAATATTTGATAATATTAGTAGGGATGAATAAAAACTTTAATCCCATAAGCAATGCACACTTAGTAGTTCCACGTTTTTAGTTTCCTGCTTCATATTTGTGTACGAGTTTTTTGATTTTGCATGTTTTTCTGTAAAAAATATACATACTTGCTGAAACAGAAAAATTATATACATATAATAATGCACGTACGTGAAACAAATCACAAAGTCAAGTAAAATAGTCCTTATCCTTAAATAAGCCAATAACCCAGTATCAGTTATCATAATTCATTAATAGTAATGTGCGGTCTACCTGACTATCGAATTCTTATATCTGTTCCCATAAATAACTAAGGTAAATCTTTTACCTTTTTCTTTTGTTTTCTTATTTCTTCCATTGTCTCGGGAATTATTGGATTGTATCGTCGCCAGGTGCTAGTAAGGGTTATTAATAGGTTCAAGTGGGTATATTGTTGTTTTTCCATTTAAGGAAAATTCCTTTTTAACTTCCATTTCAAGTCTTTGGATAAAAGTTATAAGAGTGTTTTATTCATGATATCATGACTTTATCTAGGTGTGTTTCAGCAACAGCTAAAAATTGCGATTAGAATCTTGTAAAATTTGAATTGTCGAATTTTGACAATTCTATTCATTAGGTTGAAATAAACGCAAAGGGAGCTAAACAAGGTATTTTTTAAATATAGGTACTATACCTACTAATCACTAAAACATACCTTCATTGCGTTGATGTGTGATATCAGAATGATTGAGTAGCGCAATATCCTCATAAGTGTCTATAATACATAACATTAATCATAGAATACTCCTTGGCTCAAGTCAATGTTGAGCAGTAATCATACGTTTACATAATAACGCGGAGAGGTGTGGCGTATTTGGACCGGCGACTATTATAAATTAATATTTATTTGGAGGCTCTGTTTCTAAAGATCGAAAATCTCTTTCAAATCAGTCGAGTGTACAATACAGATGATATAAATTGATAGTTTAAAAACCTAGAAACACGCTTTTATTTACTGCACCAAAAAGCCAGGTGTCGCCCAGTGCCCTGAGGAGACGCTTGCGATATGAATTTTTTAACTACCCACATACCATTAATTCCTCGGCACGTTTCTCATCTTGGCTTTTTTTATTATAATCACATATTTATAATGCACCAAAACATAAATGGTTTAATAAGTAAATTGGATCTATTAGGCATACATCTAAGTGAACTCTCAGAAGAAGGTACCTAAGTAAATTGATATCCTTTGTATAAGAACACAACATGAAACAGGGTGACCTTCTACATTTACGTAGGTATTGCTAATTGTTCACTTGCAACATCCTACAATAGAGGTGACAGAAATGGCAGGTCATGCATTCTAATCAAAAACATACATAAATTTGAGGTTATTAATGTAAAGAAATGGCCATATCCAATCTAATAAAATGTTGTACGATTAAGCCTTTGTCTCACCTTATCGTAATCATATGTATTTATAGACCGCCAAATAATAAAAAAGATAAACTCTCTATGTTTTTTTATCAATTGACACGGATATGATTTTAAAAGAAATTTGTCTGAAACCAAATAATAAGATCATACTATGTGGAGACTTTAATATAGACATTTACAAAAAAAGCAAAGCCTCTTTCACCTTCCAAAACATATTGCGCGGCCATAATCTAATTCTGGGTACTCGATCACCAACACGTCTATGCAGTGGGACCTGCATCGACAACATTATTCATAATATCAGAAGTAGCAGATGTGACATTAAATAATTTGCATTATCGGATCACACGGCGCAACTACTAAAATATCGTGTCAAGAAAACTTGCTTGCTATCTTGGTATATTCAGAAACGTGACTATAGCGATGGAAATATCAAAAAGTTTAAAGTGTCTTCAAAGTCTCAATTTTCATGATGTATACACCGTGTTATTTTAGTTGTCTTACAACGGCAGCCCACTTCATGTATCCAATGACTAGTAAACATTCATTAAAAAAGTACATATTTATGAATATTTGAATAATTTAAAATTGAAAATAATATTTATTATTATGACGTTGTTGTGCGCTAGAGTGAGTAATCTCTGATAAAGATGTCACCGCTCTTCTATGCCGACCTTGGAAATCAAGGCTCGGTCCCCGCCCGCAACAGAATGTTTCAAACTACGTCATATTAATAAATAATATTTCCAAAAATAAAATATGCACAATACCACATAAAAAAATTAATAAAAATTTCTTGGTATGGCACCCAAAATCTACAATAAGCTACCTGAACACATAATCGAAATTAAAAACATAGATCAATTATAAAAAGACTACACGATTTTTAGTTGCAAAATGTTACTATCATATTAATGGTTATTTAAATGAAAGATGCTAGGCCCACTACATCCGATTTATTATATTAGGCAAAAATCGTTAGCTTTGTGATTATGAATTAACAATTAATTATTATCAATTTGGTTTGTATTAGTTTTAAATCAAACTGTGATGTATTATTTTGAACTGAACTATATTGCTATTTGAATTGTTTAGAAATGAACTTATATTTGTCTGTAATTTATTTTTTATACTTTTAATTGATTTTTAATTTTACTTTGACATTTAATTTTTTATTGATTATTTTATTTTATTTTGTCATTTATTTTTTTATTGTTTTTTTTTTATATTTTATTTTGACACTTAATTTTGTATTTACTGTTTTAATCTAATTTTGACATTTTAATATTACTATAATAATTTCATAACTATAACTGACAAGGCTAACATATCTAATTTTTTATCTTGTACCCACTTTTTAATTTTCATACCCATGTGATGGTTAAACATCTAGAACTTTATTATTCATTTAAAAACAAAACATCAATGTATTGTTTTTACTCATGTTTGCAAATTAATAAATGATTTATGATTTATACGATGAATTAATGAGCACAAACTCGATATGTTTGCTAGTCCAAGGTTCCATCATCCATCTTTCAGTCCCATCATCAGCTTAGCTCAATAGTACCATAATAGTCATATGTCCTCGTCATCAGGAGAAATGGACAGAATGTGTTAAGACGATCTAATGAGCCCAACTTCGATATGTTTACTAGTAGGCAGTCCAAGGTTCCATCTACCTTCCAGCCACCTTTCAATTCCATCGTCAGACCAGTTCGATGGCACCATAATATTGTATTGTCATCTAATCTACTTATTATTATTGTCAAGTTTCATGATGATACAACAATTAGAAGTGCGTGTAATTCAGATTCTTAGATTTTATTACATAGTTACTTTGTTACAGCTCGACCTAATAAAAGCGCGTTAAAAAGTGGACCCGTGGGTCGTGAGTTTGTTGCCGGGGTTGGGGGAATGTTCTAATGAGATACCGCGGCCTCGGAACTTAAAGGCAGCTGAAGGGACAGGGTAGGTTTTTAGTCAGCAGAAGTCTGACACTCCTTTCCGCTTATCCCAGAGCGTAAGAAGTTATTCCATGTTTTTCCCACCCAGAAAAAAAAATGTTCGTGGGTTTGTTTCTACTCAAGTAGGAATATTAATAAGGCACTGATTTAAAGAGGTAGTTGTAAATAGCGGTTTTGGTAAGTTGAAAATTATAAATGGCACGTTTAATAACTAGTTCAGCAGTTAAAACTAAGCAGTAAACAAAAATGAGTAATAATAAATAATGAAATGGATCAGGGAATATATAATTGAGCAGGAAAATAATTAAATGGGCGGTAAAAAATATTGAACGAGCGGTTACGTGTGGGCAGTAATAAATCGGAATTTGTCGGTTAGAAATCTCATTCTAACCTCATCTAATCCAAATGATTCACCAACAATAGAAGGGATCTGACGCAGGTATATATGAGGCCATCATGTTTACCGCTCATTCAGTTATTGGACTGCTCAATTATTTTTAGAATTGACATTGTATGATAAAATAACCGACTAATTGATTTTTTACTACTGTCCATGTTACTGTCGCAATAATTAATCAACCACCATTAAATTAAATAACTGCTCAATATGTTTTTCAACTGATCATAATAACACCTCGAATATTTAAATAACAGCTCAAAAATTAGTTCCCTATTAATAATTATAATTCTATCTATTACTTTCCCACTGTTGGGACCCAGGCCACCTCTCTATGGGAAGGAATGGGCTGTAATTCACAACGCGGCCTCAGTGCGGGTTGGTGGATTTAACCTTTCTTCGGATTCGGATGATATAAACTTCACAAAGTAATATGCTTGACTGGGTTTGAACCCGCGACCTTCTAATGTCAAATCAGGCCCGTAACCACTGGGCCACCACTGCTCTTCAGTAGAAACATTCCTTTCTATAATTCATAATTGCAAATGAGATCAGCAAGGAAAATTGTGCTAATTTCAGATTAATAATTACACCAATCCGTTGCTTCGTTTTGACGTGAAACAAGGACAAACTAACATACACACTTTCCAATTCATAATATGGATATTTATTTATTTAATTTAATTAATTACAACGGTTATGTTTACAACCAATGACAGTAACTAAAATTAAAAGAGACAATTATAACACATTCTAAAATATACAAAATAAACAAAGTAAAAAGTAGGTTAACGTTTTAACAACACTTTCATGAATTCTTCTCACAGTACATCTGACATACCAATAAAATCTTCATCCATCCATCCGCAAACAGATCGCTTGTTGGATTAGAATCCAAGAGATCATTAAGCGCGGCCAGAGTGCGAGGAATTGGCGACTTAGCACGTGCAACAGTACGACATGGAGGCACGGCAAACAGCCTGTGCTTTTTGCCCCGGCAGTAATTGTCTGAGACAAAGAAGCGCGCCAGCACATGTAACACATCAGGAGCGTCAATAGTGCCACGGAGCATCTTACAAGCTACTGTGAGCTGATCTCGAGCTCGCCTTACCTCTAGGGAGTTGTATCCGAGGCAACCCAGTAAGAACTTTGTCGGATAGAGGTAAGGATAGTAGCCATGTTTCTGCTTATATAGGTACCTAAGGAACGCTTTTTGAACCTTTTCTAATAAAAGTGAGTAGGTACTTTCATGTGGATTCCACACGCAAGAGCTGGTTTCCAGCTTAGTACGTACGAGCGCATTAAATATTATTTTGACGGCATGAGCGGTGCGAAAATCGCGGCAATTACGCAGAACAAAACCTAACCTTTGGTAGGATTGTTTAGCTACCATGGCCATATGGTCGTGGAAGGTGAGCTTTCGGTCGAATGTGACTCCCAGGTCTTTCATGGCTGTTGACTTCGTGATAATATTATTATTTAAATTATATTCAAAATTAACTGGGTGCCGCATGCGACCGAATGTCATAGCGAAGCATTTGGATGAATTAAACTCCATCTTGTTGTCTACACTCCACTTGTAAATGGCGTCTATATCTTGCTGCAGTGCCAAACTGTCACGCTCGGAGTTTATTTCCAGGTACAGTTTCAAGTCGTCAGCATACAAGAGACATCTAGCGTGAAGCAGAACTTGAGGAAGATCATTGACCATGATGAGAAATAATAAAGGCCCCAAAATTGAGCCTTGACTCACGCCAGAACGCGTGTGATAGGTACCTGACACGTACATACCAAGCCTAACAAACTGCTGTCGATCACGTAGGTAGTCTGCAAAGAAACGCAGGAGAGATGGTGCGAACCCTATTTTGCTAAGCTTCATTAGCAGCACGTCATTGTTAACCCTATCAAACGCCTTCCGGAAGTCGAAGTAAAGTACGTCTACCTGACGCCCGCGGTCCAAACTAGACGAGATATAATCTACTAGCGTCAGGAGATTTGTGTCAACTGACCTTTTGCTTCTGAAACCGTGCTGTTCATTACAAAGATATTTGTTTATTTGCTCATAGATAGCGTTATGAAGGATGTTCTCGAAGACCTTCGCCGGGGAAGATAGGATTGCGATAGGGTGGTATTCTTCAACGGGACTTTTGTTTTGGGTTTTAGGAATAGGTGCAACTCTAGAAACTTTCCACTGAGAGGGATATGTACCAGTCTGCAAGGCTAAATTAAAAATGTGGCAAAGAGGATCAATGAAAATATTTCTTAAGTCTTTAACTATGAAGGGGGGGATATTGTCGGGACCAATAGAACTGTAAGTTTAAGTTTATTTATACCTTTAACAATGTCTACATGGCACAAGGGGGGTATATTTATGTAATTGCTGTTACAAGAATGGTCAGATGTACCGACATGATCAGCATTAAGCTGCGGAACGTCAGGCAGAAAAACAGCCGAGAAAAAATCTGCAAAAGCACCAGCCGCCTTAGTACCTGAAAAAGTTGAGCCCTTGTATGTTATGTTCGGTTCAAATCCACCTCTTGACCGCAGGCTAAAAATGTGCGACCAGAATTGACGAGGGTTAAGTTTAATTTTATTCTCTATATTACTCATGTATAAGGAATATGCATCTGCAATACGGGTTTTAAGGCTTGACCTGAGGCCAGAAAATAGCAAATATGCGTCATCGCACTTGGTTACTTTCCAATTTTTATGGAGTTTTAACTTGAGCCTTAGATCCTGGATGATATCGCTTGTAAACCATATAGGATATCGCCTACTTGCCGATTTCCCTCTGCATTTTTTAGGAATGCACATATCAAAGAGATTAAAGATAATGCTGTAAATATAACCTCTGGTCAAAGTAAAAGTCAGCCTTTTGCTCATTCAAAGTGTTAACCATTCCTTTTCAAAATTTCATCGAAATGATTGTGTGCCCAAATAAATAACATTTTGAGTTTTGCGCCTGAGTCTAAGATTTTCATATACAAACATATTTATGAGTAACCGTATCATTTAAAATGTGGTCAGTAAATAACATAACGTAACGTTTTAATAACGTTTCAGTGTCGTTAGTGGTTCGGCAATCACAATTACACCTGCAATGAACAAAATGTATGACCCCTTCGCACATTTACTTGGCTTTTGTTCGAATCACTTGACTCATTCGTGTTCCAGTATCTGATTATTATTTATGTTAATTTAGAAGAATAATGACTTTCGTGTCAGTTGCCCATTAATCATTGCAGTCACTAAAATAGCATATTGTTTCTTATAGGTACTTTATAAAGTACATGGTTCTTTATTTACGTCATCTATTTTTGTTGAAAATAAAGCAATGATTTCTATGATTCGAGTAATTTTTATGAGCTTGCGTTTCTTGACTCACAAATAATCGATGATATGGTGAATGATGGAGTATACTTGACCGGTGGGCTTAGTATGTGTGTGAAATATTTTGTCGTTTTCGAAAACTATCGCTTTGATTCTTTCACACGCACCAGACTTATAGATGCGTGTGAAAGAGACAAAGCAATTGTTACCGAAAACGATAATATTATTGCAAAATCATACTAAGCCCGCAGAAGTAGCCTATTCTAATGGTTATAGCTATCATGAATCATAGACACCGGAATTTTACTAAGATGCTGATTTAAGCGCAGAATGATTGTAGTAGGTTATAACCAAAAGCTACGGACTGACGTGGGCAAATCTTGCTTAACACGTTCTCTGACAGTACGTCGTTAGGCGGGAAATTAAAATAGTGCGTTATGACAGTACGTCGAGGGACGGGCCACTTATTTTTAAGAGTACGTCGTGGAAAATTCTACTGTCGTAATGTGGTGTCAGGGTAAGTGCTAACTGTCAGCGAACGTGTTAATCTTGAAGATCTATCCATGCGACTGTTACTATTCAGACACAAGGCCATATTATGTATTTATTTATTTAAAATTTATGTACAATTAATAGTGGTTGGACTTAATGCGGCAAAGTATTCTCTACCAGTCAACCTTTGGGTTAAAAAGACCACATGTAACTATTACCTTATTAATAAAAATATCCACCTACTACTTGCCTAGGCAATACGGCTAGCCAGTAATTAAATACAAGGGCGTACTAAACACAGCATAGCTCGAAATCAGGCCAGTCATGTCACATAATGTGGTTAGCTTGGAAAATGCACCATAACGGTCAAAAACAACACAGGTTATTTAATATAGTGCACCAATATACTCGCGTTATTTGATATTCTTGCATGTTATGCTGCATATAGTCGTTTTCTCTTTGTGGTATGACCGTGGAGGCAACTTTTAGTGATTAAGCGGATCTGTTTCGACCACTTCTGAATTGTAGATAATTCCCACAAGAATATATGTCTGCTTATGGCAGCTATCCGACTGCCGGCGAGTAAAAGACCAACTGACTATCTGAAAAGGCTGGACTGTGGATTGCCAGCCATCCATCACGTACATTTCGCGCCTCGACGTGCCTATTTTTATTTGAATCGCATTGTTCATTTGTAAATTGTAAACTTAGTGCAAATTCTTGTAAAGATAAATAAGCCTAAGAACTAGTCAATTTATTATTTGCACTTCATACGTTCATTACTTTCATAAATAAATAAAAAAAATCATTTAGATAAAGATATATTTATTACATTATAACTGTGTACATTGGATCTTATTAGATAATATTTTTAGGCTCAACAGTCTACCTATATCGGACATGCACTATTTGTAACAATTGCAATATTGTTTATTTATTACAATTACATACAGGTGCATTAAAATTAATTTCCGAATAAAACTAGCACAATTTATCAAAACGGTCTACGAATTCAATACCCGTTTCCGATGAATACCTAAGAATCAGATAAAAGCAAAGTTTCGACACCAAAAACTCTCGAAAACTTTAATAAGTTACCTTTGACTGTTTGGACACCGAACAGAATGTTTTAGGCAAAGATTAAGGCGGCTACAGACGTTCAATTGTTGAAGAGCTGTTTAAAACCGGTGGCCGGAAATTTCCGAAGCTGGCTTGCGGTTGGCGAGCACAGGTAGCTCTCCGTTCGGTAAGGCCCAGGCCCGGGTCGACAGCGCGTCGTGTTCCACACGTGCCCATTGCCTGCCAAAGTCGCGGAAATATTCTAACTAGATACCACGGTCGCGGAACGTAAAAGCTACTGAAGCAACAAAGTTAGTTGGTTTAGTCAGTCCGATACTCCTTTCCGCACCACCGAGACCGGGAGCCGCCATTAGTTGATTTTACCACCGACAAAAAAGGGCTGCGGTAGTCTGCCGGATGCCAAACCCACAGGATCAGTCGATATGACTAAGCTTTCGGCAGAATCGATGATGATGAATCTATCATACAATTACTATTGGCCAATAAAAAAACTTTTTAGCAAAAAATAGAACCGACTTCCATATAAAAACACTACAAAGGCAAAAATAACTTTAATTTCGGAAGGCGGTGTCATAAACGAAAATATATACAAAACTAAAGACACCACCTTCCGAAATTAAAGTTATTTTTGCCTTTGTAGTGTTTTTATATGGAAGTCGGTTCTATTTTTTGCTAAACAGTTTTTTTCACGCTTTTTAGTGGGTCGGTTTCTAATTTATCTAGTTAGAAAAGCCAAAATGTCAACTACTTATCACCTTTTACAAAATATTGCTTTTCCCGGTGCAGAGCCGTTAATTTTTGTGGAGTTCTCCTGGTAGATCACCATCAGCTCTACTTCACCATATGCATTGTGACGAGCATAAAGTGCTTAACATCTATATTCAAGTAATCTAATCGCAATCCACGAAATACTTATTATTGAGTAGTTTCACTCAAATGGTGCTTATCGAGAGCAACTGCATAAGTTACTATAAGAAATACCCAAAACACTATAGGTGTGCCTATAATATTTGAAGAGTTCCCTCGATTTCTCCATGATCCCATCATCAGATCCAAACGTGACGACAATGGGACCAACTAGAAAGTAAACCCTTTCAAAGAAAAAAAAAGTATTTTCCAAATCGGTCTGGCAATCTCCGAGTTATGAGGTAACATATAAAAAAAAAAAAAGTTCAAGACGAATTGTAAACCTCCTTTTTTTGAAGTCGGTTAAAAACTCTTTAAATGAGGTTGATGAAAGACCAAAACGAGCTTGAAACTGTTACCTTGACTGGGATAGCTAAAGTTGTGATTGTGATTTTATTCATACAATTTAAAACCCATCGTTCTAAAGTATAAAATTAAAGCATCATGAATCAGATTGGTTAAACTGCAATAGTATGAAATGAAGTTTATTTCATAAAATACGAATTGTTGTTTTTATTTTACTTTTAAACCATTACCTTAAATGAACCGTTAATAGGCTAATGGCTAAGGTGTCGTGATCGCAGGTTTGAACCCCACTCATTACATTACTGCCGTGAATCCCCTCCGGACATATTTAATTTAGTTGGAGGGGTTAACAAGTTTGCTAGTAATGTAAATCTCCCACATTGCTAGTTCTTTTTTGCGCAATTACTAACGACAATTACCTGCACAAAATTAATTATAAATACAAAAAATTATTTTGTGAATTACACTTTATGATTCTCTTCAGAGAATGCTCAGGTGATGCTTATTAATTTTAATATGTTAAACTATGTCTATTAGAAACTATACCCACGGGAGTAATAATTGTATCGTTGTATTATTCAAGCCACTTTTTTTATAGTTGATAGGTTTGCGTTTGACCATAATCTCACCTGATCTTAAGCGATGATGTGGTCGAAGATGAAGCACGATTGCCTAGAAGTAACCTATTCACTCTTGACTTAAAGACTCCCAGGTTATAACTATCAGGAAACACGGACTCCGGCAGGGAATTCCACTCCTTAGCCGTACGTACAATGAAAGTATTCCCAAAACGTTTCGTGCGTATGTGTGGGATGTCCACCATGTAACAATGGCGCATCGCCGTTAGTCTTGGAGTCCACTTATAATTTGTATTTAATAAAGTCTTGTTAACTGATGTTAATAAGAGTACCTTCTTAGAGTTCTGCCGGGGTTGCGAGAATGTTCTGACGAGATACCGCAACCCCAGAATTTAATGGCATTTGAAGGAACAGAAAAACACTTTTGAGGCAGTAGAATTCTAACACTCCCTTCCGCCCCATTCAGAGCGAGAGGAGATATTAGATGACTTTCCCACCACAAAAAAAAATGGCCAAGTGCGAGTCAGAGTCGCCCATGAAGGGTTCTGAAGTAACTATAATAATATAATATAATATGTATATTAAAAAAAAAAAAACCTTACAAATTTCTTAAAACTAACTTATTTACATTTTTTACAACTACGCCCAATAACTTTGTTTTTCATAGTGTTTGTATGAATTACAAAGTTATATTTGCGGTTTTAGAAAACATGCTGTATCTCAAAAATTGCTGACACGATCTCATTCAAACCAATTTTGGTTGAAATTTTACATTAAGATCTACAGCATATATTTTTTTGAAATTTTTCACTCCGTGATTATAGAAGTTAGAGGGGGGCACACATTTTACCACTTTGAATGCGTATATCTTTTAAACGATTAATTTTATGAAAAAGTGGTTTTAGAAACCTTAATATAATTTTTAAATACCTGTCTATAGATACCACACACGCAAAGGTTTCATGAAAAGAAAATATTTTCAGTTTCAGTTCCATGTATGGGGAGCCCCCTTTATTTTAAATATTTTTTAATTTTTTTTATAAAATCGAAAATCGGTTTACAGAATACATCTACCTGCCAAGTTTCACATGTATAGTCCTAATAGTTTCGGAATAAAATGGCTGTGACATACGGATGGACGGACTGACAGACAGACAGACAGACGGACAGACATGACGAAACTATAAGGGTTCCGTTTTTTATCATTCGGCTACGGAACCCTAAAAAACCTTCTTACAGCTAAATAATGATGGCTTACCATAATATATTACGGAACCAAGAGAGTAGGTAAGACTATAATTTTTTCTATTGCTTATCGCATATTTTCATACACTCCGACTTGACTTGTCTACTGTCTGCGGGCGCCCTATCGCGCCTGAGGCTCAGAAGCTAATAAATTACTACTTATCTTGTATACCACTCAAAAGAGATTCTGGGGATTGCTCCGTAATCCCAAATAATGGAGGCTACCGATTTTTAGACATGGCTTCAAGCTGTTTTCATACAAAAGGTTTTTGAACGTTTTAATGGAACGATTTTAACTTCAAAGTACTTTAAAAAGGTTTTTTATAAAAACATTTTTTGGTTCGTTGTACATTTCAACTGATTTCTATCTACTATCTTCGCCCGTTAAAAGGACACAAATTTTCAGTTTCCGCAATCTAAAGCCTTTATTTTGCTATCGATTTTATGTTGTGAACAACATGCAGTGAAATTCCGTTCAGCAGTTTCGTAGATGTGGAAAAACAGATGAAAAAAATTATAATGCTGTGAAATTAAATCTACATCTATTATATATTTTTTTAACTCTTCTACCTATTGAACTTAGGTATATAAACCAAGGCAGTGCTCGTTTGGCGTAGGTTGATGTAAGCGTCTGATGAGTATTTTAAAATCTTCATGTCAAAGTAAGTCGGCCATACTTGCTAGTTGTAGATTAAATTTATATTCAGGATTTGTGTCTAGTCTTTAGTCAATGCTTCATTCGTCCACAGCCCAAACCATCTCAAAAATCATCCCACAATATCCGCGTTAACGTAAAATATAAAAAACACTGTGGTTTACAGTTGCTCCGACAAAATATTTTCATATATTTTAATCATATTCTGTCAGCCAAACCACGCGTCCCGAAATACCGACATGAAACAGTTTAATCAAGCTTCGGCTACCATAGGTAATGCTCGGCAATTTACGGTGATCATCTTTTTTTATCGTTGAGTCAAAGCGCCAATCCATCACACAGCCACATCCGTTTACGGAAATAAATTCATCGCTATATTTATGTTTCCATTTGCATCCCAGTTTCATCTCAGTTTTACGAGATTCGGCTGTTTTGTTTTTCAAACGAGTTTTCCTTTGAAATCTGCAATTTGGGTTTTTTAATTTTAAATTCGAATGTTTTTAGAATGGTTGGCTGTCCGAATGTCTGACTAGAATTCATTTGAAAAGCAATTATGCTTGTGATAATGTTGTAGCTGTAATAGTTTCGTTAAGATTGAACCTACATCAGAACCTTTTAAGTACCCAATATACAACGTGTAACAGAAACCCTATATCTATTCTAAGATCCACAAGGGCTGAAGACAACATCTGGTATGGAGACTCATGCACAGTTTCAGTTCAAAATAAGTGACTCAAAAAATTGATACCAAATTATCGGTTTCATATGTTTCTTTAATACCAATCATAACAGACCTGTCACAGCACTACGAGGGTTAATAACTTTCCACGTGACTTGGCAATAACACGATAATTTTTTTCGTTCTTCTTAATTTGAATGATTCGGTCTCTGGTATCAATGTATTGAAATTTCTAATAAGTTCCACACATGTAGACATAGGACTACAAAACCCTTGCCATATCATTTGTTATCATCCAAAGAAGCTGTTCACTTGATATGTATATACCCTTTAAGTTACACGTTGTATAATACAATAGGTGAAATGTAGCATTCTACTGGTAGGTTATTTTTCATTAAATCGGATGAGTAGTTTTGACGATGACCGTCTACGTACAAACTCACTCACAAACATTATCTGTTTATAATATTAGTATACATGGTATACATATTCAACTTTGTGCTGTTGCATTTTAATCGCAATAACATTACTAAAAAAATAGGTAAGCATTATTTTTGACAAAATTAAAAGTAGAAATGAAAACATTTCATGAAGCCACTCATGCAGATAAAACTTTTTAGCAAAAAATAGAACCGACTTCCATATCAGAACACTACAAAGCCAAAAATAACTTTAATTTCGGTAATCGGTGTCATTTGTTTTGTATTTTCTTTTTTTTGACACCGCCCTCCGAAATTAAAGTTATTTTTGGCTTTGTAGTGTTTTGATATGGAAATTGGTTCTATTTTTTGCTAAAAAGTTTTTTTCACGCTTTTTAGTGGGTCGGTTTGTAATTTATCTAGTTACCAGAGCCAAAATGTCAACTACTTATCACTTATTATTTAGATCAATTTATAAATTACTATTATAAAATTTTAAATCATCAACTTAATAAAAAATATATGTTTGTATTAAAAGGAAAATATAAATTAGCGTCATTAGATTATATATCATTATCATTACTATTACAAATATAATTATTATTACAATTCCAAAAAATAAAAACTTAATCAAAAAATGAGAAATTAAAATTTCAAAGATCAAAATGTCAAAAATCAATAATGTCATACAACAAAATTTCAAAAATCAAGATGTCACTAATTAACAAATCTTTTTATCCGATAGGAACTCAGTTACACTGTAGTACGTTTTATCTACCAAAAAATTCCGTAAGCTACTATTAAATTGTGCTGTATTTAAAGCTTTCCAACTACTCGGTAATTTATTGTAAATAATTGGGGCCATGCAAGAAACGCTCTTACGCATTAAAGTGGTTCGACATGATACTTGACATAATTTGCTGTTGTCACGCCTATTCCTTGGGAATACAACAGCCAGGCGCTCAAAACGAGATGGATTTTGCTTGACAAACATAGCTACTTCGAAAAGATAGATTAAGTAACTTAAAATAAGGCGCGCAACTGTCTGTCGATTTAAGTTTTAATATTGATCGGAGACATCTTTTCTGGGCCTTAAAAGCTATATCTCGATCAGTTGAGTTCCCCCAGAAAATGATACCGTAGCGCAAGTGTGATTCAACTATTCCGTAGTAAGCCGTAAGAACTGTTTTGACATCTACTATGGAGGATAATCTATATAACACATATGCGGATGAACTCAATTTTTTACACAAAGTGTCTATATGTGCTTTCCAATTTAAGTGGCAATCTATTTGCAACCCTAAAAATTTGGTATCCTCTGCTTCCTCAATTTTGTCATTTTTGTAATGGATGTTGAGATTAGTTCCGCCGGGAGTACGTTGTCTGAAGTAAATTATCTTTGTCTTACCTAAATTAATATTTAAATTATTTTCGTCTAGCCATTTAATTAGTGCGTCAAGAGAGTTATTTATGTCATTTTCGTATGTATTTGTACTTTTACATGAGATTGTTATAGTGCTATCGTCTGCAAAAATAGTTATAAATTATAAATAAAAAAGGGCCTATTACGGTTCCTTGTGGTACACTGTATGAGATTTTACGTTCTTGAGACCTTATAATGTCCTCATGTTTGGTAACTATGTTAATGTTGCTAACTTCGGTTATTTGTGTTCTGTTTTCCAGATAAGATTTTATAAGTTCGAGCACGTTACCTGTAATGCCATAGGCTTCTAATTTAATGAGTAATTATGGAGTAGTTTCGGTGGATTCTGTGTGGATCCATCTAGGGTCTTCATCATCAGTTCCTCAAATGGTGCTTATCGAGAGCAACTGCAAGAAATACCCAAAACGCTATAGGTGTGCCTATAATATTTGAAGAGTTCCTCGATTTCTTCGTGATTCCATCATCAAATCCAAACGTGACGACAATGGGACCAACTAGAAAGTATACCCTTTCAAACAAAAAAAGAATTTTTCAAATCGGTCCAGCCATCTCCGAGTTATGAGGTAGCATACATAAAAAAAAAGCTCAAGACGAATTGTACCCCCTTTTTATTGAAGTCGGTTAAAAATAATAATTTGATAACGATTATTTAATAACATTATCTATTTTAACATTTTGCCTTGAAATATTCCAGAAATACCTGAAATTGGTTAAACAGGATAATAACTTTACCGCTTATCGTAATGCCTCCTCATTTAAATCAAGATACTTTTTTTATTTATTCTGTTTATCATATTTTTTCGGTGGGTATGAAATATCACAGATTTATAGGTATGTTTATGAAGTCGTTTAGCTACCTAGACATAACTGCCTCGGTGGTCTAGTATTCGCCATAGCGACTGCTGGGATTGAGGTCCTGGGTTCACTTTCCCGGTCGGGCAAAAAGCGCTATTGGGTATTTTTTTTATTGAAAATATGTTCGCTTTTGTCCACTATCTCACCTGATGGTAAGCGATGATATGGTCGAAGATGGAGCACGCTTACCTAAAAGTAACCTATTCACTCTGCACTCTGGACTCAAAGACTCCAAGGTTGTCGGTTGGCTGTCGGGAAACACAGACTCCGGCAGGGAATTCCACTCCTTAGCCGTACGCGTAATGAAGGTATTCCCAAAATGTTTTGTGCGTATGGGTGGGATGTCTACCATGTAACGATGGCGCTTCGCCGTTTGTCTCGTAGTCCTATGATGGAACGGGCTCAGCGGAATTAGATCATGTAATTCTATCGCACACTCCCCGAAATGTAACCGATAGAAAACCGATAGACTTGCAACTCGTCGTCGGGTTTTTCCAATTTTCTCAGTAATGCACGTTGGTCCTACATTGATCCTGCACCTGATCTCTCCGGTCGTATTAGATTTCCATCCCACTGGGCTATGAGAGTAAAGGAACAGGCGTGCACCTGTACCTTCGCACACATACCTGTGCAGATGTCTAATCTGTGCTGAGATTGACCGCTGCGGCAGAAATCGATCAAGTGAACTATACTTAATACTCAATCATTTATTGCGTTCCATATGTCTTGGTTACAAACAATTTTAGATCTATATGGACCCTGCTAGGCACAGCAAAAATTATAAATTATTATTATCGCAAGCATCACTTGCTCGATTAAAATAAAATATAGTCACTTCTTCGACGATCTTTATCCTATTGTTGTGTACGGAGTTTTGTTTCAGTACCTAGCGGATAATTAATTTCACATGCATTTAGCATAGGTACCTACCACGTAGTGTCCAGAGAACTGGTGATTGCCCATTGGTCAAAATTGGAACACGGAAAAAAAAACGAACGCATTATTCTTTAAAGATCTTCCTGCAATTTTTCTTCAGATAAACCTTAACTATGCGAAAGTTCAAAATCCTACGTCCGCGTAGCGCGCAGGTTTCGGCCTGTTCACAATCAAATCAAATATTGGGAGTCAACCAACCTTTTGCGATGATACGTTTCAATTTATACGTGCAAATCAAGCTATAGTCCGCAAACTTTTATGGGAAGATATGCACCATTAGTCTAATACCGTATTGGGACATATACATACCTACAGTACAGAAAGGGTTAAATGATCTTCTCGGAATCATGACATATCGTTTTTCAAGAAAAAAAAAAATAATATCCACATTTTGGTCTTTTTAACCCAAAGGTAAAGAATGCCTTGTGGCATTAAGTCCGCCCATGTACCACTATGGTACATAAAGTCTAAATAAGTAAATAAATAAATAAATAATAATTGGTATGCAAATTGTTTATAACTACTATCTCTACACGTAAGTTTAAACTAAATACATAGATTTGGTTTCCTAACTGACAATCTTTAGAAGAAACACCGAAATAAACTCAAAGATCAAGCTAATTTTATGAGTTAAGTATCTACCCACTCTGCTTTCCTTCTAAACCTTATACACAAACACACAACTATTCTTTATCCGAGCTACCCTTATCACTCACTCCCTCACAAACACCCTTACATCATCGGACCGTATCGTGGAAACGCACTGATAACTCTTGCTGACTGTTCCGCTAGGGCTCTCACGCCACAAGTCAAAGGTGACAGCTGTTTGTTCCGAGACAGACGTATTTATTATTATAATACATTTTGTTTTAAAGATAACTTGCAATGTGGGTAGAATTCACATTACGTGTTGTAATTTAATTTCGTTAACCCCTCCGTTGTATAAAACTTGTCATAGCCGGTGTTTTGAATTTAAATACAGGACAAGCTACACTACTCAATCGTCACAAGAAACTAGCGCGATACAACTGACACTTAGCGCCATCTATCGACATTTCTATGGAGTTGTTCGAAATTTTCGAGTCAAATATAATTGATCGACTATTACTCGTAAACTTGTAAAGCCCACTTATGTGTGATAGTTTTCCTTTAAACTTCGTTATATATAGGTACTACTGCAGTGACATTTAAATTTCTAACTACAACCGTTTAGTTGATAGAGGGGGCGGACACTTGACTCTAACGAAAATTGCTACTTTAAAGCTTGATAAGTCACGAACGGTTTACTTAATCAAAAAACGGTCTTCCCAAACCCCTAATATTTTTGAAAGACCTATCGAACGATATCCCACGCTATGGGAAGAACGAAAATAAAAAATTATCATCTCACTTTACATGTGTGGGAGGTACCCTAAATAATTGTTTTTTTTTTTATTTTATTTTACCACTTTTGTGGCGTCATTAACTTGTATACTCGTGCCAAATTACAACTTTCTAGTACCAACAGTTTTTGAGCTAAACCGCGGACAGACGGACAGACAGACGGACATAGCGAAACTATAAGGGTTCCTTGTTGACTACGGAACCCTAAAAACGGAATAAAATCACGTTTGTTGTATGGGAACCCCCCTTAAATATTTATTTTTTAGTATTTGTTGTTGCGGCAGCAAAAATATGATCACAGATACAATGTAAAATTTCAACTGTCTAGCTATCACGGTTTATAAGATACAGCCTCGTGACAGACAGACAGATAGCGGAGCCTTAGTAATAGGGTCCCATTTTACCCTTTGGGTACGGAAACCTAAAAAGAGTTTCTTTTCATTAATTCTATCAACAATTACAGTGAATTAATGGAATGTGAGAAGCTCAACACCAGACATGTCGAGGACAAGGCTCCAGAGCCTAGAACATCGGCGACGTGTTGCAAGCCTATCAGTTTTCTATCGGTTACATTTCGGGGAGTGTGCGATGGAATTGCACAGTCTTATCCCACCAACCCCGTTCCATCATCGGACTACAAGACAAACGGCGATGCGCCATCGTTACATGGTGGACATCCCACCCATACGCATGAAACGTTTTGGGAATACTTTCATTGTGCGTACGGCTAAGGAGTGGAATTCCCTGCCGGAGTCTGTGTTTCCCGATAGCTATAACCTAGGAGTCTTTAAGTCAAGATTGAATAGGTTATTTCTACGCAAGCGTGCTTCATCATCGACCACATCATCACTTAACTTCAGGTGAGATTATGGTCAAACGCAAGCCTATCAACTATTAAAAAAGCTCGTGGTAAATAATTACAGCTCTACGGGTCAATGTCCAAGGTTAAGCAAGGCTTGCCAACCGGTCGGTCCGTGAACGGGTGCAGGGCCGGATTAACCGTTAGGCAGAGTAGGCAACTGCCTAGGGGCCCCGCATCCACTAGGGGCCCAGTGCAAGCAACAAGATTTTTTATTATCGAATGAAATTTTTTTACATGCGTGTGAATCTAAATATTTGTATTTACAAATTTAAAAATATATGTATGTATGTGTAAGTCGGTTAAAATCATCCGGACTTAAGACAACAGTCTATGTCGAGAATCGTACCTAGGCCCACGAGGTGACACCAATTTTAGCGACAGATGATTCGGTCAGTCAAAGTAAGAAAGGGGGCCCAAGAATTCCATTGCCTACGGGCCCCTGACAGGGTTAATCCGGCTCTGAATGGGTGGTCATCTTAACATATCAATATTCCTCCTGTTTAGTCCAACGTGAAACCGAACGCACCTTTTGGTTGGCAACATTCTATTGTCTATAACTTTTTTCACTTTGACGTTTCCGTTCTCTTGAAAAACTAACCTCCGGTTGGAAGATTGAGTTTTAGTCATTATAATTGGAAATCATCTTGGATCTCACGTGAGATTAACATATTAATTGTGTTCAGTGCTTGATTAAACTTTGTATTCTCGGATTATCAAGAATCCACTGATATTTCGTGAAACATATCGCCTTATTGTGTCTACCACGCGTAGCGCGCGTTTGTTGGGAACGAGTTAAGCTGTGATTGCTGTTGTGACCGCTACCTGGATATCGGCGCCTTGGGAACGTTCATCCACACTTGTCTTTCACCACACGTTACAATTACTCACCTTCATATTACATACAAACCACACTTGGAGCGTGACCTTGGAAGGTCGAAGTTGGCGTCCCCAGCATTCAGGTTAGTGGTACATTTTGTTTATCGAAATAAGGCCTAAGAGCCTACCACAACGTAGGGCTCCGCGTAATCGCGGACAGTTCGACATACCAGTTACCGTTGGCTGGACTTGGGGTCGAACAAACTGGTAGCAGAAGCGCGGTTCTTATAATATAAGATCCACTGGTTTAATTGGAAGTTTTGACTATTGTTGAAAGTAGCTTTGGTTCAATTACTTAACATAGCTTGTAACTCGATAAGTTCTGAATATTGCTTTGTCAGCCGGGCTCAAATAGTACTTGTAGTTGTACTGTAATTTGTAGTGCTGGCCCCTTGGTATTGCACAGACAAGTGGGATTTGTTTGTGAAATTAGGAATTATTGGTTGTATTTTGACATAATTTGGTATATTGTTGTAAAAGCTGTTTGGTATATTCATTTGATTAATAATTGAATGTCACTAGTCTGAAGTTAAAGGTTTATCTAAACAATAATCACATAGTCTAACATAATAGGACTTGAATTGTGTGTATTGGTTATTGTTTATAGTGTGATTATTGGATTGTGTTATTGGAGGTTGTCCGAGCAATATTACACATCCTATTGTTGTGTTTATTTGAGGTTGATCCAGCATTGTATTATACATTCAATTGTTGTTTCTTTGTAGCTAGCCATCCTTAGCAGGCTAGATTCATATTTGGAATAAGTACAGGGTCGGATTTGAACTTTAAATAATTGAATTTGAATTTTTATTTTGTTGAAATTATTTGGTCGGCTAACAAGTCATATTTGTTTGTTTGTTTGTTATTTTAGCCTGTTGTATTAATATTTGATTGTTGCAATGGCCTCATTAAAGGCAGTTAGGGAGTCTGCTGCCGTATTGGTCTCACAGTTGAGATGGTTCGCATCGGCGGTAGCAACGGTTGAGCGTCCGGACTTGGAGGAGCTCACCCTTGCTCGGAACAAGCAAGTGGATGAGAGGATCAAGTCAGCTGATGCTGCGCTCACACGCTTCAATGAGTACATCATGGACGTGGATTTGGCGGTGATGGACCAGGCAGCCCGCGATAAGGTTTTGGGTGACTATGACCAGATTGTCAACCTGGGGGATGTCATAGGTCAACGAGCTCGGGAAATTTTGAGGAGCCGGATGCCTGAGGAGGCCAAGCCTCAGACCTCCGTTGTCAAGGGCCCTGAACTGTTGAGTAGGCTGCCCACCCTGGAGCTGCCACATTTTGACGGTCGCTTGGACCACTGGCTGGGCTTCATTAATCTCTTTGAGAGTCTTGTGGATGCACGCTCGGACCTCGGACCTGCCCAAAAGTTGGCCTACTTGTTGTCCGTTTTGGAGGGCGAAGCCAGAGCCTTGGTGCAGCACTTGCCGGTGACGGACTCTTCTTACCCTACCGCTCTGGAGCTTCTCTCCAGACGGTATCAGAATAAGCGCTGTCTGGCTGATGTGCACATCGACCAGATTTTGGGGCTACCGGCCATCGCCAGCATGTCGGCGTTGCGCACTGACCTGCTGAACCCGTTGGTATCAGCGACCCACGCCTTGCGACGCTTGCAGTTACCGGTGGACCATTGGTCCTACCTGTTGGTGCACATAGTGCTGCGGTTGCTCCCGGCAGAGTTGAGGTCCCGCTTTGAGCAGAGGTATGGTGGGGACAGTGCCACCCATCTTCCCCCCTTTGACGACCTCCTCAAATTCTTGGAGGACGAGTGTCGGTTTTTGGACAACACTCTTGGCGCCACGGGGTCACGCCCGCCACCTTCTCGGCCTAGAGACCAGGGACGGACTAGGGCTCGGGGGCCTGTTGAGGTTCGGCCCGCCCCCCGTTTTGCTGGAGCCCGGAGTTCTCACGATTGCCACTTTTGCAAGTCCACGGGACATGTCATGGCACGTTGCTCGGCTTTTTTGAACTTACACGTAAGTGCCCGCCGCCGTATTGCCAACGCACGCCGTTTGTGCTTCTCGTGTTTGGGAGCCCATTTCCATCGGGACTGCCCCGACCCCCGTCCGTGTAGAATTTGCACGGGATCCCACCTGGAGATTTTGTGCGCCAACGCGAACCGCTCCAGCAGACCTTCTTCTGAGGAGGGTTCGCGCAGGGGGGGGTATTCCGGAGATGAGCACCGGGCTGAGGCCCGCAATTCTGCACGCCGCTCTCCACCCCCCGCGCAAGTTGCACGGGAGCCCCGCGATCGAGATTTGGTCTCCCCTTGTCAGGGAGAACGCGCGTTGGCTGCTAGGCAGCAGTGGCCGGACCAGCACCGCCACCTCTCCCCTCCGTTGGCGGAACGTCCCCGATTGGAGTCACGTCCTCCGCCATTCAGGCATCCGGTAGGATATGCCCTTCCAGCGATGGCGAGCGGCTTGGGACACCGCGCGGACGAACCATTCCAACCTTATCCTCGTCGTGGAAGAGGACAGCCTGGATGCGGCGATCGGTCGCCGCCCAGGCACCGCTAGGAAATTGCCGCCTGCCCCGCTAAAGAACCCCCCCAGATCGAGTCGATTTTGTTGCCAACGGCCTCGGTCAGGGTCTGGGGACCCTTTGGTGACTCGATTGTGGTCCGTGCCCTTTTGGACACGGGAGCCCAGGGTTCCCTTTTGTCGTCTTGGTTAGCGGGACAGGTTGGTCTGAAGGTGAACGACTTTTCAGGCAAAATTCAGGGAATTGGCGAAGCGGCTGTCACCACTGTTGAGGGAGAGACCTGGTTTGAAATCACCCCTGTGAGTTGTCCGTACCCTAAAATTGGTGCTCCTGCCCTTGTTATGCCGACTATATTGGGTAGCCATCCTGATTGTCAGTTGCCTTTGGATGTTCTACGGTTGACGTCAGGTCTGGATTTGGCTGACACCCGGTTTGATTCCCCTTGTACGGTGCATTTGTTGTTGGGTTCCGATGTTTTGGGGAAAATATTGTTGGGAAATATGACGGTCTTGCAGCCGGAGACCCCATGGTGCCACCCGAGGGGTCTGGTGGCGGTCTCAACCATCTTCGGCTTTGCGATTATGGGCCCAGTGTTGAACGTGCCCCCTCCACCTGAACCTGTCCTTGCGTTGGTGTCCGGCTCAGCCCTCTCTGACGCCGTTCAGAGGTTTTGGGAGGTTGAGGAGCCCCCTCAGGTGGCCCGCTTGAATCCGGAACACGAAGAGTGCGAGTTGTTCTATCAGAACAACACTGGTCGACTCCGCTCCGGTCGGCTTGAGACCCGGCTGCCTTTTGTTGCGGTGCGACCACCTCTTGGCCAATCCAGACCTACGGCTGAGAAAAGATTGTTGGCAATGGAGCGCCGCATGGCCAGGGACCCGGTGCTGCGGCAAAAATATGTAGAGTTTATGCGTGAGTATGCAGACTTGGGACACATGTCGGTGTCAGATTTGGATTGGCGCTCAGTAGAGCATTTCTTCTTGCCACATCACGCGGTCCTCAAGCCATCCACTGGTAAACTGCGCACAGTGTTTGATGGGTCTGCGCGGACTTCTTCCGGCGTCTCCTTGAATGATTGCCTGCATTCCGGCCCCAAATTGTTGAGGGATCTTTGTGACGTCATCACGTCTTTTCGTCGTCATCAAGTAGTCTTTGTGGCCGACATCAAAATGATGTTCCGGCAAACGGTCATTCACCGGGATGACAGACGTTATCAGTTGATCCTGTGGCGGGAACATCCCCAGGATCCCATGATTGTGTATGAGCTCAACACGAATACTTACGGCCTTCGGTCAAGCCCCTTTGTTGCTATTCGTTCGCTTTGGGAGCTTGCGGACCGGGAGCGTTTGAGGTTCCCTCGTGCATCCGCCATCTTGAAAACGGACCTGTACGTCGACGATGTCTGTACTGGAGCTCCTACGGTGGAGGAAGCTATCCTGTTGCGTGACGAGTTGGTCCAGATTCTGGCTTCCGCTGGCTATGAGTTGCGTAAATGGGTGTCCAACTCGCCAGCGCTATTGGAAGGTGTGTTGGAGGATCATAAGCAGGATCCTCATTTGTTTGAAAACATTGACAACCCCGCCATGATGGCCGTCCTCGGCGTTCAGTACCGACCAGTTCAAGACACCTTTACGTATGATGTCGACTTGGAGTCTCCTCATACTTGGACTAAAAGATTGGTGTTGTCTACTGTGGCAAGGACCTTTGACCCTAATGGTTGGATCTGCCCGGTATTGTTCTGGGCGAAATGCTTCCTTCAGCGCCTTTGGACCGCTGAACTTGGTTGGGACGAGCCACTTCGGGAAACTCTGTTGGAAGACTGGCTCCAATTTGTATCCGTGCTCCCTGTGGTCAACAAGGTCGCGCTGCCACGCGCCATCCTCCCCCCTGGGGCTTATGCTGCCACCCTTCATGGGTTTTGTGACGCGTCCTCTCACGGTTATGCCGCCGTTGTTTATCTGCGCACCGTCAATGCTACGGGCCAGGTGAAGTTGTCGCTGGTCATGGCCAAGAGCAAAGTGGCCCCCCTCCGGACGGCATTGACCATCCCTAAGTTGGAGTTGTCAGGGGCGGTGCTTCTTGCGCGTCTCCTAAATCACGTTGCGCACACCTTGGGTGGAACCGTTGACATTCGGGCTTCTTACGCCTGGACGGACAGTCAAATTGTTTTGTGTTGGTTAAAGACGTCCGTCCACTCTTTGGAGGTCTTTGTTGCGAACCGAGTGTCGCAGATTCAGGGCTCTGAAACGCCTTTGATTTGGAGACACGTGCCTGGTGACCTGAACCCGGGCGACGTGGCCTCACGCGGGTGCATGGCCCCCCACTTGATTGCTCACCCCCTCTGGTGGGGGCCGGACTGGCTGACTCGCCTCGAGGACGATTGGCCTCGAACGCCAGTCTTGATGTCGGATCCTTTGCCCGGACTTAAGGTGTTCGCTGTTAGAACGAAGGATCCTCCGTTTGATCCTGACCTTTTGTTGAATCGATACAGCTCCCTCGACAAATTGTTGAACGTCACCTCGTGGATCAGGCGTTTTGGCCATAATTCTAGGAATCCAGGGGACAAGCACCTGTCACCAGTTCTCTCTCCTCAAGAGCGACAGGAGTCACTCCTCCTTTGGGTCCGCTCTGTGCAGGCTGCACACTTTGAGAAGGAGATCGAGGTTCTGAAGTCTGGTAGGGTTAAGTTGTCGGGAGCTGTTAGTAAGCTGAATCCCTTCTTGGATAAGACGGGTCTTTTACGTGTTGGAGGACGGTTGAGGCACTCTAGCCTTCCTTATGGGGCCCGTCACCCCCTTTTGTTGCCCAAGGAGGGCCACTTGGTACAATTGCTGGTGACTGATCGTCACGTTAAAAACTCGCATGCCGGTTGCAATGCGCTGTTGGCTATTCTGCAGCGAGAATTTTGGATTTTGTCGGCTCGTCGTACTATTCGTAGCATTGTCTTCCGCTGTATGCCGTGTTATCGGACTAAGGCCTCCACTATGCAGCCCCTAATGGGAGATTTGCCGGCTGATCGTGTCAATGAGGCGAGGCCCTTTGCTGGCGTCGGAACGGACTTTGCTGGTCCCTTTTCGGTGAAGACGTCCACACTTCGAAATAGTAAAATCGTCAAGGCTTATTTGTGTGTTTTCGTCTGCCTGTCAACCAAGGCAGTACATTTGGAGCTGGTGACCTCCCTTTCGACAGAGGCCTTTGTGGCGACCTTGGACAGATTTGTGTCTCGCCGTGGGTTACCTTCTTTGATTAGGTCTGATTGCGGTACGAATTACAAGGGTACAAGTAACTATTTGAAGGAGGTATACGCCTTCCTTAATGAGAGCCAGGTTGACATTGGTAACAGTTTGGCCCGCCGAGGGGTCACTTGGTTGTTTGACCCGCCAGCCTGCCCCCATTGGGGGGGTATTTTTGAGGCTGCGGTGAAAGCGGCAAAGGGACACTGGCGGAGATTGTTGGGAGACACCGTTCTCACCTTTGAGGAACTAGCTACGGTATTTTGCCGCATTGAAGCTGTGTTGAATTCGCGCCCATTGTGCCCGCTCTCTTCGGACCCGAATGACTTGGAGGCTCTAACACCGGGCCACTTCTTGATTGGACAGCCACTTGTCGCCTTGCCGGAGTACCCTTTTGTTGATGTGAGCCAAAATCGGCTCTCGCGGTTTCAGTTGGTGCAACAGCTCGCTCAGAACTTTTGGAAGCGTTGGAGCTTAGAGTATCTGCACATCCTCCAGCAACGCGTCAAGTGGACGGATAAAACTCATCCGCCCAAGATCGGAGACCTCGTCCTGATTAAGGATGCCAACCTGAAGCCTTTGTATTGGCGCATGGGGCGCATTCTCAATTTGGTGGCTGGCACCGACGGGGTCCCTCGTTTTGCTGAAGTTTTGGTGGACGGATCCATCATAAAGAGAGCGGTCGCAACTTTGTCAAGACTTCCAATTGATTAGCGGACGGGTAGGCCCGTCCGGGGGGGGTAGATGTTTAGTCCAACGTGAAACCGAACGCACCTTTTGGTTGGCAACATTCTATTGTCTATAACTTTTTTCACTTTGACGTTTCCGTTCTCTTGAAAAACTAACCTCCGGTTGGAAGATTGAGTTTTAGTCATTATAATTGGAAATCATCTTGGATCTCACGTGAGATTAACATATTAATTGTGTTCAGTGCTTGATTAAACTTTGTATTCTCGGATTATCAAGAATCCACTGATATTTCGTGAAACATATCGCCTTATTGTGTCTACCACGCGTAGCGCGCGTTTGTTGGGAACGAGTTAAGCTGTGATTGCTGTTGTGACCGCTACCTGGATATCGGCGCCTTGGGAACGTTCATCCACACTTGTCTTTCACCACACGTTACAATTACTCACCTTCATATTACATACAAACCACACTTGGAGCGTGACCTTGGAAGGTCGAAGTTGGCGTCCCCAGCATTCAGGTTAGTGGTACATTTTGTTTATCGAAATAAGGCCTAAGAGCCTACCACAACGTAGGGCTCCGCGTAATCGCGGACAGTTCGACATACCAGTTACCGTTGGCTGGACTTGGGGTCGAACACCTCCGTACCTCCAAAACACGTTAAGGCGTTGGTCCCAGCTGCCATTAGATAGATAGATATACTCTTTATTGTACACCATAACAGAATTAAATGAGGACTTAAAAACTATAAAGGGTAATACAATGGGCGGTCTTATCGCTAAAAGCGATCTTTTACAAAAAGCCTTGGGATGGATTTGACACAGCAGGAGAAAATAAATACGCGGGTAGTCCATGGTGTACTATTCAGTTATATACAATAAACTAGCTTGTGCCAGCGGCTTCGCCCTCGTGGGAAGTTTTTCCCGTGTAAATCCCGATCCCGTGGGAATTTCGTAAAATCATTTCTTAGCGGATACCTACGTCATAACATCTACCTGCATGCCAAATTTCAGCCCGCTCCGTCCAGTGGTTTGGGCTGTGCGTTGATAGATCACTATGTCAGTCAGTCAGTCAGTCAGTCACCTTTGAGTTATATATATTTAGATAAGTAATAACCTACATACTCAATACACATATACATTACTTTTTACGCCAATGTAAAAAAGTAACTTATGTTTTTATCGCGATAACGGAAGCAAAGCGCCGCGCGGCTGGTAGTATATTAATTAAAACTTTATGCAACAAGGCGGACTTATTGCCATAGGCATTCTCTACCAGTCAACCATGGGTGGTATATTATATACCTACATGATACTAATAACAAAAAAAAAAAACAAAACATAGAACCTAAGAAAATATTATCACGGAGGGATGTAATAGTGATTTAAAGTATTTCTTTTACGATCTGCTTACTTGACAACCCTACATTATTTTGCCTAAGGGACATAACACAAAAGTTGTAAGGCTGGTGAGTGAAATACATGGCCACTTGTATTAAAATATATGGTTAAACTATACGTTTGGTCCCTTCACAAGATTATGTTATTGGTTACTGTTGTTCTTTAAGTATTTTATGTTTGAACTAGTTTTTTGTGTTTATGTACACGGCAGACTTACGATTTTTTTATAAAAGTTTTAACCATCCAATGGTTGTTGGGTAGATAGCCGTGTAGGAAGGTCGTGATTGTTTGGTTGTTTGCTCTCAGCAATACGGTCAATATTGTATACGTATTTTTTTTTTGCAATTGTTATTTTTTTGTGTAGATCAAAGATAATATTAATTTAAAATAATTACTATTCTAAAATAGTGATATAATATAGATAGTGATATTATAGGGTCCGTCCCCTTTTACACCGGAATCGTTTGCATTCATTTTATAATAGCATAGTCGCACTATAAATATAATACTATTATGTTTCTTAAAACCCGCTGTTCGGTTGCTCATGCGACAGGGCTGAATTGGTACTTAGTTAATAAATAAATACTAAGGCCGCGTGTCCACGGCAAGAAATTTTTCATGTCGGCTACAGACAAGATGAAAATATTCATGTAAATGAGAAGAATTTTGTCAGGTCTGTGCACGAAATAATGTCGTGTCTGTTGCAGACAAGAAAAAATCTAGTATGTACACGGTACGAATTGTTTCGTTCAGTCATGATTTAGACATTGTAGGGTGTACATCGTGTCGTGTTGTGTTGTGAATTGTGGGAAATAATGATGACTACCACGCAAAAAACATGGTGATTGCCTATTATATGTATAGAAAATTGAAAAAGAAAACTAACTCCAAGAGAAAATACTGGGTGCATCCTATGTTAAGTCAAAAACATGAGTTTGCTAACTTCTACTTTGAACTGCGACACTATGAGGAAAAGTTCATCCTTTATTTTCTTCATATGAAAATCACTTCGTTTTTCTTTTATAAAAATCTTTTTACCAAAAAATTAAACCGACTCCCAAAAACACTGCAAAGTGAAAAATAACTTTAATTTCGGTAGTCGGTGTCTTTAGTTTTGTATTTTCGTTTTTGGCTCCGACTTCCGAAATTAAAGTAATTTTTCACTTTGCAGTGTTTTTGGGAGTCGGTTTAATTTTTTGGTAAAAAGTTTTTATTTCACTCTTTTTAGTTGGTCGATTTTTAATTTACCTAGTTAAACGAGCCTAAATGTCAACTACTTATAACCTTTTACAAAATATTGCTTTTCCCAATGCTGGGCCGTTAATTGATGAGGAGTTCTCCTGGTACTTCACCATCAGCTCTACATCACCATATGCATTGTGATGAACATAAAGTGTTTAACATCCATATTTAAGTAATCGAATCGCAATCCACGATATACTTATTATTGAGTAGGTTCGGCAGCCATCTGTGGTCTTCATCATCAGTACCACTTCCCCAAATAGTATTTTTTGAGAGCAACTGCACAAGTTACTATAAGAAATACCCAAAACGCCATAGGTGTGCCTATAATATTTGAAGAGTTCCCTCGATTTCTCCAGGATCCCATCATCAGATCCTAACCTGGTGATAATGGGATCAATTGCGAAGTATACCCTTTCAAACAAAATAAGAATTTTCCAAATCGGTCCAGCCGTCTTCGAGTAATCGGTGATCATACATAAAAAAGAAAAATATACGCGTCAAATTGATAACCTCTTCTTTTTGTCGTCGATTGAAAAACGTAAACAAACTGTCGTAAACAACACAGGTCCACACGCTTAAACGTTCTCACGGGCACTGTACACACCACCCCCCGCCCCCTACAGATCGCGTAGTGTCTGGCGCAGACAAGATTTTTGTCTTGTGTGAATGTGTGTGCAGCGCCGACGCAGTGTACACTAGTCGTGTGTAGAAACGACACGAATTCTTGCATAGAACCGGGGGTTTTTTCTTGCCGTGGCCACACGCGGCCTTCCCTTAGTTGACAAGTTTCATACTAAGCAATGGACCATTTTTTTTCTGTGTGGGAAAATCGTCGAATGACTTCTCCCGCTCTGGGTTAAGCGGAAGGGAGTGTCAGACTTCTACTCACTAAAAACCCACCCTGTTCCTTCAACTACCCTTAAGTTCCGGAGCAGCGGTATCACGTTAGAACATTTCCGCAACCCGGGCTGGCAATGTCCTTATGAGGCCCCGTCACTGGTGCTTACAGCTCTTTGAGGAGCGCTTGGAACATTACACCATTACCAATGGACCAATGTTATCAAATTATTTAAATATAAGTGTTCATTCTTACATTCATGTGTAATTACCGCGTAATAGAATAAACACTTTCCTCGCTGTTTCTGCGGCGGTCAGGTAAAAACGAAATCTAAAACGAAGTTGCAGAAAAAAGATTACTTGTGACAAAAATACTCATTATTTTTGTTATTGAAAATAATGCTTTAATATATTTGAGTGCTGCACTTTACTTTGCCGAGTATTTGAGGCTTATAATTTGTCTTGGAAAAATCTTGTGCGATATACAAAGGTAGCTAAAGGTGGATAAAAATATTACTGACGAACAGAAAACACAATACAAGTAAGTAAAATAACACATAATTTTATATAGGAATTTCATTTATCTGCGTGCACAGAGCTAAGGTGTGGAACTCTCTGCCGGCTTCTGTATTCCCTGCCACATATGACCCGTCAGCCTTTAAAACAAGAATGAATAGGCATTTTTAGGCTCGCTCGTTCCATCGTAGACTCATCGATTCAAGAGCGGGCACAACCGTAAAAAAAGATTGATAAAGCTTTTATTGGTGAACAGCACAATACACAAAATCACAGTCACACATCATTTTACATGAGAATTAAAGACAAAAAAACACTGAATAATCTTATAATAGAACTTCTGCAAAAATATAAAGTAACAATAGTTCGTAGATATTGTATTTTGTCAAAATCGCTTCAACCATTTATTAGGTATGGGGGGTGAAAGTGGGGATGAATAATAATCGAATGACGTCAAATATAACCAAGTGGGGTATCAAATAAAAGAACACAATGTGTATATTACAATTAGACATGTTTTATTAAAATTGGTTAATGCATTTACTAAATATGAGAGGTGAAAGTGGGGATATATAATCGAATGTTGTCAAATATACCCAAGTGGGGTATCAAATGAAAGTGCATGACGTGTATGTTTACAATCAAAAATGTTTTATCATAATCGATTCAGCTTTTTACTAGGTATGGGGGGGCAAAAGTTAGGATGAATAGTTGAATATTGTCAAATATACCCAAGTAGGGTATCAAATGAAAGGGAACGTGTACTAATTTCAAAAAAAGCCTAAAATAAAAATAAAAAAAAGATATTAAAAATTTAAAAACCACCTACACAAAAAATACTTAAAAGTAGTTTAAGAAACATCACATAAAAAGTAAAAAAAATAAAAGTCGCGGTGGGGTATCGCTATGTAACAAACTTTAAATATCGATTCTGTATTTAATTTTTACAATATTTATATTATATTTTTCTTCTTTCTGATGAGTATCATATTCCTTTTTATAAGTTACTGAAATTCTCTTTTATATCAAGTCAAAGAGCAAAGGATGTTGAAAGCGTTTCAGATCAAAAGGGTGAAATGCAGTACAAAGCCTTTACAGCTCACTGGCTCCCTGACTACATTAGGCGGTAATTAGACATCCTGCCGGTTGCTCGCTAATTGGTTTTGAAGTTATTTAAATTCCATATATACCAGCCTATAATCCTATAATCATAGGCTCGCGTTTGACTACCATCGAACCTGATGGGAAATGATGTAAATGGTCGAAGGTCAAGCACGCTTACCTAGAAGAAACCTATTCACTCTTGACTTGAATTCACTACTTGGAAACAGACTCCCGGCAGGGAATAGATAGATAGATATAATATACTTTATTGTACACCAAAATTTAAACACACCTATTTAACAATATTGCTTATTCTATGGTAACAATGGCGGTCTTATCGCTGAAAGCGATATCTTCCAGACAACCTTTGGAAGGACTTTAAAAACTTTAATTAAACTGGGGAGGGCTAAATTAGTGTACTTACTAATGATATGGCAAGGGTTTTCTAATCCTATGTCTACATGTGTGGAGTATGTTAGAAATTTCAATACATTGATACCAGAGGCCGAATTTTTCAAACTAAGAAGAACGAAGAGAATCATCGTTTTATTGGCAAGTGACGTGGAAAGTGATGATCCTCATAGTGCTGTAACACGTTTTTTATTACTGGTATTCAAGAAACATATGAAACCAATAATTTAGGGTCAATTCTGTGAGTCACTTATTTTGAGCTGAAACTTTGCATAGAGACTTCTTCAGCCCTTTTGGATAGATATGGGGTTTCCGTTACACATTGTATATATAAATACAATACAATACATAGGTAATATACAATACATATTATGTGTTCCACTCCTTAGCTGTACGAATAATGAAAGTATTCCCAAAATGTACTATGCATGTGATTGTGGATAGTGCTAATCTGTCCCCGCACCCCACCAAGAAGTGACGAAGATAAACACCATGTCCTTTTAGTCAGTAGGAGTCTGACAGAGTCAAGATGTAGGACATTATGAGGAATTCCACAAGAAAATAAAAATGATGAAAATAATGCTATTACGTGGAACAGTTCAGCTTCATTTGAAAGTTTTGCTTTCTTAAATTCGATTTGTCCCACTATCTTTCTTTGGTGTGCTTCCGTACACCAATTCACCAGGAAGCCATCTAAAGTGTATTGGGGTAGCGGGAAAGTTTTATCGTGATACGATGGCCTTAACCTTTAACTATGGACATAAGGTCTCAGAGGCCGCGACGTTTCTGAGAATCCGCAAATTAACTACTTTCCCGCGCCCCCCGACACTGTGCCATTCAGTACCTTTCACATTAGTCACGAAACGATTGTGGACGGAGATGGTTGTATTGCTGGCTGCAAAATACGTGAGTATTTGACGTTCATAATTTGACCGTGGCCTGTGAGACCTTATGTCCACGTTTCTCATACTAAGTATTTTACAACTTTTTAAACTTTTGTTATAGATTTTTTCATATAAATGGATAATAATAATATACGTCCGAGCACGTCTGGAATAAAACGGTCATGCCAATCGACTGGTAGTTCTGTGGCAAAGAAAATCTTCTGTTTGGACAACGCTACGGCCGAAGATGAGATTACCAGACTACTCATGGCTCGCATTTTGGGCCCCTATAAGTCCCAGACCTCATGCACCTATAAGTGAAGAAATGGTTCCTAGAGCTCGTAAAATATGTAGACTTTGCCCTCCAAAATTAAACTGAAAAACAACACACACATGTGTTGGTTGCAAACAACCAGTTTGTTTACAACGTTCAAAGCCACTGTGTAACGATTGCCAATAATTGCCTAAGATTTAACCGCTGTCAAAATTTTTATATTTAAATGTAAAGCCTTTATTTTTATATTTGTTTACTTTTTATAGTTTATATTTTTGAAAACAGAAAGACTTTTTGTTTGGTAAGCTTTATTTAAAGATTTATGTTCCTAAAAGTGATCTCATGTCATTATAGTCTAAAAATGTGCCCCAAAGACGGATAATTAGTATTAATAAATACAATTTAGTAAATAATATAGTTGATTTATATATTTTGTCCTTCATTTCAACCCAATTAATAAATTCATAACATAGTTTTACCCCTCGCTCCAAAATATCATTTAATTTTCATCCTTGAAGTTCATGGGCCTCAGAGGAGAGGAGTGTAATGAAATAGTCGACCGTTTAGCAAATGAAGCTCAATCTGATAAACTACCTTATAGTTGTATGCCCTGGTATATTGAATTACTTCCTATTGTTGGAAATAAATTACAATATACTAGCTTCTGCCCGTGACTTCGTTCGCATGGGGTATGAATTCCGGGACAAAAAGTACCTTTTGGGTTATTCCAGGATGCCAATTATCTACTCACTAAATTTCATTCAGATCCGTTTAGTAGTTTTTTCGTGAAAGAGAAACAAGCATCCATCCATCAATCCTCACACATTTTTGCATTTATAATATTAGTTTACAGTTTTACATGAGAGCAGTATTTATTAAATTAAAATACATTTAAAATTACACAGATCACTGTTTCTCCTCTAGAACCCTCTCTTTAATCGAGTGTTCCGATTTATAAAGATGTTTTTATTTTTGGTCGGTATATTTTGATAAAAGATCTTTCACAAATGGTATGTATTTGGTATAAAACAATTTGTTGTTTTATACCAAATACATACCCTTTGTGAAAGATCTTTAGAACCGCAACAAACAGGGAAGTGAGGGTGAAAACCCTCACTACCCCGTTTGTTGCGGTTCGGTGTGAGCGGATTCCATAGATAAGAACTGGTGACAGCTTTGAGGCTTCGGTCCGGACATACCTATTACTCTTAATAATTTTGGGTTCCTAATGCGAACAGTAAATCCTCCAAACTGCAGCGTGTTTGAGGTTGTGGAAGACGTTTATCACATTTTATCACTCCGGACTGGGCTACAAAGACTTACTTAGGGGAAAGAGTAAGTATAGAATTTTTTATAACAGTATTCAGTTTTGTCCATGGTCGGATGAGGCCAGGATGCTAAAATAATAGGATGGTACCTATATAATCAATATTGTTATAATAGGCTTGAAATTGCGAGTAAGTTAGTTTATGTATTTTGTTTTTCCTGAATTGACATTTTTCCTCCAGTTAATAAAAAAAAAATGTAAAGAATATCATATTTTTTGTATTGTATGTATGTGTTACTAGTACTCACGCGGGGCTTCGCTCCCGTGGATTCTATCACTGTAAAAACATAACTCTCCTTTTTTGCAGTCGCGTAAAAAGTAGCCTATAACCTTCCTTAAGCTTCAAGCCACTTCCATACCAAATTGCATCCAAATCCTGGGTGGATTTGGATGCAATTTGGTACTTTCGAAGATTAGCGCGTTCAAGCAAACAAACAAACAAACAAAATATTAAGTATAGATTCTTGAAATACATAATTATATTACTGTATTATTATAAAGTCTTAATAATTAAAAGGGGCCCAGTGGTTATGGACCAGGCATACGAGTTGTACGTGGTGAGTTCGATCCATGTCCGGTACATCTTTGGGTAATAAATAAATACTAACCCTTAGCTGATAACTTTTATACTGAGCAATCTATCTTATATTTATCTATCTATCTATCACAGGGAAGCTATTATAATAATTTTGATTATATAGCATCATACAAGGTGTCTCAAAAGAAAGTTAATAGGTATTTGTTTAGCTTATACAGTAAATGCAACGATTCGGCGGAGCACGAGGGATATGTCGCCAGGATGTGCTGGGAATTTAGTTACTACGGAGTGTTTTTCAGAAGCGGATCGTGAAAAACCAGTTTTGTAAAATTCGCGTACGCACAACGGGCGTTTCGCTGCCGAAAAACGCTTCATAGCGACTGAATCCCCAAGAGCCATGCTACCGATTGATTGACTCCGCGTCTTTCCTAATCATTGAGTTCACACAGTAAGCTAAAGAAATATACCCAAACTTTCTATTGAGACACCTTTTATTATAACTTCTAACTCATCTGAAAATGGACAACATATACCGCTACCCTGTTTATTATTATAACATGCTTAAAAATAAAATTAAAGCTACATGGTAAAACTAAAATTGTATGAGTACATGTATTTTGAAACGGGCGTGACACTGCATAGTAATAGGGGCTCCCTCTCGACAACGTAAAGTGTGATATAGTGGATGAATAAAAACAATATGGCTTACAGAGTTCAGTGCTTTGTCAAACGTTGTACACTATAATGTGTATCGTAATGGTTGGTTTTTCGACTGACGTGTTGGTCTAGTGGTCACAAGCTCGCCTGATGACCATGAGGTCTCGGGTTCAATCTGGCAAAAAGTGCTATTGAGATTTTCTATGTGGTGATGATGACTCTTAGCGTTAAGAATGCTTGCCATAGTTTGTCCATGAATAGGTGACCATTTTAACAAATTGAGATCCTTCTTGCCTCGGAAAGTAAGTAAAGCCGTGGGTCCCTCGGGAGTCACAGGGTGACTCCCAGCCACCGTAGGCGCGGGCCTGCGGGCTGCGAGCAATGAGTAGCTCGCCGCCCGACTGAAACCAGGCCCGTGTAGACGGCGCGTCGTGTTCCACGCGCGCCTCAAAGAGTGTCACCAAAATTTTCGGAGCCCATAAGGGGGCCGTTGCCTGCCAGGGTTGCGGAATGGTTCGAAAGAGTTACCGCGGCCTCGGAACACGAAAGGCATATGATGGAATACGGATGGGTTTTACTCAGTAAAATTCTGACATACCCTCCCGTTCCGCCCAGATCAGGAGGCAGTCATTGGATGATTTAATTTAAAAAAAGGCGTTGGTCTCGACTTGCATTTGAAGCCGGAAGCCAGAAAATCTGACACTGGTGTAGCTAAGGCCCGTGTTACCCATTTAATGGGTTTTGAAGGTCGCTCCAACACTAATACTCAGCAGTATTTGCTTAGACTGGAAACCGACCCAACCATAATTGGGAAAAGTCTAAAGTTGATGATTAATGGTGGGATTTAGAAAAAGGGGTCTGTCCAGTTATAAGGCACAATGGCTATATAACTTCACCGTACACAATCCAATATAATATCTAATACCGTCAAGCCCGTTCCATCATCGGACTACGAGACAAACGGCGATGCGCCATCGTTACATGGTGGACATCCCACCTATATGCACAAAACGTTTTGGAAATACCTTCAGTTGGGAAAAGTCTAAAGTTAATGATTAATGGTAGGGTTTAGAAAAAAGGGTCTGTACAGTTATAAGGCACAATGGCTATATAACTTCACCGTACACAATCCAATATAATATCTAATACCGCCAAGCCTGTTCCATCATCGGACTACGAGACAAACGGCGATGCGCCATCGTTACATGGTGAACATCCCACCTATATGCACAAAACGTTTTGGAAATACCTTCAGTTGGGAAAAGTCTAAAGTTAATGATTAATGGTAGGGTTTAGAAAAAAGGGTCTGTACAGTTATAAGGCACAATGGCTATATAACTTCACCGTACACAATCCAATATAATATCTAATACCGCCAAGCCCGTTCCATCATCGGACTACGAGACAAACGGCGATGCGCCATCGTTACATGGTGGACATCCCACCTATATGCACAAAACGTTTTGGAAATACCTTCATTGTTCATACGGCTAAGGAGTGGAATTGAATATATGACCTGTCAGCCTTTAAAGCAAATGTGAACAGGACACTTCTAGGCTCGCTTGTTTCATTGTAACATCGCTTAAAATCAGATGATAGAGGATATACTATACGGATACTTTAAATATCTTGTTATCGAGAATAAATGTTCAAAGAACTCCTACACTTTTGGGACAAAGACAAGGGAGTGTGGAAATTTAACCGCATTAAATTCATCCCAGTGATTACCGTAAACACATAGAAAGGGACCTATTCCATACATAGTCTTACGCTTTTTTTTTGGTATTTCTTAATATTACACGCTTGCTGAACCTCTGAAAGAATCATTATAATTATAAGTCACGTGGACTTTATCACGATAAATACATAACCCCTTTTTTGTTTTGAAGTCGGGTAAAAGTAGCTTATAACCTTCCTCAAGCTTTGAACTACTTCTGTACCAAATTTCATCCCAATCTGGGTGGATTAGCGCGTTTAGACAAACAAACCAACTTTCCGCTTTATAACTTATAAGGAGATAGATATAGAATATAGATTCGTTTACTGCTTTTTCCTCGAATTGGAACGCTATGCAGCAATTACGCTTCAGATTCTACTGCTATTAAATAACCTGTGCATGGTGGAGTGATGGATATCATATTATTATGGACGGCAGCATCAGTCCACCGCTCCTTCAAAATTCCACCTTCTTAGTCGGGCACTCTTGTCAGTGTAGTCGTGGTCATACCTTGGTCGGCTCTTTACAGAATCCAATTCCCCAGAAATACATGATGTATGTAAATGCGAATCGAACATTCTCTCTCCTAAAACACTACGAATTGTGTTAATATAATTATTTGTAACTTTAATAGATCTAATTAATGCCCCTTCTTTTTTTTAATAAGCACAGAGTTACATTTGAAAAAGTAGTGTATAATTGTCGGTCTTATCGTAATCTGTAACAGACAGCCTTATGATGGGCTGAACGAATGAGATAGATTTAGGGCTTTCAGTGTTCAAATATCATAAATAATATAACATAGACAAACTGAAAAGATATTGGTAGCTCGTGGCAAAATAATATCAGACACGGGTTGATCTTCAAGGGTAAACCTGCCATGTTATCTCTTCACCACCCAAGGTTGACTGGTAGAGAACGCCTAACGTATTAAGTCCACGTTTGTACATTTTGTGTTTATTTAATTTATTTATTTTATTATGTTTGGAAAACTTACAGCTAGACAGAGAAAATAACAAGGATAATAAATACAATATGGCCAGTTACAAGTTTTCACGAATAACTAGATATATAATATAACTAGTACTCTCGCGGGGCTTCGCTCCCGTGGATTCTATCACGGTAAAAACATAACTCTCCTTTTTTGCAGTCGGGTAAAAAGTAGCCTATAACCTTCCTCAAGCTTCAAGCTACTTCCATACCAAATTTCATCCAAATCCACCCAGTACTTTCGAAGATTAGCGCGTTCAAGCAAACAAACAAACAAACAAACAAACAAACTAACAAACTTTTCCGCTTTATAATATTAGTATAGATAATACAGACAGGTTAGCTGAGATACAGAGAAAAAAATTTTTTAAATAAGTACAAATTGCTAAAAAAAACTTATATATTTTCAAAGAAATGCCTACATAGGGTCTTCTTCAACTTAGACACGCTAGTATTAAAAATGTCGATATCAACCTCCTGGCAAGTCGCATTGTACACACGGCCCGACCTAACCATGTACGAGTTTTGCCTATAGTTAGTTCTTGTCGTTGGTGAATGCAATAAACGGGATGTACGTAAGAACGAACCAGGTAAACGCAGCCCAGTTTTGCCCAACAACTCAGGGACATCACTGGATCCGTTCGCAATATTAGTTAGTAAGACCAAGTCGGATATTTTTCTACGTTCGTATAACGGGAGAATATGAAGTCTTTTGCATTGTTTAAGATAGTTTGGTAGATAATGATCTGGAACGAAATTGAATGTACCTTAAAGCCTCTTTTGTATGCCCTCTAATCGACTGATATACAAATTATACTTAGGGTTCCAGATTTGAGAGATATACTCGAGGTGACTACGAACGAAGGAGCAATACAATATTTTAATAGTTTTGATGCTCCTGAACTCTGATGAGACCCTACAAATGAAACCTAGCGCTTTCGACGCTTTGTTGACAATGTTATCAATGTGTGTCAAAAATAAGTTTTGTGTCGAAAGTAACCCGAAGGTCCTTTCGACTCAAAACTTATTCTTAGCCTTTATTACGTTGACCCTTTGAATTGGAGTATAAAAAAAAATAAACAATGGCCCGGCTCGGTCCGTGGATTTGTAACCTTCTTAACAAATCGTTAGTCCTGGATGCCATTTGTACATCTTTGACAGTTTTTACGGGTAGTCAGAAGCCAGAAAATCTGACATTGGTCTTGCCAAGGAGTATTGTGTTCGGGGTTGCGGGAATGTTCTAACGAGATCCCGCGGCCCCGGAACTTAAGGGCAGCTGAAGGGACAGGGTGGGTTTTTAGTCAGCAGAAATCTGACACAACCTTCCGCTCCACCCAGAGCGGGAGAAGTCATAGGATGATTTTCCCACCCAGAACCCACACACACACCCAGTTACTACTAGCTACTAGGTTAAGGTGTGTCCAAACATCGAGCGGCAATCAAGCACGGCTGCAGCGCGCGGACCGCCGGCCTGTGTTTAGACGACTGCCGCGCAAACATTAGTCGGCTTTGTCCTAACTAGAGCGCGGCAGAAATGTGTCCTAGAAATGCCGCATGTTGCTGCCGCGCTCTTGCTGCTCATTGTTTGGACACACCTTTATATAAACAGACGCTCCATGTAAAACACTATACCCTATCCAGATTACGAAAAAATAAAATGTAAACAAACAAACCAATGGTTCTCAAACTTTGTTTTCATTAACCGACTGTACATTAAAAAGGTATGCTGTGGTAATGAGTTAATTACTCGAAAATACTTGTGTTTTATCTATGTTGGCACTGTTATTATTTTCAAAATATTACATGGACAACGAAGAAAATATGGAAAAAAACAAGCATTTCATTTAAAATATATTTATTCAGAATCTAAATCTGTATCAGAGCTTTCACTATCACCCACATGAATTATGAAATGATCAACCACATCATCAATTATCCCATCAATTTTCAACATTTTCTGTTCCTCTTTTATGACATGGTCAATGCACTTTTTCCAATTTTCAGCTGTTATGCTTTTGATTGCATCAGCTAACAATATTTTTACTTCATTTAATTTAAATGACTTATTATGTCTAGCAACATAGCCTTTGACCTGGGCCCATATCAGCTCAATTGGATTTAGTTCACAGTGGTAAGGTGGAAGCCTAACCACTGTGATACCGTTTTCTTGAGCCATATCATCAATAATGTAACTTTGGTATTTGTCTTTTTCTTTTTTAATTTTTTCTATTAATTGTGCTTTAACTTCTGAATGGTCAAAGGGTATATTTTTCTCAAGTAGCCATTTTTGTAATTCATCTTTTTTGTTAGCCATGGTAGGTACTTTTTCCTTCCTACGGGAATGGTAAGGTGCATTGTCTATGACAACAACAGAGTTTGGTTCTAAAATAGGGAGTATTTTGGTAAACCATTTTTCATAATTGTATGAATCCATTTCTGAATGATAATCTCCTTCGGTCTTCTTAGCTTCAAATATTAAGTCACCTCCTTCCAAAAAGCCTGTATCTGATCCTGTAAACAAAATATAATAAAGTACAAATCCAATTCAGAAAGTTTTTATTTTTCAGTAGTTGAACTGGCAAAAACAGCAAAACACAGAAACAGGAATTCTTACACATAATCATAATTTGTACAAAACATAGAATGGTGATTGTATTAAATGTGTTGACATAGAGGTCTGTTCATTTACAATAGAATCATTATAAATTATCATAATGCATGTATGTAAAAGAAGCAAAAGTAGTGTGTTCGGATCAAAGTATGTGACAATCTGTAGTTACTATAAATATGGGAATCAGATGTTATGTACATAATTATGCGAGTATTATTAATGGAGAACTTACCAATATGCAATATTATCAAGCGTTTGCCTTTACCGCTTGGATTTTTTAATCCCATTGATAGGCCTTCATGGTGAGCTTCTTTTACAGACATTATTGTTTGGTCTTGCCATACTTTGCTCATAGTGTGTCCTGTAACAAGGTCAGAATAGATATATATCAAAAAATTACACTATGCTTGTTGGATCTCCAAGAATTGGATGGTTAGAAAGTGAATTATAAAAATTGTAAATATTGTTGATTACTAAAATTATAGCTAACCTTCATTAAGCCAAGTTTCGTCCGTATAATATATCTTTCTCCCTTCAGCCCTCATTCGAACAATCTCATGCAAATATTTAATTCTCCAGCGGACAATATCATCCCGCTCCAATAATGCACTGTTTCTGCTGCGTTTCACATATTTCATTTGTAGTTTTTGGAAAACTTTATAGAAAGTGGTCCTCTTGAAGTCGGGCAATGTGTCATCCGTATTCACAGCTTCCAGAACTTTGTCAATGGTGGGTAATTCTTTGTTAAAAAAGAAAGTGTGGATTTTGCGACGTATAGCTCCCAATTGCAAATCGTCCAAATTGTCAATGATTGATCGCCTTTTCGATCGTGGCGTAGGGGATTCCACACGGCCTTTTTCTTTCCTCTCACGAAGAATTTTGAAAACAGAGCTTCGAGATATCCCCATGATCTCTGCAGTTTTATTAGCTATGTCGTACTTGTAGGGATAAGAATCCTTAGGCCACGTCTCTTCTACATGCTTGTAGACATTAATAAGAGTCTCCTTGTCCACTGAGCGCATCACTGTCCTCTTGGACCGCTTTTTCTTCGGCGAAGAAAAAGTGCAGATATTGCTCGGCCCAGGTTCACTCATTAAAAAAAATATAACAACAAAACAAGTAACAAACAAGACAAACTTAATAATAACAATAACTTAACGAAAACACAACGAAATATCGATTTATAACACGGAGAATGCACGCTAGCGTCAATAAATTCAGCAAGAGTTAAAAAAACATGGAGGGTATAATCCAACCGAATTAAGAAATACTCGCTCCTATGTAAAATAGTCTTTAATATAGTACTCTTTAAATTATCAGTATATAAAATCGTTTCGAGTTTGGAAACATTGTCTTTTTAGTTTCTTTATCATGCTCGCTTACATTATTTTTTATTAAACGTTTTATTTTGTATTTATGTAAATTTTATATGTTAATATTGTTATCAATTTCAATTGTGAAATTAAAAGCTTTTTATGTTATTCATAACTGTTAAGAATATAGGTGGGTATTTGTAATAAATAATTAAATTTTGCTATGATAATATTATTATAAAGTTTATCATTGCAAAAATGACATCCAAAGAATTCTTTTTACGATTTGTTTACATTTTATTTTTTCGTAAGTTGAATAGAGTATAGTACTCAGATCCGGTTACAATGGAAATCGACCTCAACAAAAGTTAGAAGGCTAAGCAGATTGAGACAGTAAATAGGAAGCATTTTTCCCTAAAACAATTTCAGATTAACTTATTCTTAGGTGATACAGAATTTATGACAGCCACTTTACGACAGATACGATAAACTCGCATTTATTGCTATTTACGATTAGTAAAATATTTAGTTTATGGCAGGTTTTATGATACCTAGGTCGGTGTTGGCTTAGTACGCTGTTTTTACGGCTACTTATGATAGGTTTGTGGTTCAAACCTGACTTGTTTTTAATTTATTAAGAAACCAGCTTTTTCTTAATGCTATGATCACTGGACCCGAGTCGACTACACGTCGTGTTCCACACGCGGGAAAGCTTACTCTGGAGGCGAAAATAATCCCATTAGTAGTTTACCTAGAAACTTTCCATATGAAATTATTCTTTGTCAATAGGGTAGTTTCCTGTGTTACAAAATAATTGTTTTATTTAGTCCATTAGGTAGATTTAAAAAAATATTGGTCACGTATTTTTTGCTTTTTCAAATCAAGAAAAATTCACAAAGATGGAAAGCTTTAAAGTACAGGAGTGGGGGCTGCTGACGTCACACTTTGCCAAGAATTATACCGAGGGGTGACGTCACGCGAAATTTCAACTCCCTGTAACGTCTTAATTTTTTAATTACGTGAAACAAAAAATACGTGTCCAATGTTTTTTGTTGAACTACTTGACGGACTAAATAAAATATTTTAGGAAACTACCCTATTCATGATCTATCTGTTGTCTTAAACATACTATCACGGTCGCTTAATTACATAGGGTGATAAATAATTAACACGCAACCTGAAAAAGGGGTACATTCATAATTATAGCTAACAACTTTTACAATGGGAAAAGTCCTGAAAACGCAAGAAGGCGAAGTTGGGCTGTGGACAATTATTTATTATTTATTTATTTATTATATAATTTATTGTACACCTTACAATATACCATTTGATACAAAAAATAAAACTTTTTCATTGGACACTTGATTTTCTTTTAAAGATTCTAGTTTTGGTGTCATAATTAAAGTTATTGAAAATACGATAAATTACCTGAGCGAAACCTATAAAAAGCCAACGCCTACACAGTTGGGAAAGAGATAAGCAGGTAATATTTACTAAGATAGATAGATAAATAGAATATACTTTATTGTACACCAAAATTTAAACACTATATTTAACATAATTTCTTAATTAAATGGTTACAATGGCGGTCTTATCGCTAAAAGCGATATCTTCCAGACAACCTTAGGAAGGACTTTCAAAACTTTAATTAAAGTGGGGAGGGCTAAATTAGTGTACCACATAAATATACTCATAAAACAGAAAATAATATATATACAAATATATAAATACAATTGTTGGTAGGTAGTTCTCGTACTATCTCCAGGATTGATTGGACGGCACTTCCCCAGGTTTCTTTCAATAACACATTCATACCTTTTAGTCACACTGTGAAGAACCTGGGAAAACACATTGACGACACCCTTTCTTGGACTAAACAGTTACAGGAAGGTAGTGGTAAAGTATTTGCTTATGCAGGCTCCTTGAGATGCCTTCGTAATTTTTTTCCCATCTCTACTAAAATTGCAATTGCACAAACTCTCCTTCTCCCTATTCTAGACTATGCTGATGCCAGCTATCTCGACTTGACCCAAAACCAAAACAAGCTAGAGCGACTTCAAAATCTCTGTATCAGGTTTATATTTGGCTTGCGCAAGTATGACCACGTTTCTGATTTCCGTACTCAGCTCAAATGGCTTCCTATTAGATTTCGCTGGAATCTTCACTTACTTTCTTTACTATATAATGTGCTCTTTAATCTTTTTACTCCTTTTTATCTTAAGGAACGTTTTCAGTTCCTCTGTAACACACATTCTAGGACCTTGAGATCATCGGAAAATCTAGAGTTAAGTATTCGTATGCATTCCACTTCTTTCTTTGAAAAATCTTTTACGATACAAGCGGCTCGTTTGTGGAATGCATTACCCATAGAAGTTAGGCGTGCTCAAACCCTGCCAGCGTTCAAAATAATGGTGAAGGAGCATTACCTCTCCCTATAACTGTTCCCCTACTTTCTTCTCAATTATGCATGTAATATTTATTGGTATATGATTTTCGTATTGTATGTATTTTATATTATTATGTTCAATTAATATTATGATGTTTGTACACTGACAGCCCTTAAACTGTCTCCTTTAAGTTTGTACACTACTTTAAATTTTTTGTATCAATAGTAATATTGTAAGGTGTACAATAAAGTATATAATAAATGAATAAACACAATACAATACATAAGTAAATATATATGAATATAACGTGTTCTTTAATACCATGTTGAGAGAAAACAAAGGAATAATCATAAAGAAAGAAAATGATTAGCAACTGAGCTCTTAAGCCTGCAATACATATTGGCCGAGCGTAGGCCAACGCGAGCGTTGGCAAATAGGTACAGGGAAAAAAATAATGTCCACACGTTCGACAAGTTCTTCGAACGCCAATGCAGGCGACCAATGTAGAAGAGGGTCTGTAGAGCTCCCCACACGTTGGCCGAGCGCAAGCGAGCGCCTTTGATTTGTGACCAAAAACCGACAGCGATCCGAAGTGAGGCAAGTGAGCACGAGTAACGGCGAGCGAAGACAAGTTGCACCAAATGAGCTCTATACACGTTGGCGCTGGTCTCCACTCGGCCAACTAGGCAAGTGACAACGAGCGATAGCAAGACAAGGCAAATATGCCGTCTACATGTTAGTATTGGCCTTCACTCGACAACGCTCGGCCAACATGTATTGCAGGCTTTAAAAGTAGCGATTGACTGAGCTTGTCTTACTGACATCGGCAATGCATTCCACAAGCGAACAGCTTGCACCGTAAACGAAGAGCCAAACAATTTTGTGGAATGTGCAGATAGATACTAAGTACTCAACTTCAACTGCCTTGATATTTAATGTCTTACATAAAAAAAAAAAAGCTTACAAAACAGAACATTAAAATAACTATTCCAATTCACAAATTTATTACGAGCGAAGCGAAAGAAAAAAATAAAAATCAATTTAACTGATTCCGTAAATTGGATTCAGTTAATTCAATTATAAAAGTTCCGTGAATAAATGTATAGTTAAACGAAATGGAACTAATCTCAAAATAATGAGCTACAAAGTCCGTTCCGAGTTAAAAATAACTTTTAAAAGGTTTGCTCAAATCCGTTTGAATAATTCCGATCGGCCGAGCGAGGCTGAATATCACCGCTGACGATTGTTTGAAAAAATCTATCATAGAGTTGTTTTCATAGTATTCGATTGGATGAATCTGGGATGAACCGTAGAACAGGATGTGCAAATTATCTAGAAGGCCTGTTTTTGGAGTTCCATAGAAAAACTAGGAATCCGGTTTTACTTAGAGACTACAACTTTTACAACACTGTAATTTGGCGTAGTTAGAGATATAAATAACGTCAATGAAGTTTTTAAATATTTTTATAGCTATTTAAGATGCCTCCTGTATTGGTGGCTATGACTTTTTGGCATCTATCTCGTCGTGTAAGTAGGGTATCGAAGAGTTAATTTTTTCAAAATATACAGGTATTTTAATTCTCCCTTTTACATACAAATTAGTGGATCTGTACTATGTTTTTGATTAAGAGAAATATTCCCGGTTTTAGCATCATTATATGTATACAACGTGTAATTTAAAGGGTATATACATACCAAGTGCATGGCTTTTTGGATGATAACAAATGATATGGCAAGGGTTTTGTAATCCTAAGTCTACGTGTGTAGAACTTATTACAAATTCCAATACACTGACCAGAGACCGAATTTTTCAAATTAAGAAGAACGAAAAGAATTATCCTGTTATTGGCAAGTGACGTGGAAAGTTATTGACCCTCGTAGTGCTGTGACTATAGTTGCAAAACTTCTGAATAATTCCGAATAATTCCGGAATACTTCGGGGAAAGTTTTTTTAAATGGGAATTATTCAAAATGATAAATTCATTTTGAATCATTCTGATTTAAAGAAACTTTTAATTATTTATTAAGATTTCAACTTTTTTTGCTGAAAAATCGTATTTTGCATCGATCGTCGATCTCTGTGCGCCGGCCGCTGCCGCCGCGCTGGCACCGCGACGCGCGCCCCCGACTGCCACCGGCCACGAGTCGTGCGTGCAGGCGATGGCGGTGCGGGGTGCGGTAAGAGGGAGGGGATGCGCTCCCCGGAGAAGTTTTCGCCCGCGCGAGAAAGATTCGTACCCCGCAATCGAATGTTTCCGAATATTTCGCCCGAATAATTCAATGGGAATAAATGTGTTTGCTTGTTGTGTGGTGGGTGAGTTAATTATTGTTCACTGCGAGAGTACGTATGTACGCTACGAGAGTAAAATATAAATGTTTATTTTATTATAAATGGGATTGATTAAGTATATGTTGATATTTTTATAGGTAGATTTATTAGCCTGCGATTAACAGGATTTTTATTCTTTTGTTTTTAGGTAGGTACTATCGGCCAAAGATACGCATACTCACTTAAGAAAATATTTCTGCGGAAGCGCAGCTAGTGACAAACCACATCCCTTCCTATTTTCGCCCAATTAGAAATTATATGCATTTTGTGAGTACAGGGCGTGTAACATTATATTAATACTTACTATTACGAACACTACTAAAATACGCTTCGTGCATCCTATTGGTCAAAATACATGCATTAGGCGATCGAGTTGTAAGTCGTGCTATGCGATTATAGCCTTAAATGTCAGTCGTGAAATAAAAAAACCAGGCCAAGCATATTTGATTTGCTATTTGAAAAAGGGTTACCTATGTTTTTGGTTAGTTTGTATGTAGCTCTGTACGCATCGCGAGTATTCGCGAGTCGCATTGGTAGGTATTAATCATTACCTACCTACTTAACGCGTATAATATCCAGTCAATAAAAGCAAAGAAAGGCAAACCTTGCAAGCAAACACGTTTTGATGCGGTTTTCAGAAAAGTATTTGTTGTTACCTACTTAGGAGCAGGTTTTGGTATATTAACAGACTTCAAAGCTCGATTTTCCTGTTTTTTTTTTTGACAGTTGAAATATTCCCAAAGTTTCGGAATATTTCAGAATACTTCCGAAGTATTCGACGGGAATGATTCGGAATGTTTCCCGCTAGCATCTATAGCTGTGACACGTTTGTTATGATTGGTATTCAAGAAATATATGAAACCAATAATTTGGTATCAATTCTTTGAGTCAGTTATTTTGCTCTGAAACTGTGCAAAGAGACTGACGTTGTCTTCAGCCCTTTTGGATAGATATGGGGTTTCCGTTACAAGTCGTATATAGCAATGTAGAAAGAAAACCAAATAATACTAACTAAGGTTAGCGAAGGAATGAAGTAAAAAAATTTATGTACCTAGTAGAACGATAAAAATCTCTTAATAATTTTATATAGAATGACTTAGAACTCAGTGCATTATTATGTTATACACACTTGTTATTTTTCACCATGTTTTTCGGGACGAGTTATAGCGGACCTGCGTGACCCGACACGCGCATGGCCGTATTTTATTTCAGTGTGAGGAAAACCTTAAAAATGTAAGTATTATACTTCAACATCAGAATCGAATCAATTAAAAATATCGAATTATTAATTTTAAGATTGCTGATTAGTTACTATTTTTTAAGATTACTTTGTTTTATTTCTGCTGTAAGCTCGGCATGGTCCTGTGTCTGATGGGTAAGGAAGAGACGCCTGGGTGTCACCACTGCGAGGGTCGCCCTGAGGACACAGTCGAGCACACGGTGCAGGACTGCCCAGCTTGGGCAGAGCACCGACGTGTCCTCACGGCGACAATAGGCGGAGACCTCTCGCGCCCGGCCTTGGTCGAGGCCATGCTGCGGGGCGAGAGGGAGTGGGAAGCGGTCGCCTCCTTCTGCGAAGCAGTCATGCTTCCGAAGGAGGAGGCGGGCCGCGTGAGGAAGAGGATGGCGTCCTCCCTCCAGCCCAGCCGCAGTGGTAGACGCCCACGGCGTCGGACGTCGGCCGACGATCTCCGGCCACCGTAGGCGCGGGCATGCGGACAGCGAGTAAAGGGCAACTCGCTGTCCGACCATGGGCCATGCCCGGGTCGACGGCGCGTCGTGTTCCATGCGCGCCTCAAAGAGCGTCAGCAACATGACGAGGCCCCCTCTGCAGAGGGCCGAAGCCTGCCGGGGTCATGGGACTCATCCCGTTACCGTGGCCCCGGTATGTAAAGGGTTATTGAAGGAACACCGTGGATTTTAGTCAGTAAAAGTCTGACAGTCCCTCCCACCCTGCCCGGAGTGGGAGGACTTATTTGATAAGTTTAACACGTTAAAAAAAAAAAAAAAGCTCGGCATGGTCACCATCAAGTCGAGCACGTGCGTCAAGATTCAGCGTTTCAAGGACATTTCGTTTTGACTGATTGTCACCTTACGCGACAGGTGAAAAGAGTTTGAGTATTATTCCATGAGAAGATCTTAATCAATCTTCATCTTCTTCATGCTCAAAAATTATTTAAATAAACTATCCAGGCGCCTAGTTGACACTTCGCGTGACACAAAGGCTGGCTTTTACCTTGGACAGCGGTTAAGCATTACCATACAGCGTGGCAATGCCGCCAGTCTTTTGGGCACATTACCAGTAGACAGCGAGGTGCACGAATTTCAGGACGCCATATTTTAGTTTATTTTCAGATGTATACCTATTTATGTAGTTTAGGGTTTTTATTTAAGTGTATATTCAATTATTGATTAAATAAAGGATATTATGACATTTTAGTGTAAACCATCTTCATCAGGTCTAACAATGTTACTAGTTTGTGCGCTAAATTGCTGTGAGGAATAATAATTAAGAGAATAGAGTGTACACACTGACACTTTGAGTGACATCACACTTTTAACATAGCTATGACGCTACAAGCATTCTAAACTTTTGATGCTTTTTGCTTTTAATATTTTATGATTGATAATTTATTGAGGACGGCTTTCAGCCTAACTGGATACAGCTGAATACTAGTGTTTAACATGGAGAAACAGCCTATCTGAACTCCTCAACTTTTGCTAGTTTGGTGTTAGATTTTCTGGCTCCTGATTACGTCAACGACTGTTAAAAATGTACAAATGACACCATCTTAACACGTTCGCTGACAGTACGTCGTTAGGCGGGAAATTAAAATAGTACGTTATGACAGTACGTCGCGGGACGGACCACTTATTTTTAAGAGTACGTCGTGGAAAATTCTACTGTCATAATGTGGTGTCAGGGTAAGTGCTCACTGTCAGCGAACGTGTTAATGTGATTTCCTAGGTACGAAGGAATGTCGATATGTTTAAAGTCCTCATTCATGCTGCGCGTCGTTTTCCACGCGCGCCTAAAAGAGAACGTCGGCACTAGTGACGGGGACCCATAGGGCCATTGCTTGCCAGGGTAACGGGAATGTTCTAACGAAATACCGTGGCCTCGGAACTTAAGCACAGCTGATGATACAGGGAGTGTTTTTAGTCAGTAGAAGTCTGACACTCCTCCCTTCCGCTCCACCCAGAGTGGGAAAAGTTACTCGATGATATTCACACAAAAAAAAAAAAATTCGCTCATCCATGGACCGACTTCGACTAACATTGCTTAACCTTCAATATTCACAAGTGAAGCTGGTACTATTTAGCCACGAGCATCTTTTTTATGATTGACATAAAAATATTAAACCAAGCTACGTAGAACGCAAAGATATTAAATTTTGAAAACCGCGGTTCATTCCACTATCCTTAAATAGAGCGGTTCTTTTTTATACAAAACTAACTTCATTTCTGAGTACTCAGCCGTGAAAGGGACGCTCAACCTTCGGGAAAAAGGGAAACACCCTATGTCGTTATTAGAATTTTGACAGTTTCCTTGGCACCACCGCCTTCGAGTATATTGGAAAAAACGTGTCATATGCGGTTTGTATTGGTTCCGCACCACCAAAATATTTATATTCTAGCTTTTTAATTGTTAACCGTTGAGAGTTGGTGGATGTGATGTGCCTTCGGATTTTTAGGGTTCCGTAGCCAAATGGAAAAAAACGGAACCCTTATAGTTTCGATATGTCTGTCCATCTGTGTGTCTGTCTGTCCGTCTGTCCGTCCGTCCGTATGTCACAGCCATTTTATTCCGAAACTATTAAAACTATACATGTGAAACTTAGTAGATAGATATATTCTGTAAACCGCTTTCCGATTTTAAAGAAAAAATTTTAAAAATATTTAAAATAAAGGGGGGTCCCCATCCATGGAACTAGAACTGAATTTTTTTTTTACATGAAACATGAAACCTATGCGTGTGTGGTATCTATAGACAGGTCTTTAAAAATGATATAAGGGTTTCTAAAACCACTTTTTGAAAACGAACGAAATCGGGTCAGCAGTTTTTGAGATACAGCATATATTCCAAAACCGCAAATATAACTTTGTAATTCATACAAACACTATGAAAAACAAAATTATTTAGCGTAGTTGTAAAAATGTAAATAAATGAGCTAGTTTTAAGAAATTTTGAGGTTTTTTTATTATTCAAATAAATATATATAATTATTATATTATATTATTATAGTTACCTACTACGGAACCCTTCATGGGCGAGTCTGACTCGCACTGGGCCAATTTTTTGGTCCTAGGATATATCAGTTTCCTCACGATGTTTTCTTTCAGCGTTTTGATTTTTCATTGATTTTGAGAGCAGTGGTAATGATAAAAAAAAACATATTTATGTGTCTGGCTGGTTCGAGTCCATGATCTACAAAGTCGTAAACCGGCCTGCAACTCTGGGTCACCTCGATTACGGCCCAGTACCTCTCATAGAGAGGAGGCAACAGTTGGAAAGTTGTAGGCAGATTATATTAGACTCCCTTTTTTATATTTGAATTCCCTTTTACCTCAAAGTACGTTTTAAGTTCCTTCATGACACACATACTAGAGATTTGAGATCATCGGTAAATTTGACACTCAATGCCTGCACATTCCACAAAACTTTACGACCAGTCGTTTACGGTGCAGGCTATTCGGTTGTGGAATGCATTGACGGTGTCAGTTAGACAAGAACAGTCACTTGCTGGTTTTAAAAGCTCTGTTGTCAATCATTTTTATACACTCCTATGATTATACCGTATTTCCCCCCTTATGACATATTTATACATATATACAAAACACATATATTTATTTATACTTATTTATGTTTTGTATTACATATTTATATTAACTACTTTAAGTAGTTACTTTTTGTGTACGTTCTATACTTGAAGTAGGTACACTGACTTTCCCCTCCCCTCTTTGTTTTATGTTCTTAAAGTCCATCCAAAGGTTGTCTGGAAGATATCGCTATCAGCGATAAGACCGCCATTGTAACCAAATTTTACAGTATTTTAAATCAAGTGTGTGTTTAAATTATTGGTGTATAATAAAGAGTATCTATCTTCTATCTATCTATTGGGAAAAGACCGGCTGTTGTCGGAGTTTACCTCACCTAAACTACCCCAGTGATCACTATTAGCACGCTGAAGGGGCTCTCTAACCACTAATACGATCTCTTCAGAACGCTGTCTACGCAACACCTGTTACGGCACATAAGTACCAGAGAGTACTGAGCGTCTACCCCGAACCACGCTGCGGACTGCATGACGTGTTGACCCTGCCACCGTCTTTCTTTCTTTTTATTTAAGTTTTACTCCTATTTGCCTTGCATAGCGTAAGTACAAAATTATATATAGCTATCACCGTTTACTATGAACATTGTAACTAGGTCTTCAATCCGGTAAATAGTATTAATTATCCTATTGATGACTTGATCTGCATAATGAGGTCATCAATTACTATGGTAATATGTAACATCGCCTACTGACTGTTCCAACTCGCCGAACACACACAAAGTCACCTATTCCTCGGACATTAGCCGCTATTAACGCTCTAGTAAACTCAAACACGAATCTGGATATGTCCATATTATTGACTCAAGAATGCACGGCAATAATTCTTCATGATAATTTGTAAAATAAATTGTATCTATACTAATATTATAAAGAGGTAAAATTTGTAAGTTTGTATGTATGGGGTAATCTCTGAAACTACCGAACCGATTTTGAAAATTCTTTCGCTTACATGTAGCTGCATTAACCTTGAGTGCTATAGGCTATAAATTATCTTTATATCATGCATATTGGCCGAGCTATTATAACCTTTGTCAAGCAAGTCGGGGACGGGATCCCGTGGAATATTTTCGACTTCTACGCGGACGAAGTCGCGGGCAGAAGCTAGTTTTAAATATATTAAATAGTAAAAAAAGATTAAACAAAGTTTTAATATTGTATGCTTTTATTTTTTTCTTTTTTAGGTTCACTGGTTATGTGATATATGTGTAAATATCTATTGTGTATTTATATTTATTGTTATAGGATGTTTTTTTTTCTTTTAATGGGCCAAGTAGTCTGAAATATATAAAGGATTGAACTGAAATTTCAACTATTCTGTGGAGAACCCTAAAAAACAAAGTTTTTCCTCTAAAGGGTCCGTACTTCAGATTGTTCAGAAAACAATTCCTTTGAGGCTTTGTCAGTCGCTCGATTTTGACTCAAACACATATAATAGAAAATTCGAAGAGTCTGAAGGGCTATTATTTATTTATTTGTGAGTATTCTATTAGTATTTGGTTTAACCATTTGAATTTGTTTTTATAATGATATCTACTATATTATGTTGAAATATCTCTATTTTTTAAAAGTTTTATATATTTTATTTGATATTTAAAACATTAGAATAATTACTACAACATTATTTTAATAAAAAACCCTAAACTACATATACATATCTAAAAATAAACTAAAATATTGCATCCAGAAATTCGTGCGCATCGCTGTCCACTGGTAATGTGCCCAAAAGACTGGCGGCATTGCCACGTTGTATGGCAATGCTTAACCTGCGTCCAAGGTAAAAGCCAGCCCTTGGGTCACGCGAAGTGTCAACTAGGCGACTGGATAGATTTTTAAATAATTTGTGAGCACTCGTACCCCACGACCCCAAGGTTTCAACCACAAACAGCTCGAAAATATAACTACCAACAAGGTTATTATATTTCCGCCGCTTGAGGTTTTCAGCAGCCGCAGCGGCAGCACCAGCACAGCAAGATGAGCTAGGAAGATGAGATGGCGCAAGAGTATCGACACAAGTTGCGTCCCACACTAAAGGCCTACCCATCTTCCAAGGAAATAAAGACATGCCGTCCGGTCTTTTGCCATTGTCACGTGAAAAGTTTTTAGGTACGAAAAGTGTTGTTACCATGTTATGTGTCTGGTATATATTTTTGTTGAGCTAGAACAGTGTATATAGAAGAACGACGCTGATATCTATTAACAAACATCTACAAATTTATTTAAAAATATGTGCCTATCACCTATACATTTCTTTCTTTTTTATTGGCCCGCGTTAGACCACCATCTCATCTGATGTGTAAGCAATGACGTGGTCGAAGATAAAGTACGCTGACCTAGAAGTAACTTACTGACTCTGGTGTTATATTATACCTCCACGTTAAAGCTATTGGGAAACACAGACCCTGGCAGCTAATTCCACTCCTTAGCTGTACACATAATGACATAAGTATACGAATACGTAAAAACATGTCGGGAAATTGTTGTCGCATTATTGCTTCATGCTTGACTGCGTCTCCTTAAGCTCATCCAATTCCAGTGCTCACTCTTCAGCACTTGTGCACTTCAGGAAGCAGCCATAATCAAGCCCTTCAATTTCTTCCCAAGAAAAATATTCTTCTCGTTATAATAAAAAAAAGAAATGCATAGCTTCTTTGTAATCGTTCTGTAGTTGCTTCCGAGAATGTAACAAGCGCAAGATTGCAATAACTATGCTATAGCACCCTTCCTACAAGCCCCGGCTGACTTTTTTCTTGGAAAGTTTACTTTAATCTCCTTTTTCAACGGTTATAGCTAAGCTTCAAGAACAATGAAAGTTTTAATAAATAGGTATTAGAGAGAAAATGTTAATGCTGAATGTAGTGAAAAGCTTTTATGGTAGAAAAGTCTTAAAACTCGACTAAGCACAAGACGTATAATGTTTGTAATAGATATAATTATGCAACGTGTAACAGAATAAACGCAATTCCTGAAAGTAGTTGGAACAGAATCAGCATCTGAATCGATTTCCGTTATAAAATATAGGCGTTAAATTTTGACGGAAAAATCTATCATTTAACTTAAAATAGAAACACAGTACGATGATATATTAATTCAATCCTTAAATCAAATCAAATCAAATCAAATCGTTTATTTGTGATACATGGGTTGCATACAGGTGTTGATTACATAATTATATAGGTATTTATTATTGTTCATTCCATGATCAGCCACTTGGGCATACAAATTAATGAGTGGTATAATGACAATTTAATTATAATATTCTAATGCATTCATAATAAGTCAAGGAATTGCGCTCGTGTGCGTGTCGGCCGCTAACATTGCATGAGTGTATGCGTCTACGTAAGGATATTGTATGACGCACATACGTTTTGCGTTTAGTAAGGATAGCTATTTTATAAATGTTTAGGTTTGGTTTCAATTTATTTAGTTACGGGTGTTATTTTAGATTTATAATTTAATATTCTAATTGGGGTGTCAGAGGTATTGCGCTTAATCTGTTACACCTTATATACTAACACTAGTACTCACGCGGGGCTTCGCTTCCGTGGATTCTATAACGGTAAAAACATAACTCTCCTTTTTTGCAGTCGGATAAAAAGTAGCCTATAACCTTCCTCAAGCTTCAAGCTACTTCCATACCAAATTGCATCCAAATCCACCTAGTACTTTCGAAGATTAGCGCGTTCAAGCAGACAAACAAACTTTTCCGCTTTATAATATTATAGTATAGATATAATGATCATTATTATCTGCATAGTCTTTTGCCAATAAGTTGGGTTCGACTTCCAGTCTGTCTGGATGCAGTGAAGGATGGTTTACATGGAGCGACTCCCCTATCTGATCTCCAAAAACCAGTAGCTGCGTAACCCGATACCACTTGGCAAGATCAGTGTTGGACGTTCTGACTTCTGACTACCCGTTACGTCTGTCAAAGAGGATCATATGACAGCTGGGACTAACAGTTTAACGTGCGTAATTTATCCTTCATTATTGAAGTCTAATGTTTTTTTTTATTACTGACGGGCCCACTTTTGACCTCTATCTCGCCTGATGGTAAGCGATAGATGAGGTCTAAGATGGGACGAGCGAGCGATGTTTATTTATTTATTTATTAAAACTTTATGTACAATTGTGTTACATGGGCGGACTTAATGCAGCAAGGCGTTCTCTACCAGTTAACCTTTGGGTTAAAAAAAAACACATTGTGGTTGGTGTACGAGAAAATGAAATGACATAATATATTTAATACTAATAAATATAATACTAATACATAATAATACTAATAAAATACACGTACAACGTGTAATTTAAAGGGTACATACATACCGAGTGCACGGCTTCTTTGGATGATAACAAACGATAAGGCAAGGGTTTTCTAATCCTATGTCTACATGTGTGGAGCATATTAGAATTTTCAATACATTGATACCAGAGGCCGAATTTTTCAAATTAAGAAGAACGAAGAGAATTATCGCTTTATTGGCAAGTAACGTGGCAAGTGATGACTGTCATAGTGCTGTGACACGTTTGTTATTACAGGTATTCAAGAAACATATGAAACCAATAAGGGGTCAATTCTGTGAGTCACTTATTTTGAGCTGAAACTTTGCATAGAGACCCGATACCAGATGTTGTCTTCAGTCCTTTTGGATAGATATGGGGTTTCCGTTACACGTTGTATATGCAAAAATGACAAACTAATAAAAATAATAATAATTCGCTTCTCAAGTTTTATTTTAATCTATACTTATAAAAAATCTGTAGAGAGGTCAATTCTGTATATGAATTATATTTCCAAAATAACTATCAGGGGGTGATTAGGGATCGATACTGATGCCAAAAATGCAATCAGTAAAATTTTGTCTGTCTGTCTGTCTGTATAACCGTTATAGAAACAAAAACTACTCGACGGATTTTAACGAAACTTGGTACAATTATTATTCATACTCCTGAGCTGGTTAAAGTATACTTTTCATCACGCTACAATCAATAGGAGCAGAGCAGTGAAGGGAAATGTTGGGAAAACGGGAGAAATTACTCCATTTTTTAAGCTTCCGTCGCGTGTGCAACCTTAATGGTTAAAGCTACATAGAAATAATTTCATGACGGAAATGTTCTCCTTAAAATTATATAAAAAATATCCCACGACAGCATATGTCTATCTTTTATGGTTTTATGGTCTTTTATAGCTTAGCAGTTCGAAGCTTTCTGATTATAATATTTGTCTACTCTTACGTTTATAACACTCTCAGTCACCCCTAATTGAAAAAGTTAACATTATTAATTATTCCATAACAAAGAATCATATAAATCGGTATAGAAACACCAAAGTTAAAATTAACATTCCGATTATTCTGCTCCAAAATTTAAGACCACCACAACTTTGCAATGGAACTTGGCCAAAAGTAACCCAGTTGCAACAAAATATAATCGAGGCTCAAATTTTAACAGGTTGCGGTGCAGGAGAAACCGTCTTTATTCCCAGAATTCCCATAATACCAAATAATTTTCCATTCCTATTTAAAAGAACGCAATTCCCAATATCGGTGTGTTATGCAATGACAATTAATAAGGCTCAAGGGCAGACTTTTCGTGTTGCTGGAGTAGATCTCGGTGTCAGTTGTTTCTCGCATGGTCAGTTGTACGTCGCTCTTTCCCGGGTTAGCAGTTCTAGAAATCTTTATGTTCACGTGCCGGACGGGTCAACTTTCAACATAGTTTACCCGGAAGCTTTGCGCTGAAATATTTTCGTTCTATAGGTACTTAAGCCTCATGTGAACGTGATCTAAATAATCTACATTAACTTAATAACACAAGAAGTTACACGCTGACGGAGTCGCGGGCACAGCTATTAACAATAATATTTTTCGTATTACGATATTTTTCAACAGTATTATAGATTGACATATTATATTTCCCTACTAAATTACGAAAGTTAATCTGTCTGTTAATCAGATAATATTTTTATTTTAATCAATAATGGAATATACACTTAAATTAAAACCCCAAACTACATAATAATATACATCTAAAAATAAACTAAAATATGGCGTCCAGAAATTCGTGCGCATCGCTGTCCACTGGTAATGTGCCCAAAAGACTGGCGGCATTGCCACGCTGTATGGCAATGCTTAAACGCTGTCCAAGGTAAAAGCCAGCCTTTGGGTCACGCGAAGTGTCAACTAGGCGTCTGAATAGTTGCGTCCCACACTAAAGCCCTACCCATCTTCCAAGGAAATAAAGACATGCCGTCCGGTCTTTTGCCATCGTCGCGTGCCAGGCCATTGGGTTCTAATACAGCCGGAACGCCGACGGTGACAAGAGCTCGTCGGATAATGTCGTTAATATTCGCGTGCCGTGCTATGCGACCCGCGCTACGGCCACATGAAAGGCCGTGGTGACCGAGGCTGTTGACAACTTCGCCACAGTGGCAGCGATGAGCAGAACAACAGGGAGCACCTAATCGAAGGGAAGCAGTGAGGTGCAAAGTAGTATCATCGAACAAGGTGCCTATGTTCGACGATGGTAGTGCATGAAGCCAGAGACCCGACTCCCATTCACTCACAGCCAGCAAGCGAGCACGCTCTGCAGCCGAGCAGATGTGGCCATAAGGTCACTCTGAACTGCTTTACAGAGCGGCTCATCCCACCGCCTCTGAGATGATGGGTTGTCGGGTGGATTTAGATTCGGGCAAGCGATTCTCCAGGTGTCCATAGCCTCGGTGAAGCACGGCACATTGAAATCAACCAGTGACGGAGCTAGAATATTCCTGATTAATTTCTCAGTACCGTGGACCGAAGATATAAAAGCCGGGAGACTAATGCTAAAAATTTTACGGACGCCGAGACCTCCCATCTGTCTGTTACATCAAAATCACTGAACCGTGAAGAAGGACATAGGCTACTTTTTTGTTACGAAAAACGACGGAAACGTGGACGAAGTCGCGGGCAACAGCTATCTATACTAATGATATAAGGCTGAAGAGTTTGTTTGTTTGTTTGAACGCGATAATCTCAGGAACTACTGGTTTGAATCGAAAAATTATTTTTTAATTAAATAGTCAATTTATAGAGAAAGGCTATATATCATTACGCTAAGGCCAATAGGAGCGGAGCGCCAATGGAGAATGCTTCAAAATCGGGGTTAAATTTAACGTTAGCCCAAAGTAACTATTCCACGCGGACGAAGTCGCGGGCAAAAGCTAGTATAATATAAAGCTTTTTTGTGAATGGAAGAATACTGTAGACTGTTAGATTTGTTTTACAATTTTTTATTTGTAATTCCATTGTGCTGTATTACTTGGTCTATACTGTCCTAATTAATCTGTATTATGGATACATTGTAATAATGATATTTTATAAAAGTAACTGTGGTGTTTCTTGCCGGTTCTTCTCCATAGGAAACGAGCAATTTCGAAGCGTGCACTAACTGCTGACGTTTTGTAAGTGCCTATGTAGGGCTATATGAAATAAAACATTTTGAGTTTGAGTTTGAGTGTTGTCCGAGCCATGGGGGAATTTTGACATGTTAAGATGGTCACGCATCCACCGACTGACCTTAGTAAGGGTTGCTTACCCTTAAAGATCGTCCCATGCGTCTGTTACTATTTAGCCACGTGCTACTCTATTATAGTATTATTTAATTATATTTATTATGCAAATTGATTGTTAAATAACACTTTTACAGGTTTTTTTTTTTCGTGAATTTGTATAAGTCCGATAAGGATTAGTAAGTATATCATTCTATTTTTAAACGACTTCAAAAAAAGGAGGTTTACAATTCGTCTTGAACTTTTTTTTATTTTTTTTGAAATTGAAATTGAAATTGAAAACCATTTATTCGGTTATAAACACACACAACAACAGAAAATTACAAACATAAAAATAAAAATAAAAAATTACATTAAGAATTTCGCTGAGCATGTCTACACCGAAAGGGTTACCAACTCAGCATTTGCTGGGCGAAAGACACCCAGCGCTGGTTTTCAGTTGGCACCAGGGTTGCCAAACGTACGAGGTTCCTCGTACAAATACGATATTTGTGGTCTTCCGTACGAGGTACGAGGACACTATCAACCTCGTACAATTATGTACGAGATTTTGATAATATGGCCATACGAACATTTTGCATCACCGTTTTATAATAGTTAAGTAATTTTAATAAAGACAGATATAAGAAACCGGCTAACTGTGGAAACAGTGAACGGTACACTTCTTGCTACAGAGAGTGTAAAAGGTTCAACTCGTACTGGAAAGTGGAAACTGCGTCAATTTTTAACCCACAAAAGGAATGTATAGCCACATGACAACAGATAAAATTAATATACGGTAGAAAAAACGATAACAGTGAGGATGTTCCTGACTAATATTTGGAGAGGAGATGTAAACTAAGTTACCTTGCAAATTTTCATAATAATATAGACAAATTTAGTTTTTAGGGTTCCGTAGCCGAATGGCAAAATACGGAACCCTTATGGTTTCGTCATGTCTGTCTGTCCGTCCGTCCGTATGTCACAGCCATTCATTCATTCATAGATGTAGTCTGGAAACCGCTTTCCGATTTCATGAAAAAGAATTAAGAATATTTAATATAAAGGGGGGCTGCCTATATGGGGGGTTCCCCAATACATGGAACTGAAAGTGAAAATATTTTTTTTTCATGAAACCAATTCGTGTGTGATATGAGTGATATCTATAGACAGGTATTTAAAAATGACATTAAGGTTTCTTAAACCACTTTTTCGTAAAGTTAATATATACGCATTCAAAGTGGTAAAATGTGTGTTTTAGCACGTTTTGCATGCATAATACCTAAATGTACGAGGTTTGAAAGTCAAAATACGAGATTTTTAGCTGCATATGTACGAGGGATTTTCTTTTGCTGTTGGCAACCCTGGTTGGCACCCCGCAGTGACACACGGACGAGGGTAAATAAACTAATATTAATTAATGTGTAGTGTATTAAATACATAAATAAAACAAAAATTGTAACGTTTAATATCGTGCTACGTGCTAAAAATAAAAAATAAATAAATAAAAACCTTTAAATTGTAATTTGAAACTCGCCACCAAAAAGCGCGTTAGTTGCCTAGTATCAAACTGCCCGCCTAGGGAAAAAAAAAATAAATAATAACAAAAAAGTGACAAGAAAAGTTATTAATGAAATACGATTTTTTATTAAAACTAGATAAAATAATATTGATCAAATAAATTTTACAACAGGTGTTGAGATTTCAAATAACTGCCCTAATACTAAGTTTGTCAAATAAAATTGAGTAATTAATTATCTTATTAGAATAGAATTACCTATAGCATATTGTAACTAAATAAATGATTTGTCAATATTTATATTTCATGTATGTTACCTCATAACTCGGAGATGGCTGGACCGATTTGAAAAATTCTTTTTTTGTTTGAAAGGGTATACTTTTTAGTTGGTCCCATTGTCGTCACGTTTGGATCTGATGATGGGATCATGGAGAAATCGAGGGAACTCTTCAAATATTATAGGCACACCTATAGCGTTTTGGGTATTTCTTATAGTAACTTGTGCAGTTGCTCTTGTGCACTTCCTCAAATGGTGCTTACCATTTGAGGAAGTGGAACTGATGATGAAGACCACAGATGGCCACCGAAACTACTCAATAATAAGTATTTCGTTGATTGCGATTAGATTACTTCAATATGGATGTTAAGCACTTTATCCTCGTCACAATGCATATGGTGAAGTAGAGCTGATGGTGATGTACCAGGAGAACTCCTCAAAAATTAACGGCTCTGCACCGGGAAAAGCAATATTTTGTAAAAGGTGATAAGTAGTTGATATGTTGGCTTTTGTAACTAGATAAATTAGAAACCGACCCACTAAAAAGCGTGAAAAAAACTTTTAGCAAAAAATAGAACCGACTTCCATATAAAAACACTACAAAGGCAAAAATAACTTTAATTTCGGAAGGCGGTGTCTTTAGTTTTGTATATATTTTCGTTTTTGACACCGCCTTCCGAAATTAAAGTTATTTTTGCCTTTGTAGGTAGTGTTTTTATATGGAAGTCGGTTCTATTTTTTGCTAAAAAGTTTTTTTAATTAAATCTTTTATTTGTGTTATATATTTACGTGGCTATAGAAATGATTTCTTGTCGGTACCTAGGTACTACAGTTCATGAGATACAGTCCGCTTAAAGATCGACACGTGTGGTTGTTATTATTAACCCAAAAGGCTTCTTTCAATTACCTCCCGTCGGATTTTCTCGAAATGTACCCCAACAATTTTATGTCCAAATAAAATCAGCGGTATCGACTTCCTTCAAAAGTACGAATAAAATAAACCCGTTTCCACACCATTACATAGAATATTGAACAACAAAAACTGCTCGGTTCACAGTATTACTCTTGGAAGACATTTATTTTCATTCGTTCATAGGTTCGACCAAAACCATTACGGTAAAGCCGAAAATTCCCTATTCGGCACTCGGCTCAAATAAATGGCAGAGCAAATAATTTCGGGGACAAACAACGCCGGACTAAATTCTTATAGACATCTCTAAAGGTAGCGTCAGCAAAATAATATATTTTGATAAAATACCTACAAAATTACGTATATTATAATAAATCTTAGTGGCCTTTTACAAAATATTTTGATGAGGGCTTCTACATATTTTAACCGGATATTTTACATGCTTCTACCTATCTGGCCTTCACAACTCAGTAAATGGTTGTAGGTTGTCTGGAAGATATCGCTATCAGTGATAAGCCTACCATTGTAAATATAGGTTAAGCAATATTGTGAAAGAGGTGTGTTTAAATTACTGGTGCACATTTGCACAATAAAGAATATTATATCTATCTAACTGGATACGCCTGCGCTGGACTGCCACATTTTTAAGTTTTAGTCGTATAATTTTTCGTGTAGCTATGAAATAAAAACAAAGGATATATTATGTAGATACTAGCTCTATGAATAATCACTGCATTTCGATACACACGATACACACAGCTTTTGCGTGATATTCCCATATCCTTATAAATTACACCATTTCGTTTTTACAACTTTCCTAAAGAAAAAAAAATAAAACCCAAACCAGTAGGTGATTTTAAAATCCACTACTGTGTGTCTGTTTGTGTGTTTGCGCGCATCGCTGAAACTACTGAGTGCATTTTGATGTAGGTAGTGGACAAAGTGTGGGAGTTGTAGCATCGGATACCGAAAAAAGTATTCGTGATCTCAATTACAAGTTCGTTCCATTGCAGTCGAAGGAACTGACAGGAAATAGTACACCATATTTATTATTTATGGTTTTATTGCTGAACTCAAACATACAGGTATTTTTACAACCTCTTTCTCTTGATTCAGTGCCTCACTTAAGTCACTTCACTTTATGAAACTTCTTCCATAAAATCATCATATTTTCCCGAAATTTTACCTCACGTTTTACCTTTTTTCCTGCCATTACGGGAAAGATATCAGCACTACTACATTATTCAAGTTGTAGTGGCCATACCTTATATTGGGCCGGCACGCTCATAGTTGGCTACCCTGAATATTTAACTTGCCGCCCGCGTTGTCAATTTTGCAGCAGCCAGTGACTAAATAAATTAAGTTACGCTGACAACACCACTCGAATTTAGTTTGCGATGAATGATGCGAGTGTTGGTTTATTTTGTTTGTGGAAGTAATGTATTATGTTTTGTAAAAAAAAATACCGGGCGCAATAAGCAGCTTTTTGTGCATTAAACAGATTATTGTATTTTTTACATTTCTCCTTCCTTTTCGTAACTTTATTTCGTGACAAACACTCAGACCTGGCATCATTATTTGTAGGTCATGCAAACATTTCTGCGCTGCGGGAATCGAACCCGCGGCTTTGAGCGCAGCAGTCGATAGCTCAACCACTACGCCAACCGTGTCGTCGTTTCTAGACTTTTTTGTTAGTGTGATTTATATACTTGTAGGTTGTATCCCTAGCATAAGTGGTTTTCAATGCAAATGTCAATGTAAATAAATGCAAAATATCAGTGAGTGAACAACGGGATGAGTCTAAATGAAAATGCTTCTAAATGAAAATATTCCCTAGCACATATGACCCGAAAGTATTTAAAGCATACGTTAATAGGCATCTTTTGGGCTTGCTCGTTCCATCGTAAACCTCATCTATCGTGAATCATCAGGTGAGACCAAACAACAGTGACTCAAACCTTTTGACATAGGTAAGTAACCAAGAGTAACTATGTAGTTGAAACTCGGTTCTCATATCCAATATATGTAGGTAACTTTGTCGGGATCGGCTTCCAGATTAACCGGATGCAACTAAGTACTAGTATTTTACATAGAGCGATTCCCCATCCGACCTCTTCAACCCAGTAGCTGGGTAACGCGATATTCGTAACTACACCTACCAAAAGTCCTTACTTTGGTATTGTTCGTCAAATCGTTCGAGCTCCTTAAGGTTCTAAGTTGAGCTTTTTTTTTTTTTAGCGTGGTAAAATTATCAAATAAGTCCTCCCACCCCCGACAGGGTGAGAGGGACTGTCAGACTTTTACTGACTAAAATCCACGGTGTTCCTTCAATAACCCTTTACGTACCGGGGTCACGGTAACGGGATGAGTCCCACAACCCCGGCAGGCTTCGGCCCTCTACGGGGGGGCCTCGTCATATTGCTGACGCTCTTTGAGGCGCGCGTGGAACACGACGCGCCGTCGACCCGGGCATGGTCCATGGTCGGACAGCGAGTTGCCCTTTACTCGCTGTCCGCATGCCCGCGCCTACGGTGGCCGGAGATCGTCGGCCGACGTCCGACGCCATGGGCGTCTACCACTGCGGCTGGGCTGGAGGGAGGACGCCATCCTCTCCCTCACGCGGCCCGCCTCCTCCTTCGGAAGCATGACTGCTTCGCAGAAGGAGGCGACCGCTTCCCACTCCCTCTCGCCCCGCAGCATGGTCTCGACCAATGCCGGGCGCGAGAGGTCTCCGCCTATTGCCGCCGTGAGGACACGTCGGTGCTCTGCCCAAGCGGGGCCACATACATTAACCTATATGGCTCTCATATGATTTGATCACTACAGATTGTCTGGACTTTAAAAGAGACTTTGACCTCTGAGTTGCCGTTAGCCCGTTCCATCATCGGACTACAAGACAAACGGCGATGCGCCATCGGTACATGGTGGACATCCCACCCATACGCACGAAACGTCTTGGGATCTTTCATTGCGCGTACAGCTAAGGAGTGGAATTCCCTGCTGGAGTCTGTGTTTCCTGATCGCTATAACCTGGGAGTCTTTAAGTCAAGAGTGAATAACTTACTTCTAGGCAAGCGTGCGAAGATGGAGATCTTCGACCACATCATCACTTACCATCAAGTGAGATGGAGGTCAAACGCAATCAATAAAAAAAAGTTATTTTCAGTGTTTCTTCTCAGAGTAGTCAGTTAGGAAACACTAGCCTCATCTAGTTTACATTTACGGAAAAAAATTACGTGTGGAAGTGTTATTTATAACCTACTAGCTGACCCGCCACGACTTCGTCCGCGTGGTATCCTACCCCTACCCAACCAATACCCTACCCCTATCCTACCCCTACCCTACCCCTACCCTAACCCTACCCTACCCCTACCCTACCCCTACCCTTCCCCTACCCTACCCCTACCCTACCCCTACCCTAACCCTACCCTACCCCTACCCTACCCCACCCTACCCCTACCCTACCCTTACCCTACCCCTACCCGAGGCAAGGAAGAATTTCGATATGTTGAGGTGACGACCCATCCACAAACTGACCTATGCAAGCGTTGCTTAACCTTAAAGATCAACCCGTGTGGTTGTTATTATTTAGCCACGAGCTCCTTTGTAGAAAAAATAAATAGAATAGAAAGTTCTGCTCAATAATAGACCACATCAATCATTAATTACGGGTCAACCTCTTAACCGAGATTTTGGCTCCTTAGGTATTAGCACGGTGCGAGAGGTAATGTAACCCAACAAAAGATGAATGTATGACGTATTACATCCATCCACGAGCGCTCGTTATTTCGAGTTATGTCGAGATTTGATCAATAAAAGTTTATACAACGTGTAACGGAAACCCCATATCTATCCAAAAGGACTGAAGACAACATCTGGTATGGAGTCTCTATGCAAAGTTTCAGCTCAAAATAAGTGATTCACAGAATTGACCCCAAATTATTGGTTTCATATGTTTCTTGAATACCCGTAATAAAAAACGTGTTACAGTACTATGAGGATCATCACTTTCCACGTCACTGGCCAATTAAACGATATTTCTCTTCGTTCTTCTTAATTTGAAAAATTCGGTCTCTGGTATCAATGTATTGTAATTTCTAATATGCTCTACACATGTACACATAGGATTAGAAAACCCTTGCCATATCGTTTATTATCATCCAAAGAAGCCGTGCACTTGGTATGTATATACCCTTTAAATTACACGTTGTATAGCAATAACCTGGGGGTACCTATTTAAGTCAATAGTGAATAGATTACTTCTATGTGAGCATGCTTCATCTTCGACTACATCATCGCTTGCCATCAGGTGAGATCAAATGCGTCTCTATTATTAATAAAAAAGCTATCTTCCGAATTACAATTTTTAGCACAAGAATCTCAAACTTTCCTAAATCCTAAGAATAAAATCAGCCAATCACAAGGAATACTTTCTTAGCTATCAAATAGTTGAATTATTCATCTCATAAATACCTTGAATTTATTTTTTGCGAGCGAGGGATACAAATGTCCGGAGTTATTTTTTAGATGCCCAATTATTTATGAAAACAGTGTATTAGGGTGCTTACTCACTGGAGATGTACGATTTTGGTAAGCGAGCCGAACGTAGAGCTGCAGAAGTAGCACCGCAGTGAAAAAGTATGATGCATATCCATCACACAGTGCTTGTTCACATCTATCTGGTTTTTATGTCAGACTAGCTGGTGCGTAGGGCTGCGCTCTTGTGGACTTTATCACGGTAAAAACTTTTAAAACGGTAAAAGCTTCAAGCTACTTCCAGCTTTATAATATTGGTATAGAATGCTTTTTATAATTATATTAAATTACAGATCTAAAAAAAAAAACAGAAAGAAATAGAGTGGTTCCAACGCAGTAGCCAGCGTATTTCAGCATAATATCACTAGCATCCACCAACCAGTTCTGGAACCACATTGTAGATTACGTCCTATTCCCTTTCATAGAGAGGACACCTGTATCGCAGCAGTGGAAACGTTATAGGTTCTTTCATTGTCGTTATGTTAAAGAGATTTATCACGTGATACTTAGACAGAGTTTCAAAGTCATCATCAAATGACTTCTCCCACTCTGGGTGAAGCAGTAGAGAGTGTCAGACTTCTACTGACTAAAAACTTACCCTGATCATTACAACCCTGCAAAGTCCCGCAACCCCAGAAGGCAATGGCCCTAAGACATAAATCTTAATAATAATGCAATATTAGGATTTCTGTGGACCCTATAAAGCCCCGTCAATGTTGCTGACAGCTCTTTGAGGCGCGCGTGTAACACGACGCGCCGTCGACCCCGGGCATGGACCTTCTTCTTCTTCTTTGGTTTGGTTTCCGCACTTAGTCTCTGCACGAGACCATTGTGCGTGAGCCGTGTCGGCCATCACTCCATCCAGCCAACCTCCTTCCAGAAGCAGATCAGGTCTCTCGGTCTATTCAGGATTCAGGGAATTCAAAGACCCGAGGGTTTGCTTTCGTATGTCAGTGATTTCCGTGCAGTCTAGGAGCACGTGTGCCACCGTTTCCTCCGTCCCCATGCATGCCCTGCATAGGGGACTGTCCGTTACACCTATTGTGTGGTAGTGTTTGTTCAGTGAGCAGTGCCCGGTGATGGTCCCCGCCACCATTCGCAGGCTTTTCCTGTCCATGTGTAGGAGGCGCCTGCTTAGTTTTTTGTCTAGGTTTGGCATCGCCTCCTTGGACTGCTTGCAGCCTGGTGCCGAGGACCAACATTTCTGGGCTTGATCGTGTGTGTGTTCTTTTAACCATGTGCGCAGCTGGGTGGGTGGGAGCGGCACGATGGGCTCTGGTCCGAAAACCGTCGTGTTGGACCCCCTCCTAGCCAGTTCATCCGCCGCATCATTGCCGAGTGATCCGCTGTGCCCCTTTATCCATTGTAGTGTCACAGTGTTGCGGTTCTCAACTGCCGAGCGTTGCAGCGCGTTGTGACATTCTAGTATGAGTTTAGATGTGATATAGTTTTTCCCTAGGGATTGTAGTACTGAGGCACTGTCGGAAAGTATACGGATGTGGCTATCCGTAACTCTCCTGGCTTCCAAGGCATGGATCGCTTGGATAATGCCCACACATTCCGCCTGGTATACGGTGTTGAGCTTGCCTAGTGGTCTGGATATCTTTATGTAGAGATCGTTGGAGAAGACTCCAACTCCAGTTCCAATGTCTGTCTTTGAGCCTTCAGTGTAGATTCTAAGCTCCTTGGGTCCTGAGTTGTCCTCTGGCTCCGGCATGAGCTGTATTTGGTAGTTTTTTTTCGAAGTGGTGTGTCTTTGTAATCTTATCATAGGGTGCAGCCATCAGAGGTTGTCGTTTGACAGAGTCCTCCATGATGCGTGTTGATCCTGGAGTCCCTCAAGAGTGCTCCGGATATTTATTTATTTATTTATAACAATCTTACCTACCCTATCATTACAGATTTATGATCCAATGCGACAGAATGGCCTTACTAATTAAATCCTAAATCTACACCTTATACCTAGTTAAAAAATATCTTAATCTGAATAACTTATTACATATAGTGTAACTTTTGCGAATTCACTCAAGTTGCACCACAATACATCAACCCTCCCGTGAACCTCATTCACCACGCGTACGGCTCTAGTGAGAGGAGTTCTCGCCAGTAGGTTGGTCCTGGCTGCAGGCACAGCGAGCAGGGGCGGGCGGTGCCGCCTCCACACGTACCGGTCGGGCACACACAGCTGTAGGTGTCGCAGCACTCCCGGGTTATGCGCCATGCCACGTAGTAGTTTCACTACATACGCTACGAGCGAAAACTCCCGTCGTACTCTTAGAGTGTTATACCCTACCATACCCAGAACAAATAGTGTAGGGTACATCAATGGGTATAATGGATATACCCCATACAGCTTGTAGTACAAGTGTCTCGTGAACTTGTTTTGAATACGTTCCAACATAACACTATATTTTGCCTCATGAGGAGCCCAAATGAATGCGCTATGTTCGAGGTGACTTCTAATTAATGCGTCATATAGTACTCGTAGTGTCGTGATGTTGGTGATTCCTTGGGACTGCCTGAGTACGAAACCTAGGTTTCTGTATGCCTTCTTACATATCCTATTGATATGCTCACGGAAGGTTAGTTCCTGAGAGAAGACTACCCCTAAGTCTCGTACCTGAGACACTCGTTGCATCGGCACATCCTCAACCTTGTACTGATAACTCAAGGGAGTTCGCGCGCGAGTGAACGACATCACCGAACATTTAGCAACATTAAAATGCAGTTTGTTGTCATTGCTCCATTCGACCACTCTGTTAATGTCTTCCTGTAAGTGTTCACAATCAGAGTGATCCCAAACCTCGAGCAGCAATTTCAGGTCATCCGCAAACAATAAACAAGTCCCATGTCTGACGACTTCCGGCAAGTCATTTATCATTACAATAAACTCGAGAGGCCCTACATTGCTGCCCTGGCTCACGCCCGATCTCGTGTAATATGGTTGAGATACACAGCCATTGTAGTCGACATATTGCTGGCGATCCTTCATATAGCTAGCGAAAAACTGTAGCAGAGGTAGTGTACATCCAATTTTCGCGAGCTTCCTTAACAAGATGTCATTATCCACCGTATCGAACGCCTTTTTAAAATCGAAGTACGCAGCATCTACCTGTACCCCCGAGTCTACTGCCGGCACAACCTGTACCATAAAGTTAATAAGGTTTGTAGCAGTGCTGCGTCCAGGTCGGAATCCATGTTGCGCATCTGATAGACGCGCACGCATTTGTTCCTGAACGGAGCGCTGAATAGCCGACTCGAGTACTTTAGCAGGCGTGGAGAGTACAGCCACCGGTCTATAATTACAGGTATCTGAACTTGGTTTTCCTTTAGGAACCGGAACAACGCGCGTGATCTTCCACCTTTGAGGGAACGTGGCTTGTTTTAAACATGCATTAAAAATGTGAAGTAATGGCTCCGCCAGTACCCTCCCGCAGTCTCGAAACAGAAACGCTGGTATCCCGTCTGGGCCAGACGAATGTTTTGGCTTGAGACTCCCAAGCGCCGGCTGAACTTCCGCGAGACTCAGCGTCTCAACGTGTACCCGTGTACTGGTCGCGCCGAACTCCGCCGCCGCCGCGCACGCGTCCAGTTTAGGTGGCTCCTTGCTGTACACAGACTCAAAAAAGTCAACGAACTGCACAGCACACTCATCATCTGTTAGATGTTGACCTTCTTTTATGATACTCTGCTTATTTAGTGTTTTTCTTTTCGATCTTATATACTGCCAGAACGATTTCGGATCCTTTACAAATTGATACTGAATTTTATTTTTATGTTGTATATGCGCAGTTTCTATCAACTTTTTTATAAGAGTTCTACATTCCGCAAATTTGTGATAATCATTATCCAACTTAGTTTTTTTGAATTTTTTGTGAAGTCTGGCTTTAATTTGTATATTTGTTATTATATCTCTCGTGTACCATACTGGGTATACATACCGCGAATTTCCACTACTAAGCTTTTTCCGGGGTACGCACTCATTAATAGTACAATTAATATTATCATAAAACAAGTTCAACATTTCTTCTAAATCATGCATTCCGTACATCATACTCCAGTCAATGGAAAGAATCCTAAAATATAACAGTTGAAAATCAGCCTTATTCCAATTCCACTGTGGTCTAATATGGTGTGCACTAGAATCGCGGGCGACGGCGGGGAACGTCGGCGGGGCAGAGGCGGGGCACACGTTAACCGCTAGTGGCGGGTGGTGCGCGTCGACCGGCACCAGCGCCTCATCCGCCACTATCACCGTCACTCCTCCGCTAATGCCTGCACTCAGAACCAAATCCAACTGACGACCTAAATGGTTGGGTACTGTGTTACTTTGAGTGAACTCGCAATATGATAAAAAACATTCGAAATAATTACTAATATTAGCAGGACAAGAATACAAATTAAAATCACCAATTACAATAATTTCTCTATACCTATCACATAATTTTTCTATTATTCTAAATAATAACATGTAATCATTTTCCGAACTACCTGGCGGTATGTAGATAACACAACACACAAACAAAAAACGTTTATTTAAATGTATGATATGGCGAGTCTGAAGGCTGCCAGGGCAGCCTCTTCTCGTACTATGAGATGCAATGGTGGTAGTCCCAGCATGGCCTGTAGAGCGGCAGTGGGTGCAGTTCTCATGCTGCTGGTGATCGCCACACATGCGAGTCGTTGCAGCTTCTCGAGGTCTTTTTGTGCTGTACCTAAGTCTGTTCTGGGCCACCAGACAATGGAGCCGTACGTGATGATTGGTCTTATAACTGTTGTGTATAGCCAGTGGGTTGTTCTGGGGCTGATGCCCCAGTTCCTGTTCAGCATACGTTTGCACTGCCACATGCAGATGCTAGCTTTCTTGGTGGTGTATTCAATGTGTTTTGCCCAATTCAGTTGCTTATCCTAAAAGATGCCCAAATATTTGGTGTCAGCTGAGAGGCTTAAGGTGGTGCCAAAGAAACTTGGTAGCTCCAGCTTCGCTAGCTTCCTCTTTTTGGTAAAGAGTATTAGTTCGGTTTTTGTGGGGTTCACTGAGAGTTGATGCTCTCGGCACCAGTCCTCTACTATTCTTAGGGCCTGGCGCATGAGGTTGCATATGGTCTTCTCATGGCTTCCTTTATTATCATGGTTATGTCATCAGCGTAGCCAACGGTAAAGTATCCTTTATCGTTGAGTCTCCTGATGAGGCTGTCTGCGACCAGGTTCCATAGCAGTGGCGAGAGGACACCCCCTTGGGGGCAGCCTTTCACCACAATGGCCCTCGTTGTGCTATTTATTGTGACTTGTACTGCTCTCTGCTTGAACATGTTGGTGATCCAGACACTCAGGGTTTGGTCTACACCGTGCCTGCTGAGTGCTGTATTCATACTCTGGAACATAGTCTTGTCAAAAGCACCTTTGATATCTATGAAGACAGCTATCGAGGAGCATTTGTGGTGTATCGCGCATTCAATTTTTGATATTACGCTGTGTAGGGCAGATTCTGTTGACTTCCCCGTTGAGTAGGCGTGCTGTTGTCCATGGAGTGAATTCTTCCAGAGAGGTCCGTCCCGAATGTGTCTGTCGCAAAGCCTCTCTAGGGTTTTCAGTAAGAAGGATGTGAGACTTATCGGCCTGTATGCTTTGGGCTGTGTGTAGTCAGTTTTGCCTGGTTTAGGTATGAAGATGACCTTCACCTCACGCCATGCTAGTGGAACGTATCTGAGTGCTATGCAGGCTTGGTATATTTCCAACAGCCAGGGTGTCAGGATATACTCACCCCATTGCAGAAGGGCTGGAAAAATGCCATCTAGTCCTGCAGATTTGTATGGCTGGAACGTTTTAATGGCCCATACTATGCGGTCCTCAGTGATTATATCGCGGGCTCTAGACCAGTCTGTTGTACTTGGGGTCTGTCTGGGTTCGCTTTCCCACGTGATGTCCTCGGAGATGCGGCAGTCCGGGAAGTGCGTCTCCAGAAGGACCTTACTGGTTTCTTGGTCTGTCTGTGTGTAGGAGTTGTCGGATTTCTTGAGTGCGCCGAGAGTACGGTCCTGATCAGTTGATAGGATTTTCTTTACTCGTGCGGCTTCACTGTTTGATTCTATGGATGTACAGAAGTTCTGCCAAGCAGTTCTCTTGGCTATTCTGACTTGTTTCTTGAATTGGTATTGGGTTTCTTTGTATTACTCCCAGTCTTCCAGGAGTCTAGTGTTCTTTGCTCTGTTGAATTGTTTCCGTAATGTGTTCCTGAAGCCCTGAGCCTACCAAGTTCAGCATTCCACCAAGAGTTTCCCTTACTCCTGGTGTTAGGTGTTCTTGGTTTGCAGCTCACGTGGTATGCCTCCGTTATGTTGTTTGTTACTTTTGTCACAATTTCCTCAAGTTGTGTGGGATTAGTCAAAGGTGTCGGGTGTGATTGTCGTCTAGCCAACAAGGAGGCTAGGTGGTGTGGCCTGGACCTTACCGGACGGTGAGCTGCTCGCCACTCGCAAACCCGCGCCTAAGGTGGACGGAGATCGACTCCTGATCCCCGACACCGGGGGCGTCTCCCGCGGCATACGTTTCGTACTATTAGTATGGCGCTCTGTGGGTCCTTTTATGAAAACACTTCACTGCTGCGATAATTACTTTTATTTATTGAAAAACACTGTTACATTCAAGGAAGTTACAATTTTGACTGAATAAAAACTATTTACAAATGTGTGGCTTAAAGTGAATTTTCTGGACTAAACACGTGTAAATTGCCTTTATGCTCGACATAATTGTGGAAGCGACGGAGGGAAACGCTTACTATGTGTTTATTGCATATAGGTACAAGGTTCATAACAGTACCTAAGTAGAAAAACACCCTTACTCTGACTGAAGTCAGAATGTAATAAGATTGATTGTCGTTCATAATAAGGCTTTAATATTATATATTTTATTCTAATACCCACATTTGTTTACGCGATTCGTCTGTTTTATTTAATGGATCAAATAGAAGATGGCTGTTGTTTGTTTGATCTGCTTCGTTTATTATTAAATCGTAAAGCCCTTGTTTGTTGCTCGGAGATAAAAAAGGGAAATATTTTTTGTGTGGGGAGTATAGGGTCATA